>CM031981.1:2930965-3530965 GCA_018804465.1 Populus tomentosa
TTTGTGGCACGGGGAGAAAATTTTGAGGATGGATTGATTATGGTTGCAAAAGCAACACATCCAAAAACTCGCATTGCGAGAATAATCAGGAAGTTTGTTGTAAAGAATCTCAAAGGGTGTTTTTTTTGTGAGAGCAACAGAGTAGGAAGGCCATTAATAATATGGACAGCAGTAAGAATGCATTCTCCCTAGAAAGTAATGGGCCAAATGAGTGCGAAGCAGTTTCAAGGATGTGTCTATGTTTGCGCTTAACGACACCATTTTGTTGAGGTGTATATACACAAGAGTGTTGAAAAAGAACGCCTTCCTCAAGGAAAAAAAATTAATGAAAGAAATTCAGCCCCATTATCATAACGGAGTTTTTGAAACTTGTATTGAATTGAGTGTGTGACATAATGAAAAAAACTGACGAAGTAGAGTTGTGTCTCGCTCTTGTTACGCGTTTAAAAAAACCCATGTAAAAACGAGAAAATCATCCACAATGGTCAAGAAATAAAAAGCACCAGAAATAGAAGGGGTTTTATAACGACCCCGAATATCACAATGAATAAGTGAAAACACTTCGAAGTGAAATTGAACTAGAAGGAAAGGGCGACGAGTTTGTTTTTTCCAATGGACAAACGTCACATTTATGACTGGAATCAAAATTAAATTTGAGTGAATTATTAGCTAAAAATTGTAAACGATTAGAAGAAGGGTGTCCCAATCGGCAATGCCCAAAGATCAGATGAGATAATCAAATTGCAAGCAAAAACGGGTAGAAGGAGGAGTTGAAGCCAACGCCACGAGGTTAATACAAGTCATTACGTCGCTTACCCACACCAATCCTTGTTCTCGTAGCCAAGTTCTGCAAAATACACCAAGATGAAAAAAAGTCACTAAGCAATGCAAGTCATCGGTTGTCTTGCCAACAGACATAAGATCAACTTTAAAGCTTGGCACACAGAGGACATTATTCAATTGATAAGAATTGTTAAATTGAATCGAGCCAGTCATAGTAATGTTGCCACGTCTCCACTAGTAAGTAAAGAGGTGCCAAAGACAAATTCTTATCAACATGCTTTAATGATGTAGGAGAAGAAGTAATATGATGGGTTGCCCCACTGTCAAGTATCCAACGATTGTGAGCAACCGGTAATAAACTTGATGTATGTTTGAAGGCTAGGCAGCAACAACATTAGCCTGTGTAGTGATAGGCTTGGTGGTCAAGGCACTGCGTATCTGAACATATTAATCCTCAGTCAAGTTGGGCAGAGAGACCTGGAGTTCCTGAAAAGTGGGACTAAAATCCATTTGATTTGCAGAGGGGTTCCCAGATGCAGAGTGGCTGTCGTAGCCTTGGTGCTGGTGTGGTGCCTTTTCTTTACTTTTCAGATGACCAGGAGGGGTAGCCTGATTAATTTGTAACAGGTTGCTTTCCTGTGATACATATCACCAGAGTAAGTGCACTGAAAAGGCTCTTTATTACGTGAATTATCTGATTGATTCCCATGAACTTGATTGTTTTGCCGACCCTTAGACATGCTGTAATTGCCACGCACAGCCATGGCTGCTGTATTTGATGGTATGATGACAGCAGTCCCCAACTCTCGTTGTTTTTCTTCCTGAACAACAGAGGCATAAGCTTGACGAACCGATGGTAAAGGGTTCATCAGTAAAATATGACCTCTTGCACCTGAATATGACTCGTTAAGTCCCATGAGAAACTGTATAAATTTGGTTCAATCATTCTGCGCACCACAAGTACATGTTTCTGAATTAAAGGATACAAGCTCATCCCACAAACCCTTCAATTTTGTGTAATATGCTGCAACTGACATTTGACCTTGCTCAATCCTGTAGATGTCTCGCTGAACCTGAAAAATACAGGGAGCGTTCCCTAAAGAAAATCTTTCATGAAGATCTTCCCAGATGGCATAAGGAGTGTTGCATGAAAGAACATAATCGACTAATTCTGGCTCAAGAGAATTTAGGATCCTTGAAAGCACCATATCGTGCAGCGCTACCAAAGGGCATGTTCTTTAGGATTTGAAGCCTCACGGGGTTCTTTGATTTTGCAAGTAATAAAACCTGTCTTATTCTTGGCACTTAGAGAAATTTTCATGGCACGGTGCCAAGAATTATAGTTGTCGCCATTCAATCGTTTTGAGACAAGAAGCAAACCAGGGTGATCTGAGTGGTGGAGGAATAATGGAGAACCAAGGGTGCTAGGAACAAAGGATGAATCGCCAGAACTCAAAAAATCAATGTCATTAGCAGCCATGATTTAAAAGAGAAAAAAGGAGGCAAGGCAGAGACGCAACAAACAGATGCGTTGAAGAAGAAAAAAATAAGGTAAGGTCATAGCCTGCTCTGATACCAGATAAGTAAAAAGGTATTCAAGCGGAATGTTTTTTTGTATTGATTAAGTTCAATATATATACAAGGTACATTAGGGTTCCAGTATAAGTCAGAGACTGATAAGGAATGGTTACTAATTGAATGCAGATCGATACAAAATATTCTTACGTATCTTTCCTACTTATCTCAAAATATAACTTTCATATTTACATCATAACACTATTAATATAATTTCCAACATATATAGGGTATTAACTTTATAATATTTATTTCAGGAAATCTGTTTCATTCTCATAACCCGATCCGTTCAAAAATAATAATCAAACATAATTTCAAATAATAAGCAAAGAGACTGTTTCGTTCAAATCCAAACAAAACTCTTTCGTTCTTTTACTTTTCAAATATTTAATTAGATTTTAAAACAATGGGTATCATGTTTTTTACCCTACTTGAACACAAGTAGTCGTTTCATCAAGCAATAAGAAATAAAATATCAAACATCTTTCAGAAATTCTATAAACCTATTTTTCTCGAGTTTCCATGCATGCAACAACAGCAAAGTAGGAATCTGGTTTCATGGCCAGCAATAAGAACCGTTTTCGCAGTTGGGTTGTTTTCAAAATTGAAACTTGTGCATAAGCTTGGGTTCTCCTTTATGTGCTGATTCAAAATTTTATATTTTTTTATTGGATTTTTAATTCCTTCAGAGTTTAATTTTATTTATATCTCAAAAGTCACATGAACTTCAACGATTAAAAATATATATTCATGATGAAAAGCAGCCATGCTTTCTTCGTTGAAGAACTTCAAATAAAATGACCAAGAAGATAGCTTGTCCTTGGAGAAGTTAACTCCACAAATACAAACCCAACTCTTTCTTCTGTAAATTCATAGGAAAATTCTCAAAGAATCAAGTTGAAAAGGCGCCACGTTTTCGTCGTGGAAGAACTTCAATTAATGTGACCCTACTTTGAACATAAGTAGTCGTTCCAAACAATTTTATACATTTACAGGAAATCTATTTCGTTTACGTAGCCGGATCCGTTGAACAATTATCTTTTGAGTTAGTGCTGTCAAAAAAATAGGTATTTCATAGATGGGAATAATGAAAAGTAAGAGATGTTTGGTTTTAAATCCAACATATATACTAATGGGTTTTAAATCCAACATTGAAAAAATAAAACATTCTTCTAATATTTATATAATAAACTTTGAAAATGGTTAATAACTAACTACAAAAATATAAAAAAAATGGATCTAGAAGAAAAACAACTTAGAAAAAAAAAAAGATCTAGTCCAGGTTTGCCCAGGTCACCCGAAACACAGGTTAACCTACCAGGTAGATCGGGTTTAGCTGATCTTTTATATTAGCCAGACCGGTTTAGCTACCAAATCAACTCATCAAACCGGTCAAAGTTTAATAAATAGGCTTCCAGCTTTGTGATAGCTTAGGATCGTATTTCTTGAAATAGTACAGTGAAAGCTGTAATTTGAGCGTGTATCGAGATTGTTTTCAAGGCGAAGGAAATCATTTTTGGTCTTCAGATATGGAGAAAAAAGATCACAACCTTAGGTTGGATAGGGCTTAGGTGCTGTTTTGGATAAGGACGGATTGCATGTTTGAAAAAGTGAGGGTTTTCAATTGAGAGGTGGAAGATAATCCACAATGTTGTTTAAAACAAAATAGCACCGTTGGATTATCCCTAGCCCAAATGGGGCTCACACACCTTTGCGCCAATCCAGCCCTTGATTTTTTTATATCATGCAATAAACCCCTCTCAATTAGACTGCCAATTTGGTCCAAAATTCTAGTTTAGCTCCTTCATATGCTTGCAACCCTTCTCAACTTGTTTCAACCAAGTTCATAGCTTTTTTTTTTCATGTTTTTATTATTGAAAGAAAAAGATAATTTTGGGGAAAACTCAAAATTGGGTTATGACATCATGGATAGGCATACATGTTTCATCTTTGATAACCATATTGGATATGGTCACAAGTATTTGATGTAAGTCTGAATCATTTAAAAGATTCAAAGAATTTAAAATGGAGTTGAAATACAAATTGGAAAGAATATTAAAATACTTTAGGAGGTGAATACTTCAACCAATATTTTCAAGATTATTTGAAAAAGAATGAGATTCTCTCATAATGGACACTTTTTAAAAGGAGAAATTGCACCCTATTGGATATGGTGCAGTCCATGATAAGCTATACAGGCCTTCAACCTTCTTTTCTAGGGCTATGTCCTACAAACTAGAACTTACCTTTTAAATAGGATTCCATCAAAATCTATTAATAAAACTCCATATAAGATATGGAATGATAAGAGACCAAACCAATCATACTTAAAGATTTGGGGATGTAACGCTTGTGTAAAGCGTATACTATCTAAAAACTAAGAGTTAAGTCAAATAATTATAAGTTTGTAGGATATTTAAAAGAATATGTTAGATAATAAAAAAAAATCCAGTGTGGTTATATTTTACTCTAAGTAATGTTGTTGTAAAAAAGATCAAAATAGATTCTGAATGTAAAGTTGAGTACAACTCTATGTTTGTAGAGACGAAAAAGGTTATTTGAATAAAAAAATTCATCATTGAACTAGGTATAATTTCTATTATTAGTGATCCAATAGCCATCTACCGTGGTAACAATGAAGCCATTATACAAGAAAATGAATGGAGGTCTCATCAATGATCAAAAGATGTACTTAATATACATGTATTTTTTTTTATTTGCAATAGAAATAGTGAAGTTATTCCTGATGGTTTTATTTGCATTATAGAAGTTCCATAATGAGCAAGCTGCAGAGAACATAATATAAAAAATCAAGCCAGACTAGAAATCAATCTTATTTAATATTATTCATAATTGGAAAAGAATACAAATACAAATAATGAAGACACGTACGGTGCGGTTGCAATTCAAAGAATATTCCTAAGAGAAAATCTAAAATTGAAGCCAACATCTATCTCTTCTTTATTTTATTTCAACAGCCATCCTATTATATATATATATATAGGCAGCCTAGAACAATCTATGCATGCTTGCGTGCAAACTCCAGAAGACATTGACAGAGTTCTTTAGGCCTGGAAGCAATTGCCATATGATCTGCTGGAATCTCCATCACTTCCTTAACCTCGTTGTGTTCAATCATGAAGCGCTGCAATGACGGAACCACCAATAAATCTTGAGTACAAACAACATAATCTCGCACAACCGATCCAAACTTCTCCTTCGTGAACTTGTTTGCCTTGGCCAGGCTTTCAAGAAACAATGATCCTGATCTCTTTAGAAGCGTTTGGAGACTGAGATCCTGCAAACAAGAAAAATATCATCACTACACTAGTTATTACTGTCAAACAGATCAGTCCAGGATCGAAAATCAATTTGTAATCAGATTCATGATCAGCCGTACCTCAGGGGAGGCAAGGTTTAAAAGCAGTGGACTTCATGAATGCCTCATATCCCGCGGTTGAAGACACTACACTCTGCCACCCGTCTGCCACGGCTGGGCTATTTTCAATAAACTAACAGAAAGAACAAAATGTATAAGGGTTAATTGAAAGTTAGAGATGATTGGTAATGCCTTTACATTTGCATGTTTTCAATTAAATGCAAAATAAAATAAATTGCGGTACCTTCTCTAACATATACGATGGCCTGTGCTCGGTATCAGGCAAGAATGCTGTAACAAAAACAGCTAGAGAAATCTTCTCCGGGAACTTCTCCATAGCAAAAGCCACGTTTAAGCCGCCTAGACTATGAGCCACCAATACAACCTTTTCATTTTCAGCTAAGTTGGCCATGAACTCGATCAAGGGCTCATTATACTGATCAAAAGTAACAACTTCTTCCAGTGTTTTTGTGTTCACCCCTGATGCACTCATGTCAAGGGCTGTGACAGAGTGGCCAGCTGCCTCTAGCATTGTCTTCACCTTGTACCATGCCCAAGCTCCTGAAGCTGAACCATGGATCAGAACAAAATGCGTTGTTTGATTGTTGCTATCTCCCATTTTTCTTTTTTTTTTGCTGATTGATAGTACTCTAACAAAAGTAAAGGCTTTTGGTTTCGCTTGACAGTAAGTAATATTTTCGTAATGCCTTGATTGTGCTTGGTAATGTCGTTGCTTGGTGGTATATATAGAGAGTACCGTCTGTTGAAAAGTTGAAAGTGGTAAATGTCAAAAGTCACATGTTTTTTTTTTTGTTGATAAAAAACTCCTAGGCATTATTTTCTTTGACAAGTCAAGTCATGCGTTCAATCTTTTGATGGTATTAACATGGAATATTGGGGAGGAAGTGCAGAAAATAATTTTGAAATTCAACAATTGAATATATATATATATATATTCACGATGAAAAGCAGCCATGCTTTCTTCGGTGAAGATAGCTTGTTCTTGGAGAAGTTAACTCAATTACAAACCCAACTCTTTCTTCTGTAAATTCACAGGAAAATTAACATATGTCGTAACAGATCAGTTCAAGATTGAAAATTCAAAAAAAATTCTTTCATTGTTTTACTTTTCAATATTGAATTAAATTGTTTCTTGGTATCCTATTTTTACTGTACATACACATGGATAGTCGTTTCAGACTTTTGTAATTTCCTTTAAGTTTCTTTTAAACGAAAAAGTTGTTTACATGATAAGGCCTCCAATTTATGATTTTTTAAATTTAGTCCCACCCTTTATTTTCTAATAACTAGTCCTTTTATTTTCTAATGAAAAAAAAAAAAATCACCCAACACATTCCGAATCTGAAGTTTAGTATAAATGTGTTTGCTAAATTAAAATTCTAAAATTATATAAATGAGTTCAACACCTTTTTTTTTCAAATATAAAGGGATCTAGGTAATTTTTTTTATTTTTTTAAAAAGAGAGGCTTTAGGTTAAGTACAAAATTGTTGATGTTAGTTGGATTAATATTACATTTTGCAAATCTAACCTATGATGAATAATTTATATAATATGCAAAATACTCCTCCGACTTTTGGGTGGCTAATTAATCTAAAAGGAAAAATAATTATCATCTAAATTTAAGATAACTAGGACATTTAAGACTAGTTAATGCAGAGATCTCTCAGCAAATCCTTAAGTATTTTACCTGAAGTAGACTTTCAACACCGTTCCGCGTTCCTAGAAAAATTTAATTTTTTTTGTTAAAATTTAATATGCATAGTTTGTATGTTTTGGATCTTTTTGATATGCTAATGTCAAAAATAATTTTTAAAAAATAAAAAAATATCATTAATATGCATTTCAGCATGAAAAATTATTTGAAAAGCAACCGCTACCACACTGCCAAACATACTCTCAGATACTATCCTAAAACTTCTTTAGTAAGTTGTTTTGTTAGTTGTTTCAAGTCTAGTTTTTATTGGCAAGTCTATCTAATAATATGACCAAGAACAGAGCTTGTCCTCGGAGAAGTTGACTCCTCAAATACAAACCCAACTCTTTCTTCTGCTTTTCTTCTGTAAATTCTAAGGAAAATTCTCATATACTCAAGATGAAAAGCAGCCATGTTTCCGTTCGTTGAAGGACTTCAAATTAATATGACCCTACTTTGAACATGAGTAGTCGTTCCAAACAATTTTATGTATTTACAGGAAATCTGTTTCGTTTCCGTAACAATTATCTTTTGAATTACTTATTTCATAGATTGGAATAATGTGGATAAGCTGCAGAGAACATAATATAAAAAATCAAGCCAGACTAGAAAGAAATCAATCTTGTTTACTATTCATAATTGGAAAAGAATACAATAAATACAAATACAAAGAATATTCCTAAGAGAAAATCTCTTCTTTAATTTATTTCAACAGCCATCCTATTATATGATCACCACATAATTTTACCTTGACCCAAAAAATGGAATTTGACCGAACGTGATCACGATGAAAAATACTTTCATGATTGAAAGCAGCCATGCTTTCTTCGTTGAAGAACTTCGAATAATATGACTAAGAAGATAGCTTTTTCTTTGGAGAAGTTAACTGAAATACAAACGCAACTCTTTCTCCTATTTTTCTTCTGTAAATTCTCAGGAAAATGAACATATTTCGTACCAGATCAGTTCAGGATTGAAAATTCAAACAAAATTCTTTCATTGTTTTCCTTTTCAATATTTAATTAAATTGTTTCTTGGTATGTATCCTATTTTTACTGTACATGCACATGGATAGTCGTTTCAGACTTTTGTAATTTCCTTCTAAGTTTCTTTTAAACCAAAAAAGTTGTTTGCGTGATAAGATTTTTCAAATTTAGTCCCTCTCTATACTTTCTAACAACTGGCCCTTTATTTTCTGAAGGAAAAAAGAACTCCCAACACATCCGGATCTGAAGTTTAATAAATATGTGTGTTTGCTAAATTAAAATGCTAAAATTTTATAAATGAATTCAATGTTTTTTTTTTTTTCATTTTAAATAGAGAGGTTTGAGAATTCTAAAAAGGTGAACTAAAAAACCGTTGATGTTAGTTGGATTAATATTACATTTTGCAAATGTAACTATGATGAGTAGTTTATATAATATGTAAAATACTCAGTTCCACTTTTGGGTGGCTAATTTAAAAGGGAAAAGAATTGCTATCCAAATTTAAGATAACTAGGACATTTAAGATTAGTCATATAAGCTGTAGGTAATCGCAACATTTAAACTCGATCATCCGTCTTACATGCTACCAGCCAAAACTATTCACAAAATCAAACCCGTCATCTCTCACAAATACAATTAGCCGATCCCAATTATCATAATCAACTCGACCATTTTTCTAGGATGCCATTAGCCAAAGCTAATTGTCATAACCCAATTTTGACTTTTTATTTTAATTATTATTATTATTTTATTTACTCAAAAGGATAAAAAAATGATGATAAAAATAATAATAATAATGAAAAAAACAAGTAAAATGAAATAAATGAAGAATGAATTAAAATTTGGGTGAAGGGCAACATGATTGGAAGTTTTGGGGTTTAATTAAACTTTGGAATTAATTTAATTAAGCTTGAAATTAATTTAATTAATCCAATTAAGGGTTTAATTGGAGAATCGATAAGTTTTGAGACTTAATTGAGCTTGGAATTAATTTAATTAATCCAATTAAGGGTTTAATTGGAGAATCGATAAGTTTTGAGACTTAATTGAGCTTGGAATTAAGTTAATTAATCCAATCAAGGGTTTAATTGGAGAATTGATAAATTTTGAGATTTAATTCAGCTTGGAATTAATTTAATTAATCAAGTCAAGGGCTTAATTAGAGAACTGATAAGTTTTGAGACTTAACTGAGCTTGGAATTAATTTAATTAATCAAATCAAGGGCTTAATTGAAGAATTGATAAGTTTTAGACTTAACTGGACTTGGATTTAATTAAATTAATGAAATCAGGGACTTAATTGAGAAAATAGCAAAGTTTGGGGAAATTGCAAAGGATTAAAGGCCAAGGACTAACTTGTAAAAGGCCCCGAAATGTAGGGGAAATTACTGTTTAAACCAGGGGCTTAATTACAAGCCTCGAACTGCACTGGTAAAATGTAAAATGGCCACATTTCACATCTCAAGACGGCGCCGTTTCAAGAGACATTGTTCGTCTTCTTCAAAACCAGAAACGGACACTATACGATCCTCAGTCCCTTATTATTTCTACAAACGGTCGGTCACCTCATTATTCGGAGGTGATCGCATGGCATTCTCTGGCTATATAAAAGCTAGAGATAGGCCATGCACACCAGGGGAAAACAAAAAAAGACGGGACAAAGAGAGACAGAACCAGGGGAAAGTTTTGGTCCCTCAACCAGCAGCAAATCCTTGTGCTTTTACCACCATTGTCTTCGTCTTGAACGGAGAAGAGTGGGCAGAGACACAAAAAAGGAAGAGAAACTGAGGAGAACAGGAAAAGGACAGGGAAACGAACAAGATAGAGGAGAGCAAATTTTCCGCCCCTGTTTCTTCTTAAAGGAACAGAGGCTGTCCTCTAGCTTTATAAAAGCTAGAGAAGGCCACGGAGGAAAAAGGGGATTATTGTAGGGATTTCCGACCGGTGATGTTCTGATATTTTCCCATTGGAGGCTAAGCACACTGACACAATATTTAACGTGGTTCGGCAAACTGCCTACATCCACGGGAGAAGCCATTTGATTATATAGGGAGAAAACAAGATTTACAACAATAGAGGAGGAGGAATTATTCCCTCTTTAGCAACTCTCAACCTCACTCTATTTCTCTCTTCTTAATGCTGCAATGGCAGCCCACTCTCTCCTATATTTCTCGCATCTTTGGCTCTAATATCTCTTACTCAACTCTCTCATTTTGCTCTCTAATGTATGCCTCTATTTATTGGCATCCATGGTAGCTTCTCTTGCTCTTTTGTCAATAATGGTGGCTGCCAAACTTACCAAACTTTGACATTAGACAATGGTAGATGGCTGCCACCAACAACCCACCATTGTAGCCTCCTTCTTTGACAATGGCAGCCATCCTCTTCTAGAAGATAGGCTGCAGATGTTGTATGATTGCTGCACATTAATGGCAACAATCCTAACAATCACCCCCTTTGCCATTTATGTGGGCAATTATCCTCATGCTTCTTCAGCACATGCTTGCATCTTGCAGCTCTTCCAAGCTTACCATTCCGAGAGCATCTTTCGCCAAGTTTACAGATACTCGCTAAACCTTTCAATCACTAGAGTTACCCAAGCACCCCTTTGCTCACTCCAAAGGATCACTTCAACCAGATGGTTTGTCACATCTCATCTGAAGAGTGTTAACGCTTATCTCTAGGACACAACATTCCCCTTCGAGCGTATCAACCATGCTCGGTCCGGAATGATTTATTAAGCCTCACACCAAGGCTTACAACACCCCCTCAAATGGATATTCCCAAGTGCGACAGTCATTATCTGAGTATTTTAATGTGATCACAAGCTCACCACTCTTCTAAGAGTCTACTCATCCAGGAGTTGCGTTTGCCCTCTATTCCTCCTTAGGAACCACGCCTTACTTCTCCATGAGTCTCCCACTCTTAGTCTCAAGAGTCCGGGTAGCTATCCACCTTTAACCATGGGGGCAGCCCATTAAAAGTTGATCCATATCTGTCTTCATACTCTGAGTATTACAATGCCTTCACCGAGCTCACCAGCTTGACAAGAGTCAACTTATTCCCGGAACCTGCGCATGCCCTCTGCTCCTTCATAGCAATCGCGTCTTAATGCTCCACAAGTCATCCACTTATTGTCCAAGACAAATGTCTTCTAGCTCATTGATCTTTAGCATGGGGAAAATATCCATGAAAGTCAATCCTGCATTTGTCTCCATACATCATAGCCACTTTATTGGCTATACACTTATCCACTTCTATCTAGCCATCACATTGCTCTAGGACGGTCTGAACTTGGGCTCGTATCATGGTCCTCACAACTTATATTCAAGGTGTCTCCGCTTATCATCATGAGACGGTCTAAACATGGACCCATATCATGGTCCTCACACCTTCTGTCTGAGGTGTCTTCGCCTCTCGTCATGAGACGGTCTGAACATGGACTCATATCATGGTCCTCACACCTTCTCTTAAGGTGTCTTCGCCTGTCGTCATAAGACGGCCTGTACTTGGGCTCATTTCATAGCCCACACACCTTCTGTCTGAGGTGTCTCCTCCTGTCATCATGAGACGGTCTGAACATGGACTCATATCATGGTCCTCACACCTTCTTTCTGAGGTGTCTCCGCCTGTCGTCATGAGACAGCCTGAACATGGACTCATATCATGGTCCTCATACCTTCTGTCTGAGGTGTCTTAGCCTGTCGTCATGAGACAGTCTGAACATGGACTCATATCATGGTCCCACACCTTTTCTTGAGGTGTCTTCGCCTGTTGTCATAAGACGACCTATACTTGGGCTCATTTCATAGCCCACACACCTTCTGTCTGAGGTGTCTCCTCCTGTCATCATGAGATGGTCTGAACATGGACTCATATCATGGTCCTCACACCTTCTGTCTGAGGTGTCTCTGCCTGTCGTCATGAGACAGCCTGAACATGTACTCATATCATGGTCCTCACACCTTTTGTCTGAGGTGTCTTCGCCTGTCATCATGAGACGGTCTGAACATGGACTCATATCATGGTCCTCACACCTTCTGTCTGAGGTGTCTTCGCCTGTCGTCATGAGATGGTCTTAACATGGACTCATATCATGGTCCTCACACCTTCTGTCTGAGGTGTCTCCGCCTGTCGTCATGAGACGGTCACATCCTCCTCCATCGGGGATGTCTCTAGTGACTCTAAGATTCTCTACCACAATGTGGACTTGGGAGAGATCACTGCCACTAACTACATAGAAAGAGAAAGTTGCGGTATACTCCTCACAATCCTCCACCTCGATTTCTATGTTTGGAGCTTCTATGCCTTTCTGCTTGACAGCTCCACCTACACCAACTCTCTTTTGGTGTCTTCACTTTTCATAGAAGGTCGCCTTTTATCATAGGTGTTTGCATCCCCTTAATTAGGTGCCTCTACAACAGCTCATCTTTCCATCCTTGCATGCATTGGAAGGGTCCTCACGTGTTGTCTTCATCAAGAGCACAAGAAACTTCTTGTTGTACAACTTTTTCACACAGTCTCTGCTCTGAGCTTCATTTGGGAACTCTTCTTCTCCTTGCACCTGTTGTCTCAATAGAGTACCTCGTTAGGATCCTATGGGTACTCCTGCACAATCTCTGTGTGCCCTCGTGCAATATCTGTTCTCCAGATTTCTCCATATTCCTTACTTATGTTTGACAGCAGCTCATCCTGTCACAACATCTATCCAAGTCAAAATAGGGTGCCAATCTTTATCCCCTTGCTGTATTTCTCTTCCATTATCAGGGTCTTCATCAATTCTCCCCTCGAGAAATTACAGTCACCGAATCTACCTTCTTTGGAGAAATCACCATCCATCAAATCCTTGATCATACGGAACCCAACTGTTCCCCTTGTGTTGTCATCCTACTAGTCTTCACCAGTTTTATTACAAACTGTTACATATACGAAAATAGTACCGTATAGATAATCCTTCCACTAAGCAAGTTCCCAGGAAAGATTGGAGGGGTCACACTGGTCCCGCTTAAAACCCAATCTCCTAGACAGAACTTCTTAGGCCATATCTATCCATCGTACTGTCTCTCCGTATATACAACCATTTGCTAGCTTTGTTGCGGCTTTTCTTTACAAGTGATCTGGAATATACAGGTTTAATACATGATTTCTCAACATCTAGCGAGACTACTAGTGCTTAGATTCGTCAAGATTTGTCTTCATCAGTTTTCACTCTACACATCTAATTGTCCACATAACCGGGTGTCTAGAGTGTCCTAATTTTGCCTTCCATCAAGGCATTACATTTCCCCTTTTAACAGTTCAGCACATGTAATTGGGTAAACATATGCACCTCCTTCTTTTTCATCTCCATCGACCACCATGATGACCTTCAGATGCCTCCTGATCGGGCAATCTCTCTTTAATAATTCACCACCGCCATTTTAGGTCTCAAATCTCAACGATCGGATCGTACCATTGCATCCGAAATGATCAAATTAGCTGGAAACAAGTCTGAAATCGTCCAAATCGCATTTCAGATGGCTAAGATTTGATCAAAACAATTCTGGCCTAATCAACGACTCAGATTCAATCTCAGATCCGGTTGCACGTAGGATCAGCTACACTGGATCCTGTCCCTCGGCTCGCGACTCGGCTCGGCTCCACACGGCTCGGCTCGCAGCTGATTGCATGGCAAGTGGGTCCCATCATGATGACATGTCTCTGACAGGTCGCTGACATGGCATGCTGACTGTGTATGCTGACGTCATCCTTATCCTGGTCAATCATATAGGTCGGGTCAATTGGTATTCGGGCCGGGTCAACCCATCCGGGTGAAGAAGACGTGTGGGGCGCGTTACCGTGCGTGGGCAGACGCCTTGCCGGAGTGTGACGACGCGTGCGGCCATGTCCGACGTCCGATTTTGACGCCGTTCTCACCAGTGGCTCTGTCTCTTCTTCCTCTACACAATGGTATGGTTAAAACACCATTTTACCAAGTTTCATTTTTAAGCAAAAATCAAATACCACTTCAAACCATATGCTCTGATACCAATTGTAGGGATTTCCGACCGGTGATGTTCTGATATTTGCCCATTGAAGGCTAAGCACACAGACACAATATTTAACGTGGTTCAGCAAACCGTCTACATCCACGGGAGAATCCATTTGATTATATAGGGAGAAAACAAGATTTACAACAATAGAGGAGGAGGAATTATTCCCTCTTTAGCAACTCTCAACCTCACTCTATTTCTCTCTTCTTAGTGCTGCAATGGTAGCCCACTCTCTCCTATATTTGTCACATCTTTAGCTCTAATATCTCTTACTCAACTCTCTCATTTTGCTCTCTAATGTATGCCTTTATTTATAGGCATCCATGGTAGCTTCTCTTGCTCTTTTGTCAACAATGGCGGCTGCCAAACTTACCAAACTTTGACATTAGACAATGGTAGTTGGCTGCCACCAACAACCCACCATTGTAGCCTCCTTCTTTGATAATGGCACCCATCCTCTTCTAGAAGATAGGCTGCAGATGTTGTATGAATGCTGCACATTAATGGCAACAATCCTAACAATCTCTGCCCTCTCCATCTCCAACACCAGAAATGGAAGACGAAGAGAAAACAAAGAGACGATAAAGTGAGAGGACAAACAAAAAGACACAAGGAGGAACAGAGACCGGAGAGGAGAAACAGAGAAATCACAGAAGGGAGATTAAAGAGAAAACATAGGCAAATAACGAACAAACAGTGAGGGGCTGATTGAAGCAAGCTTCAACGGGGAGAGGAATCAAAAAACAATGAGGGGCTGACTAAAGAAAGTCTTCAACAGGGGATTGAACACGAAGGACAGTCAGGGGAAGGAGACTAGAGAGAGAAATAAAAAACAGATACAGAGAGAGAGAGAGGGAGAGAATCCTAAAAGCAGAAGAAAGCAAGAGATAAAGCGAAAGAAGGGTAGAACGTCGCCCAGCGAGCTCTCCATCACCGTCATCTTCATGTCCAAGTGCAGCGCCAGGTAAGTAGCATAGGTAAAAACAGAAATAATGGCCAGCCGGGTCAAGCATGTGACCCGGCTAGGCTTGCTGGGTCCAGCCCAGCCATGTGGGCTGAGCTGGGCCCAACCCAAAAAAATAGAAAAATAGAAAAAATAGAAAAAAATAAAAAAATAAAAAATATGTATGCATGAATAAAAATAATATAAATTTATTGGTTTATTCACTGACGCCAGAGTCAAGAATAAAAATGCCGGTTTAAATTTATATTATTTTTATTCGTTGCATTTTATTTTATTTAGCTAGAAAAATAAAAAAATATATGCATGCGTAAAAATAAATTTATTTTTATTTATTTATTCACTGGCCCTAGAGTAGGGAATAAAAAATATTGATCTAATTTTTTTTCATAGCTACGAATTTTTACAAACGCCAGAGTTGGAATTATTCGAGCTAGAATATTCACTGGCGCCAGAGTCAGGAATATTATAAACAAATCATCATAACATAAACTAATAAACATTTAGCAATTTAAGACAAAACTAGCAATGCAATCTGCCTTAGGCAGAACGTTTAAGGGATGATAATATCTTCCCTTTTACGTAACCAATCCCGAGTCATAGAATCTCTGTTGACTAGTTAAGGTTCCTAGTGACCATAATACTAGGTGGCGACTCCTCAAACAAGACACTTTTCCCTAAAAGAACAAGATGCCAGAAATCTGTTCTTTTCGATATATTATTTTTAGGGCCGTCACGCTGTCGGGTGCGATACTAATCGTCATATTCAACCCGACCATCCCTCTAGAGTGCCATTTGTAGAGACTAATCATCAACGCAATCCGGCCATCCATCTAGGATGTCATTGGTCGAAGCTAATCATCAATCACAACCTTGTCACCCATCTCAGATGCCATTAGCCAAAATTAATCATCAATCACAACCCAGTCATCTATCTCGGATGCTATTAGCTGAAGCTAATCAACAAGTCAATCAACATTTCATAATCGGTTTAACATTCATCAATAACTCAATTTCATCAACAACTCAATCAACATTTCATAATCAGTTTACCATTCATCAATAACTTAATAATATATCATCGTCAAACAAGTTATTTCAGAACATTTACATTATACAAGAAAAAGATGGAAACCAGCCACCTGTTCCTCCCGTGAGGGGTCCTTGCCCGGTCAAAGGTCCGATCTGGGTAGCACCACCTAACACATCAATGGTCACAAATCAGCACATTTGCATTTAGAAATCACATGACTCATCACCTTAAATATTTCAAGAATCCATATGTTCACATTGTAGTGTTCCACACATATTACACAATCATACAATGAAATCATTACAGGCAGTTAAGTCAATTATAATATGGAAGTTTGTCACAGAACATCGGCATCAAAAATTGGTTCATTGGTGACACAAAAATCGATAGCGAAAGCTGGTTCGCTGGTGGCACATGAATCGACAGTGAAAACTAATTCACTGGTGACACAAAAATCAACAATGAAAAACTCGCTAGTGACACAGAAATCGAAGTGAAAACTTGTGGGCTGATGATAGAGAAATCGATAAAGAAAACTGGTTCGCTGGTGATACATAAATTGGCAGCAAAAACTGCTTCACTGTTGACACAAGAAGTCTTTAGCGTACTTAGTCTACTGCTTACTCAGAAATCATTGATTAAAATTGAGTTGCTTTAGACCTAGAAATCGTCAATGCAATACATTTTTACGGTTGATGTTGGAATCGTCAACATACCTAGTCTACTGCTTACTCAAAAATCATTCACAAAAACTGAGTCGCTGCTAACCTAGAAATCGTTAACGTAACACATTACTAACGCTAACGCTGGAATAATCTGCGCACACAGCTTACTACTGTCTTAAGAATTGTCGATTAAAACTAAGTCGTTAATGACCTAGAAATTGTCAACACAATCTACGCCTAGGACTGGCAATGAAATTGTCAGCGCACACAGCCTACTATTGACTCAAGAATCGTTGATGAAAACTAGGTCGCTGCCGACCCAGAAATCATCAACGCAAACTAAGTCGCTACCGAACCAGAAATCATCAACGCAACTCATGTCGCTACCGTTTTACAATCGGCAACAATGATGGAGTCGTTTATGATTTTTCTCTTTCCCTCGACTAAGCATATGGTCTATGCTAGTTTACCCCCTTTCATAACCCAACCCTAACATAGTTTTAGCCATTTATGTTTTTCTCTAACTCTCCTTTCCTCTCTAACACTCAAAGAATATACATGCAGTTGGTTACTAGGTTTTCTTCTTGGGGGAGTGACGGCTGTAATGGTGTTTGATGGCTGGTTTTTAAGGAGAGTTCTAAACTACTTCTTCCATGGCTTTGGCCACTTCTGCTTTTCTCTAATCCTCCCTTCTTCTCTCACGTTCCAAGGGGGTGCATGCAACTAGGTTTGTTGGCTTTGCTTTGGGAAGAGCCGTTGATGTAGCCAAGGTTGTTGGCTGGCTGTTTTTGGGGAGAGAAAGGTCATCCTTCATCAGAAACTATCCTAAAACATAAACTCCTTTTTATTTTTCTGTGACTACCATATCAAACTGAAATGGTAATTCCCCACACCAGTGGTATTGTTGTAATTTTCTAACCCTATGTTCTATTTTGTAATTAAAATTAGTTTTTTTCATATGTATTTGTGATATTTTTATTATTGAAGTTTTTTTGGCATGTCATAAAATGCCAAACTTAAGGGGTTAGAGACACTAGGTAATTTGTAGGAGAGAATAAAGAAGTTCCTTTAGGGAAAAAAATATCCAAGAACTAATGTATTTTTTTTATTTGCATTAGTTTGCTATTAAATTTTGCACGAATATTTTGTATTATGAATGAAGAACCCATATAAAGGAGCAAGCTGCAGAGAACATAATATAAAAAATCATGCCAGAATAGAAATCAATCTTATTTAATATTAATCATAATTGGAAAAGAATACAAATACAAATAATGAAGACACGTACGGTGCGGTTGCAATTCAAAGAATATTCCTAAGAGAAAATCTAAAATTGAAGCCAACATCTATCTCTTCATTTTATTTCAACAGCCATCCTATTATATATATATATATATATATACATCCTAGAACAATCTATGCATGCTTGCGTGCAAACTCCAGAAGACATTGACAGAGTTCTTTAGGCCTCGAAGCAATTGCCATATGATCTGCTGGAATCTCCATCACTTCCTTAACCTCGTTGTGTTCAATCATGAAGCGCTGCAATGACGGAACCACCAATAAATCTTGAGTACAAACAACATAATCTCGCACAACCGATCCAAATTTCTCCTTCGTGAACTTGTTTGCCTTGGCCAGGCTTTCAAGAAACAATGATCCTGATCTCTTTAGAAGCGTTTGGAGACTGAGATCCTGCAAACAAGAAAAATATCATCACTACACTAGTTATTACTGTCAAACAGATCAGTCCAGGATCGAAAATCAATTTGTAATCAGATTCATGATCAGCCGTACCTCAGGGGAGGCAAGGTTAAAAGCAGTGGACTTTATGAATGCCTCATATCCCGCGGTTGAAGACACTACACTCTGCCACCCGTCTGCCACGGCTGGGCTATTTTCAATAAACTAACAGAAAGAACAAAATGTAAAAGGGTTAATTGAAAGTTAGAGATGATTGGTAATGCCTTTACATTTGCATGTTTTCAATTAAATGCAAAATAAAATAAATTGCGGTACCTTCTCTAACATATACGATGGCCTGTGCTCGGTATCAGGCAAGAATGCTGTAACAAAAACAGCTAGAGAAATCTTCTCCGGGAACTTCTCCATAGCAAAAGCCACGTTTAAGCCGCCTAGACTATGAGCCACCAATACAACCTTTTCATTTTCAGCTAAGTTGGCCATGAACTCGATCAAGGGCTCATTATACTGATCAAAAGTAACAACTTCTTCCAGTGTTTTTGTGTTCACCCCTGATGCACTCATGTCAAGGGCTGTGACAGAGTGGCCAGCTGCCTCTAGCATTGTCTTCACCTTGTACCATGCCCAAGCTCCTGAAGCTGAACCATGGATCAGAACAAAATGCGTTGTTTGATTGTTGCTATCTCCCATTTTTCTTTTTTTTTGCTGATTGATAGTACTCTAACAAAAGTAAAGGCTTTTGGTTTCGCTTGACAGTACGTTATATTTTCGTAATGCCTTGATTGTGCTTAGTAATGTCGTTGCTTGGTGATATATATAGAGAGTACCGTCTGTTGAAAAGTTGAAAGTGGTAAATGTCAAAAGTCACGTTTTTTTTTTTTGTTGATCAAAAACTCCTAGGCATTATTTTCTTTGACAAGTTAAGTCATGCGTTCAATCTTTTGATGGTATTAACATGTAATATTGGGGAGGAAGTGCATAAAATAATTTTGAAATTCAACAATAGAATATATATATATATATTCACGATGAAAAGCAGCCATGCTTTCTTCGTTGAAGATAGCTTGTTCTTGGAGAAGTTAACTCAGATACAAACCCAACTCTTTCTTCTGTAAATTCACAGGAAAATGAACATATGTCGTAACAGATCAGTTCAAGATTGAAAATTCAAAAAAAATTCTTTCATTGTTTTACTTTTCAATATTGAATTAAATTGTTTCTTGGTATCCTATTTTTACTGTACATGCACATGGAGAGCCGTTTCAGACTTTTGTAATTTCCTTCTAAGTTTCTTTTCAACGAAAAAGTTGTTTGCATGAAAAGGCCTCCAATTTATGATTTTTTAAATTTAGTCCCACCCTTTATTTTCTAATAACTAGCCCTTTATTTTCTAATGAAAAAAAAAAAAAAACACCCAACATATTCCGAATCTGAAGTTTAGTATAAATGTGTTTGCTAAATGAAAATTCTAAAATTATATAAATGAATTCAACACCTTTTTTTTGTTTCAAATATAAAGGGATCTAGGTAATTTTTTTTATTTTTTTTAAAAGAGAGGCTTTAGGTTAAGTACAAAATTGTTGATGTTAGTTGGATTAATATTACATTTTGCAAATCTAACCTATGATGAATAATTTATATAATATGCAAAATACTCCTCCGACTTTTGGGTGGCTAATTAATCTAAAAGGAAAAATAATTATTATCTAAATTTAAGATAACTAGGACATTTAAGACTAGTTAATGTAGAGATCTGTCAGCAAATCCTTAAGTATTTTACTTGAAGTAGACTTTCGACATTGTTCCGCGTTCTTAAAAAAATTTAATTTTTTTTTGTTAAAATTTAATATGCATAGTTTGTATGTTTTGGATCGTTTTGATATGCTAATGTCAAAAATAATTTTTAAAAAATAAAAAAACATCATTGATATGTATTTCGACATGAAAAATTATTTGAAAAGTAACCGCTACCACACTGCTAAATATACTCTCATCAGGTACTATCCTAAAACTTCTTTAGTAAGTTGTTTTGTTAGTTGTTTCAAGTCTAGTTTTTATTGGCAAGTCTATCTAATAATATGACCAAGAAGATAGCTTGTACTCGGAGAAGTTGACTCCTCAAATACAAACCCAACTCTTTCTTCTGCTTTTCTTCTGTAAATTCTAAGGAAAATTCTCATATACTCAAGATGAAAAGCAGCCATGTTTCCGTCGTTGAAGAACTTCAAATTACTATGACCCTACTTTGAACATGAGTAGTCGTTCCAAACAATTTTATGTATTTACAGGAAATCTGTTTCGTTTCCGTAACAATTATCTTTTGAATTACTTATTTCATAGATTGCAATAATGTGGATAAGCTGCAGAGAACATAATATAAAAAATCAAGCCAGACTAGAAAGAAATCAATCTTGTTTACTATTCATAATTGGAAAAGAATACAATAAATACAAATACAAAGAATATTCCTAAGAGAAAATCTCTTCTTTATTTTATTTCAACAGCCATCCTATTATATGATCACCACATCATTTTACCTTGACCCAAAAAATGGAATTTGACCGAACGTGATCACGATGAAAATACTTTCATGATTGAAAGCAGCCATGCTTTCTTCGTTGAAGAACGTCGAATAATATGACCAAGAAGATAGCTTGTTCTTTGGAGAAGTTAACTGAAATACAAACGCAACTCTTTCTTCTGTAAATTCTCAGGAAAATGAACATATTTCGGAATAGATCAGTTCAAGATTAAAAATTCAAACAAAATTCTTTCACTGTTTTACTTTTCAATATTTAATTAAATTGTTTCTTGGTATGTATCCTATTTTTACTGTAAATGCACATGGATAGTCGTTTCAGACTTTTGTAATTTCCTTCTAAGTTTCTTTTAAACCAAAAAAGTTGTTTGCGTGATAAGATTTTTCAAATTTAGTCCCTCTCTTTACTTTCTAACAACTGAAAGAACACCCAACACATCCGGATCTGAAGTTTAATAAATATGTGTGTTTGCTAAATTAAAATGCAAAAATTTTATGAACGAATTCAATGTTTTTTTTTTCCATTTAAAAAAGAGAGGTTTGAGAATTCTAAAAAGGTGAACTAAAAAACTGTTGATGTTAGTTGGATTAATATTACATTTAGCAAATGTAACTATGATGAGTAGTTTATATAATATGTAAAATACTCCGTTCCACTTTTGGGTTGCTAATTTAAAAGGGAAAAGAATTGCTATCTAAATTTAAGATAACTAGGACTTTTAAGATTAGTCATTTAAGCACTAGGTAATCACAACATTTAAACTTGATCATCCGTCTTAGATGCCATTAGCCAAAACTATTCACAAAATCAAACCCGTTATCTCTCACAAATACTACAGGATTTCACAGTTTTACCGACAGAAATATTATGTTGGTGTGTGATTACGAGTTCGTCGGTAATTTATTTACCAATGTCTTCACCGACGGAATATGTCTGTCGGCTTTCCTTTCGTCGGTAATTCCACATTCCGTCGCTATATCAATCGGCAACACAAAAAAAAAACATTTGCTGATGGTTTTACAAACGGAATTTGCGTGCCAAATAAAAGATGTTTCCCGCTTGAAATATACAGACGGATTTATCCCGTTGATGATAGTGTGATTTACCGACAGACACATTTCATCGGTAACGTTGTCGGTGAGTGTTTGAAATTCCGACAGAAGATATCCGTTTGTAAATTCATCGGTCATTGTGGCAACTTCTGTCAAATGCCGACGGATTAATTCCATTGGTAAATCTGTCGGTGAGTGTATGAAATACCAACCGAATATATTCGTCTATAAATTCGTCGGTGAATGTGGCAGCTACTGTCAAATGCCGACGGATTCATTCCGTCGGTAAAACCCTTTGTAATATTTTTAAATTTGTTTTTAAAAAATTATTTAGAATGCATTATATAAAATTATGATAATAAAAAACAATTATGCAAATAAAATTTCTATTAAACATCAAAGACAAAAAAATAAAGTTAAATAATATTCATTACAAACTGAATGTGTTTCAAAAAAAAATGAAATATTAAAGGTAAATAATATTTATTAAAAATTAATATAAAGGTGGAGCTGGAGGAAGAGGAGGAGACTGGTGGTTATACGGCCAAAAAGGATGAGGCGCACATGTTCCACTCTGTAATGCCATGTTCATGACCATTTCGCGAATCTGTTTATAATCCGCTTTTTATTATGCATACTCCGCTCTTTATTGTGTATGCTTCGCTTTGAGTTGTGCATACTCCGCTGATAGGTGGTCGTATTTTTCAGTGAGCTGAGCCGTGCGTTGCTGCAAGCCCACGAACTCCTTAGATTGGGTGCTTGATATTGATTAGGGGCTCCCAATAGTTGAAACACTACGGGCCGCCTGCAAGTTGTCGACCATGGTGTTGGAGAGCCTGTAAACCCGATTTTTATCATGTCCACCAGACGATCCAACCTCCATCCGCAAATCCGGATCGAATTCCAGATGGGTCAAAAGATCGTTCTCATATCTCTCCCTCAACCGATTATTATAGGTCTCCTGAAAATAAAAAAAGTAATCATCATATTCAATTGAATAAACATAATAACTTACAAAATAAAATTTTTGAACAAACATACCATGAAATGTTGAGCACGGTTGTCCACGAACTGTTGTGCCCCCCTTTTGGCGATCTTGACTCCACACGTGTGTCTCCACAAACAGCTTCATTGGGCTCGGCTCACGTCCAAGAGATGTAGTCTATAATGAAAAAAGATTTATTAATAACAAATTAATTTAACGATATATTTTATTTAAATTAATCTTACCATCCATTTCGCATGTGCAGCAAACAGAACAAAACTGCCGGTGTGCGTTGTCACCGAGCTATGAATTGGCCGATTCTGGTTGCCAGCACTAGACTGTGAGCGTCGTGTGAACAACTTAGACGTCACGTGCTCAGGATAGTGTGGCCATATATCTTTCGGGATGTATATCGGTTTGAGATCCCTCAAAACCGCAACGTCGTTGCAGCCTTAGAAACCCCTATCTCTTGCGGTTTTTTTCCCCCTTTTTTGTGCTTCATACCAAAAATCAAGCAACCTACTTCCATAGCGAGAAATTATATTTTGAAACATAAATTTTTGTCTAAAAAAATCGTGTATTGTTTTCGATGTTACCTAGTTGTTGCGTGATTTTCCCACACCCTCCTTACAACAGTTTCATGCTCATTGTCCCAATAGAATTTGTTTTGTGTATAAATAATTGATTTTAAATAAAAATAATAATTTATTTACAATTATATTAATAATTTATTAGAAATAAGTTGAAAATTATAAATTAACACCAACCTCAAATCTGTCAAACCATGCATTGATTTGAGGCATCCATTCAGGATGACTGGATATCTGACTCCATTAAAATAATGGAATTTCCATCGACAATTTAAACGCTGATGATATTACTTGGGCAACCTCAATGTTTGTGAGCCTGAAAATAAATGAAATTAATGAAATAGTGATTATTTCAGAAATTATGTTATAATTAAAAAAAAACTAAAACCTTAACAAACTTACATTGAAAGGTCGTCCTTCCATTATCCCTCGTACTTGCGGGTAAATTGATTCCTCTGCGAACGCACGCTGCCTCTGCGCTGTGAACTAGCGCTAGAAGAGGCAGCATTGGTTGACGGTGCAGGTGGTGTAGGTGCCTCCTCTTGAGAGGCACCTACAGAAATATCATCCTCGCTGCTAGAAGAACTAGCTGCGACCATACGTGAACGACCAACTCTGGTTTTCGTTTTACGCATCTATATAATTTTATACAAATAATTATATAATTAAATTTAAATGTTAAAAAAAACAATTCGATAGCACCTCCCCTATACTGGATACTACCCAAATCCACAAACCTGCAAATATTGACAATAGCCATAACCAATTGACCCAATCTATACTAATTATTCCAACATATTCAATTACTAATTCTAAGGAAAATTCAACATTAACAATTACAATTCAACAAATTATTCAATAATTATGCCAATACAACAATAAAATATATTCAATAAATTAAAAAAAAAACTCTAGACTAACAATTAAAATAAATAGGAAAAAATAAACATAATCATGCAATAATAGAGTAAAATTAATAATTATTCCAACATCTTCAATTACTAATACTAAGGTAAATTCAACATTAACAATTACAATTCAACAAATTATTCAATAATTATGTGAACACAATAATAAAATATATTCAATAAACTCAAAAAAAAAAACTCAAGACTAACAATTAAAATCAATGGAAATAATTAAGCATAAATCATGCAATAATAAAGTAAAATTACTAATTATTTCAACATATTCAATTACTAATTCTAAGGTAAATTCAACATTAACAACTACAATTCAACAAATTATTCAATAATTATGCCAATACAACGATAAAATATATTCAAAAAATTCAAAAAAAAAAAACTATAGACTTTAGGAATGAAATATGCTTACGTTAATAATATGTTTATTTCAAGACTTTATCTACATTACAAAAATACACCAAAACAAAAGGCATAAAACAATAAAATAGCTAAAATAAAAAAAAAAACTCCTTGAAGTAAAATGAAATAGAGGAAACACAAACCTTTTAAAAATAAAACTAGTAAATTTGCAAAAATCTTGAAGGAAATGAGAGGAAAAAAATCGAAGAGAGGGGAAATTAAGAATGGAGGTGAGGGAAAAAAATGAATTGAAGGGGTGGTTGCTGGGATTTATAGGGCAGTTTTACCGACAGAATAAAAAAAATAATTATTACTTTTAATTTATTCCGTCAATGAAGTGTTGAAAATCCGTCGGTAATTTTTGAATTTCGCACCAACATTTTTTATTACCCTCCATATTTTTTGTGGTTCGTCGGTAATTCCATCGGCAAAATGACGCGGTCAGAGATGCATTTAATGCACCACCCTTTGGGATTCGCACATTCCATTGGTAAGTTTGTCGGTAAAATTAACCCGCCGACAACTTTCCGATGGACTGGACACCGTCGGCAACTACGTTGGTGATGTGGCATTTCAAGTAATTATTTTCGAACTCTCTATGAAATGTCGACGGAATCCATTCCGTCAGTATGGGCGTCAGTGATTGTGGCATTTCAAGTAATTATTTTCAAACTCTCTATGAAATGCCGACGGAATGAATTATGTCGGTATGGGCGTTAGTGATTGTGGCATTTCAAGTAATTATTTTCAAACTCTCTATGAAATGCCGACGAACATTATTCCATCGGTACTGACGTCGGTGATTGTGGCATTGTACAATAAAGATTGTATTTGTATTGTCTATTTACCTTCTTGCAAACACTTAAATGATAAATTGTCTATCGCATAAAACAATAACAACAGTGCTTAAACAATCACTACAAGATTTCATAGTTTTACCGATGAAAATGTTCCATCGTTGTGTGATTAGGAGTTCGTTAGTAAATTATTTACCGATGATATCACCAATGGAATAAGTCCGCCGCCTTTCCTTTCATCGGTGATTCCACATTCTGTTGCTATATCAATTGGAAACACAAAAAAACCATTTGCCAATGGTTTTACAAACGGAGTTTGCGCACACAAAAAAAAAAGTTTCCCGCTTGAAATATACCGATGAATTTTATTCCGTCGGTGATATCGTGTATTACCGATGGCCAGTTACCATTGGTAAATTTGTCGGCGAGTGTTTGAAATACCTACCGAATATATCCGTCTGTAAATTCGTTGGTACGTGTGGCAACTACTGTCAAATGCCGACGGATTAATTCCATCGGTAACTCTATCGGTGACTTTATGAAATACCGACCGAATGTATCCGTCTGTAAATTCATCGGTGATTGTTTCTGTCAAATGCCGACGGATTCATTCCATCGGTAAAACCTTTTGTAATAGTTTTGTAACGGCCCGGCCCAACTTGCCATATATTGTCCGCTTTGGGCCTTACCGCCCTCACGATTTTGTTCCTGGTGACGCGAGCCCACTTCTGAGCCTGACGCCCCAAAACGTGTACAACAAGTTAGCAACCAGCACCACTTATAAGGCCCTGGCTCTGGACACTCGCTTCCGATGTGGGATATCACAAGTTTTTTCTAAATTTGTTTTTTAAAAATTATTTAGAATACATAATACAAAATTATATAAATTAATGGTAATAAAAACCAATTATGCAGTTAAAAAATTATATTAAACATCAAAAACAAAAAATCAAAGTTAAATAATATTCATTACAAAATGAATGTGTTTCAAAAAAATATTAAATGAAATTTTAAAGATAAATAATGTTTATTACAAATTAATATAAAGGTGGAGCTGGAGGAGGAGGAGGCTGGTGGTCATACGGCCAAAAAGGATTAGGCGCACATGTTCCACTTTGTGCCATGTTCATGACCATTTCGCGAAGCTTTTCATAAGCCTCTCTTTGTTGTTCAGACTCCGCTCTTTGTTGTGCTTTCGCCTCTGATAGGTGGTCGTATTTTTTGGTGAGCTGAGCCGTGTGTTGCTGCAAGGCCACGAACTCCTTAGATTGGGAGCTCGATATTGATTGGGAGCTCCTGACGGTTGAAGCACTACGGGCCGACCGCAAGTTGTTAGCCATAGTGTTGGAGAGCCCGTAAACCTAATTTCTATCGGGTCCACCTAACGATCCAACCTCCATCCACAAATCCGGATCGAATTCTAGATGGGTCAAAGGATCCTCGTCGTATCTCTCCCTCAATCGATTATTATAGGTCTCCTGAAAATTAAAAAAAAAGTAATAATCATACTCAATTCAATAAAAATAATAACTTACAAAATAAAATGGTTGAACAAACATACCACGAAATGTTGAGCACGGTTGTCAACGAACTGTTGTGTCCCCTTTTGGCGGTCTTGACTCCGCACGTGCGTCTCCACAAACAACTCCATCGGGTCGGCTCACGTCCAAGAGATGTAGTCTATAATGAAAAAAATTTATTAACAACAAATTAATTGAATGACATATTTCATTTAAATTAATCTTACCATCCGTTTCGCATGTGCAGCAAACAGAATGAAGCCACTGGTGTACATTGTCACTAAGCCATGAATTGGCTGATTCTGGTTGCCAGTAGAGGACTATGAGCGCCGTGTAAACCGTTCAGACGTCACGTGCTCAAGATAGTGCAACTATATATCTTCTAGGATGTATATCGGTTTGAAATCCCTCTGACATGACCAAAAGATTGATGTCTTCTCTCAAGTGCAGGAGTGTCGAAGTAATAAATAACCCAGCAAGTTCGGGGTCGAACCATAGGGAGGTTAATTGTATAAATTATAGACAACAATAATACAACAATAATAAAAACAACAATAGTAGTAGTAATAATAATAATACTACTAATAGTAGTAGTAGTAGTAATAAAGAAGAAGAGGGAGGAGTTCAAGAAAATCTTAAGACGGAAGATCAATGTGATAATTAAACAATGATAAAAACAAGTGTCAAGGTTAGAGGATCCACTAATGCTATTGCAAACAAGTATAGTATAAACTCTTATTACTCAACTGGAAACCACACACAAAGGAGGTTCTAATCAGATGATTTGTCATTAATAGCTCATTATAAATTGTTAACATAATCATATTAATTATCTTATTTAAGTAACACCAAACTTTTAAATATAGTCAGGAATTCATGATGCTAACTTATGTTAACAACAAATCAAGTTCTTTTCATAGCACAAGTGTAGGTAATACCATACGGTTGGGCTATGAGAGTGCCAAGCATTTGTTGTACCAAGTGTTATACAACACAAATCTAGATTAACCATTTAACAAGCAAGGTATTAAGAATTAGTAAGATAAAAAGATAAGACATGTTAATATTAAACATTAAGGTCCATGTTGAGTTTACACTATACTTATTCTTACACTATTAGTGTAACCTTTTCACATTGACATAATAAACTTAGCTAAACATAATGAAGAAGAGAAACATAAATAAACAAAAGAAGAACATAAATAAGATACAAGTTAACTAAGTAAAGGAAACGAAATGAAAAGCATAAACAAGATATTAATGAAAGCAAAACTTAAGAATTACAAAAATATATATAAAGAGAGAGAGCAAGAACAAGTTCTTGATCTGAACAACCAAGCCTCTAAATGCATGGCAAATGCCTCTTTTTATAGGCTAAAATTTGGAACTATTGATTTGATGACTAATTGTTGAGTGGGTGGCCAACTCTTGACTTGGTGAAAATCCTTATCTTCTTGTCTGAATAAAATGCCATTGCTAGCATTAGAACCGGATCCACCTATTTATGAAAGTCATAGGAAATTATCTTAGCTTTTCAGGAAAAAAAATTAAGGTCATTTGAACTTCTAGAACTCGAGATATGGGCTGAACACTGAACAGTGTCTGGGCTGCATGACAGATTTGGACTTCTCCGTTGTTGCTGTAATTTGGACTTGAAAATGGCCTTCTTAGATCTTATCCTCCACATGAAAGTTGTAGGCCTATATCTTACTAAATCTGTGTAAAAATTTGAGATTATTTGGATATCTAGAACTCGAGATATGACCCAATTACCGAACAGTGTTCCAGTTCGGACTGCACCAACATCTCTTTTCTAAGTTTTGCCCTCTCTTTGTCCTTTCAATTTCAATACTTAAACTCATCAATCAATCCTTTTATTTATGTGATAGGTCTGTACTTAAGATGAACATTTACCATAAATTAAAGGTATCTTATATTATTAGGTATGTTATTATAAAACATGATTTAGTTAAGGAGTTATTGATACTTCAAGTGCAAAATGATGATATAAAGCCTTAATAAAAATATACTTTTAAGTACTAATCACACCCCCCAACTAGCTTATTACTAGTCCCTAGTAATCAAAGCATTAAAATATAAAAACAATTTGCAAGTTCCACAAAGCAAAACAGTCATCATTCAACTTCTATTAATCTATCCAGATAAATAAACTCTCATTAAATTTATATTCCTGCTTCATATATCTTAAACAAGATATTAATAAACCTTCTTTTTATGTGCTCAATGTATGAAAACATAAATGATAGGGCTTTTGTTGGAAGAAAACAATATTATGTTCAAATGTTAAGGTTAACTTTCTTGGGTTGAGATTATTATTTTTTTTTCTTTTTTATTTATTTTATTTCTTTTTTTTTATTTATTTATATACACATATAAAACAATGCATCTTTAACCCATGTAATGAGTTTTCAGCTAATGACTCCCAGACCAGTTGGTCTTAGGGCATTAGGTGTTGAGATACCCCTATGAGCTTAGTAACTCTGGTTGCAGATACTGATACGTAGATAGTGCAATGTTTGATTCCCTTAAGCTTTTCTCCTTAACCCATGTAACAAGCTTTGGGCCAATAGCTCCCAAGTCAGTTGACTTTAAGGTATTAGGTGTTAAAACACCCCTTCAGGCTTAATTGCTTAGGTTAGGGAGGCTACAAAGCCAAACTTATCTACGTTTTTATTATCATCAATATTATCAATTTTTTTTTTTTGCAAATTATATACTATCACTTTCCCTTAGTTGTTACCTTTAACAAAAGAACATAAATCATGTAATAATCCAATGTGCAACCCACAATCATATGTTAAACTGTGTGTGTGAAAATGAAGATTTAAGAATACTTGTTAAATGAGCATATAAGCAGAATCAAGTGATAACAATACGAGAGTTTGTAAACCTGAATATTTCAAGAAGTATTCTGATAGACCTTGTTAAGAATGTTTACTAAGATGTGTCTCAAGAGTCACTTTAACAAAAGAACTCCTTTTACTCTACCATCCTAGTAACAACAGTTTTGCAAATATTTATGAAATAGAAAACACAGTTTTTATATATATATATATATATATATATATATATATCAACTACTACCCTTTCCCCCAACCAAAATGAGACATTCTCCTCAATGTCTTAAGATAGAAAGATAGAGTATAGAAGACATAACCTGAAATAGTGAACACTGACAAACCTGAAACACACTTAAACAAATATAAGAAACAACAAAACACAATAATAAAACCAAAAGACATAAATTTTTACAAACGCAGGCTCAAATTCAATCTAATCTTTTTACGGCTTTCCTTAGTTGACCAATTTATACGACTCATGAAGGGATTAATTACAGGGATGAAAGATTGTAGTTGGTCAATCAATTTTTCAGTAGTAGCAGCAGAGATTATGATTTGTTGTGCCGAAGATGTTAGAAATTCCTGTTCCACAGCATGATCAAGAAAGACAACAACTTATCATAAAAACCATTAACATTTAACAAACATATGGGTTTATGGTGAATGTGCAGTTGAGCCCAAGAGGAAATATGAAAGATCTCTTTCAATGTGCCCAGACCACCTGGTAAGGCAATGAAGGTATCAACATGGTTAGACATTCTATTTAGTTGATCAGACATTGTGGGGACCTGTAATTCTTCTCCAATTGTTTTTCCAATGATGTCCCCTTGTGCTAAAGCTTTAGGGATAACCCCCAAAACTTGACTACCTCCTAAAAATACAGCTATTGACACCCCCCTCATTAACCCAAGGCTGCCTCCTCCATACACTAAATGAATCTTTCGCTCAGCTAGTACCTGACCAAGATGATTTGCTGATTCTAAAAACTCTTTTTCTTTCCCAGGACTGGATCTACCGAAAACACAAATATTGTTTATGTGATGACTTGAGGAACCTGTCATTTCTACACACTTCTATATTTGATGAATGTATAGGTTGAGTAGAGATGAAGGGAAGGAAGAGAAGAGTTTATAGATGAGAAATTGAAAATGCAATCATACCACCTATATGTAGGCCAACTGTAGTCTCACTCTCTCTCTCTCTTTATTTATTTATTTATTTTGAAAAAGCATATGTATATACAGGTAGTTGTGATTATGGCTCATATCTTTGCTTGGTTTTATGTCCAAAAATGACTTAAATGCCCTCTATGGGTTGGGGATAGGCTTCCCATCCAGTTTTCTTAAAAAATAGCAAACATGGTCTTTTTTAGTCAGATTCCCAAGACTAAGTCGAGCATGTTCTTTATGGAATTGTGGCCATAAATCATGAATTGCACGATGCACATCTTCACTAGGATGCGTCTTAAGAGTCAATAGAAGATTATCTAAAGACCCCTTACTCAGGCCATCCTTAATGAATTGTATTTTATCTTCACAGTTTACAGATACCATTTCTAAAGAATAACATGTTGCATTACAAGTTCATCTGGCACATCTGTGACAGACTTTGAGTCGTTTAGCACGATTTTTCTTTGCAAAAGTGCTTTTACCTGTTCCAAGCATGTGTGAAATGAAAGAATTGGAGGACTCACTTGATAATTAGACCTTTGCTTCAATCAACCAACAAATATCTTTAGGAATTCCATGATTCATTAACAACCTCAATCTTGCACATCTAGCACGGTAAATTTTTATAATCACATTTTGAAGCAGAGCGGGAAAATACTTTTTCAATTTTTCAAGAGTGGTGTTCATTTTCAAATGAGAATTGGAGGAGAGATTCAAAGAAAGGAGAAAGAGCAAAGAATTACACAAATATATACACAGATATCAGTTATCATGGGAAACTGAAAGAACTAATTTAAGAGTCACGGAGTACCGTTATTCGCCATTTAACTAGGCTGAGAGACTAGCAAAACAAAGTCACACAAAAACAATGTGAGAAAAAGAATCAATCTTTATATACAGGATCACCCAATTCAATAGAGTCATTTTCAACTGAAAAATTATCAAAATAAACTTTCAAACGATTGCCATTTACCTTGAAAATATTACCATTCTTTGGATTTTCGATATCACATGCCCCATATGGATACACATGATTCACAATAAAAGGACCGCTCCATCTTGATCTTAGTTTTCTAGGAAATAAATGGAGTCGAGAATTATAAAGCAAGATTTTTTGACCAACATTGAATGTTTTTCTTAGTATTTTCTTGTCATGAAACTCTTTGATTCTTGCTTTATGAATTCTTGAATTTTTATATGCATCATTTCTTATTTCCTCAAGCTAATATATTTGCAATTTTCGAAGCTGACTAGCATCATCAATGTTTGAATTGAAAGCTTTAATAGCCCAATAAGCTTTATGTTCAATTTCCATAGGCAAGTGACAAGGTTTTTCATAGACTAGTCTATAAGGTGACTGATGTAGAACAAGTAGCAGAAGCTTATATGCTCAAGAGGGATCACCCGAAATTCAAAGGCAATTGAATATCGGCAACCGGGGCGTCGAAAGTCGGAATGCCGCGAAACTCACCGGGTCAATGCGTTTCGACGTTTGGAGTCAAAGTCAGTGGCTATGCCCCTGATGTCCACCCAATTTTGGTCAAATTCCATCGTTTCGGCCCCGAAATCGTCATTTTTGCCATTTTAGGAAAGTTTTGTTTTAGCCATAACTTTTGATTTCCAAGTCCGAATTGACTTCCGTCAATTCCTGCTTGCTCAGGATTTATAGGCCTTTCATATTCTGCATTTATCTCAAATTTACCATTTATGGTCAATTTAATGTTTTATGTCGTTTCGTTATCCGTCATGAGTTTAGGTTAGGGTTTTGCTTTAAATATCATTGTAAAGCCTCTGGCCGCGGGTTACTTAATTATTATTTGAATAAAACCTTTTGAGTTTTCTGAGAGTTTCTCTCGTTTTAGACAATTTTACGGAATATCGACGTTGGTCGTATTCCTTCGTTGTTTACTGCTGCGTCAGTGACATACCTAATGATGTTTTATAAGCAGTTCGATAAGCCCAAAGTGCATCATTAAGTCTTAAAAACCAGTCTTTCCGATTAGGGTTCATTGTTTTCTCTAAGATCTGTTTGATCTCCCTATTAGCAAGTTCTACCTATCCACTCGTTTGAGGATGATAAGGGGTGGCAAATTTATGTGTGATTCCATATTTCTTCATTAAAAACTCAAATGGCTTGTTGCAGAAATGTGTTCCACCATCACTTATCATGGCTCGAGGGATTCCAAATCAACTTAAAATGTTTTCTTTCAAAAACTTTATCACTATTTTGTGATTATCATAACCCAATTTTTGAATAAATAATACAAAATAAATGGATAAAAATATAGTTGAGAGTGGAGTTAAGACAACACAAAATTTGAAGTTTGAGGATGTAATTATTAAATTTGAGTGTCAATTGGTCACTAATTGAAGAATTAATAAGTTGGAGACTTTAATTAAAATTTTGAATTAGTTTAATTAATAAATCAGGTGCTTAATAAAAGAATTGATAAGTTTGAGGATTTAATTAAATTATTTAATTGATTAAAAAGATCAGGGGTTTGATTAATGAAATACCAGATTTGTGGCAAAATTTCAAGAAATTAAAAGACCGAGGACCATAGTGAAATTGCTAGTTTACTTTAGGAATTTTGACTGATTTTTCAGGAATGATTTTGAAAGAATTAAAAATAAAAAAATTTAATTAAGGGTCAAATTGAACAATCCAGAAATTAAGAATTGTTTTGTAAATAGTGTTGTAATTTAGGGATCCAATTGAAATTAATCAAAATGGAAAAATTCAAAGGAATTTTTATTTAATTGAGATCCAACAGTTACAATAACAAAGTTCAAGAGTCAGAATAAAAATACCAATTCAAATTTATTTCATTGTATTTTATTTGGTTAGATAAAAATAAAAAATGTACGTGAAAAAATAATAATAACATAAGATAAAATAAAATAAATTTATTGGTTTATTCACTGATGCTAGAGTCAGGAATAAAAATACTAATATAAATTTATTTTATTTTGTTTTATTGTATTTTGCTTTATTTAGCTACATAAAATAAAATTGCGTATGTGTAAAAATAAATTGATTTTTATTTGTTTATTCACTGACGCCAGAGTCAGGAATAAAAAAAGGAAATGATGATTTAAATTTATTTATTTTGATACCTACATAATATTTACCAATACCAGAGTTGGAAATATCCGTAATTAAATATTCACTGACGCCAGAGTTAGGAATATTATAAACAAATCATCATAGCATAAGCAAATAAATATTTAGCAATTTAAGACAAAACCAGCAATGCAGTCTGCCTCAGGCAGAACGTTTAAAGGGTGATAATATCTTCCCTTTTACGTAACCAGTCACGAACCATAGAATCTCTGTTGACCTGTTAGGGTTCATAGTGACCATAATATTAGGTGGCGAGTCCTTAAACAAGAATATCCCCCATCAATGAATAGATGGCAAAAATCCATTCTTCCCAAAAATACTTAATTTTTATGGCCACGGCGATGTCGGGTGCAACAGAATGGCGACTCCACTGGGGACTAATGGACTAAGCTTTGCCTTTTGTTTTTCAATTGCTACAATGTTTATTATGTTATGTTTATTTGTTCATTTTTCTTGCATTTACTGCTTTAACATGTATCCTTGTTTATATTGCCATGCATCACGTTAAGAGCACACACCTTAAAACCTAGGATAGGTGGGGAAGTAACGGTACCCCAACGGCTTTAGCCTGGGTAAGACTCGTGAAACCATCCAACTCTTGTTTGATTGTTTACTTGGAAGTGGTTGATATGCCAAACTGATATTACTCAGGGGCTCTATCTTCACTCTACTTGTAAGCCTCATATCGACCTTTGAAGGATGATCACTGAGCATGCAAGAGACCCTTTTGAAACTAGATAATGACCAATCCTTTGATGCACTTAACAATTAGGATCTTTCTATTATATTGTCATTCATGAAGGGTGTGTCTGTATTTCATACGTATTTTTAATTGAATCAACATTTTTGCATAAATTCCATGATTTATATTACCAGGTTGAAATATAGGTTCCCTATTTAAGAAAAAGATAAATGGAAAACGAAGAAAGAGCCTAGTTGGAAGCCCAACACAAAAAAGAGGTGGACAATCTTAGAGAAGAAGTCACAAGGCTTACTAGTCTACTTGAACAAGCCTTGAGAGTCAAATCTGGAATAGCAACACATATAGCTTAGCCTAAACTCATACCCGTAAATCCTGTCAATCCATAGAATCTAAGGGCAAACGGTTGGTCATATGATTTTCCCATGCATTTCCAACCAGCGTACCCCACAAGAATGTCGTTAACCATTGATTCTACAAAAAAGGAATCTCAAAAGGGCAAGATAGTAAAAGAAGATGATTTGAACAAATTCATTGCCTTAGAACAAAGGATGAGGGCATTTGAGGAAATTCACCTATATGATCCTATAAAGGCTGCTGAGATGTGTTTGGTGCCCAACGTTGTCATTCCTAAAAATTTTAGAGTGCCATAATTTGTTAAATATACGGGAACTCAATTCCCTATAACTCATCTCAAAGCATACTGCAACAAAATGGATGAGGTGGTTGATGATGAGAAACTGTTGATTCATTTCTTTCAAGACAACTTGAGTGATGTTGCCCTCACTTGGTATATGCGGTTGGACAATACCAAGGTAAAAAATGGAAGGATTTAGTTGATGCTTTCATGAGGCAATATAAGTTTAATATAGACATGGACCCTGATCGTTTAAGCTTGCAAGCTATGGAGAAGGACAACAAGGAGTCCATAAGAGAATACGCCCAGAGATGGAGTGAGGTAGCTGCACAAGTTAACCCTTCCATGTTGGAAAAAGAGATGATCAATTTATTTTCCAACACCTTTAAAGCTCCGTACTTTGAATACTTGGTTAGAAGCTCTGCACAACATTTCATTGACTTGGTTGTTATAGCTGGGAGGATTGAACAAGCCATTGGGTTAGGTAAGATTGCTAACCCGACTAAGAAGAACAGTTTCACTGAAGGTGGTTGCCAAGGCACTTATTGTTCATATAGCTAATTGCTTCACACCGACTCCCAAAAATCAACTATCTTGAAGATAAAGCTATGGTGATATTAGGTCGAGAATGATCTACATATGATTTCAATCGACTGTTGAAAAGATGCCCTTGTCGAGGAGAATGAATGATTGAAAGATTCCAGAAATTCCAATCAATGATGGCTAAATGTTTAGCCCTTTTATATGTTATCATGCCAGTGTTCATAGCCCAAGATGTTGGCATAAGTTCTTTGTTGTTAAACTTCTTTTCTAAAGTTTCAATGAAATAATAAGTTTGTCATTCAATCATGTTTACGACCAAGCATTATTCATTTTCTTAAGAGAGTTTTCTTATAAGAACTTACGAATACACTTTGGAAGCCTCGCGTGATCTCATAGACGCAATTCATCTCTTTTACCAAAATCAGTTTCCTTATTGGAGTTTTGAAAAATTGATCTGGCATTTTGATTTCAAAAATAATTTCATGTTTATTCAAAAACGATATTTTTGACGTTTTACCTGTAGAATGACAAGTGAATCAAGCAACTCCTTCATAGAGGTGACCAAACTCTAAAAAGAAAAGGAAAAAAAGAAATGAATAAATACCCTTATCCTTTGACTCTTGAATCATGTGATTTTAAATGTATGAATAATGGTATGTAGTGAACTTATTGCTCATAACTCATGAAATGCATCTTTGCAAAGAGTCACTCATAACTCATGAAATTCATCTTTGCAAAGACTAAACCTTCACACTAGATGAGGTCAAAGTTTATTGATCATAGCTGCTTGCGCTTGAAATAAGGAAAGGTCATCTTTGTTATTCCTTTCATGTTCTGAAATAAGTACATCCCTCGTGATCCCTTTTTAAGCCTGAATAATTCTTCTTTCATGAAAAAATCCCGACTAGGATCACAACCCACACTGGGGGGCAAGTGAAATTTCAATGATTAAGAAAGATGATAAAGCCGTGAGAAAGCCAAAAGGCAAAAGAGCCTAAGAAACTCAAATGCTAGGGGGCATGCCCAAATCACAAGAAAAAGTGATAACCAAGATAAAGTGAGTATGCTCTAGCAAAGCAATGAAAAAGAAAAAAGAGAAAAAAGGGGAAATTGCACCCTATTGGATATGGTGCAGTCCATGATAAGCTATACAGACCTTCAACCTTCTTTTCTAAGGCTATGTCCTACAAACTACAACTTACATTTTAAATAGGGTTCAATCAAAATCTATTAATAAATCTCCATATAAGATATGGAATGATAAGAGACCAAACCTATCATACTTAAAGATTTGGGGATGTAACACTTGTGTGAAGCGTATAGTATCTAAAAACTAAGAGTTAAGTCAAATAATTATAAGTTTGTAGGATATTCAAAAGAATATGTTAGATATTTTTCTACAATCTCGATAAGAAAAAAGATGTTTGTCTTAAAATATGGTACATTTTTAGAGAAACAATTTGTTCGTTAAAGGAGCAATGAGAGGAAAATAGAACTTAATGAAGTTCAAGAACCACAAACAAACATCCAAATAGAACAAGAGCCCATGGCTATAACATTTGAAGTTCAATGAAACTCAAGAAACATATGATCTCTATATATCCTAGTAGGACACATCATACACCATTGAGATATCAACTTCTCATGGAAGTTGATGATGACAAGTTGCTTATACTTAATCAGCCTATCAATATCAATTATATGAAAGCAATATCTAATATTGTCTTCAAGAAATGGCTTGAAGCCATGAATCTGAAATGGATTCCATATACACCAACCAGGTATAGACATTGGCTAATCCACTTGAAGGGATAAAACCTATTGGATATTAATGGGTTTTTAAGAGAAAGACTAACAAGAAAGCCAATTTACAAATATATAAAGCTAGATTAGTTGTCAAAGGTTACAGACAAAGATAAATAGGTTGACTTTGATGAAACCTTTTTGTGGGTAACTATCTTAAAATTCATAAAAACTTTTCTTGCTATAGCTACATACTATGAATATGAAAATTTGCAAATGGATGTCAAAATTATATTTTTGAATAGGAATCTCGAAGAAGATGTATATATGACACAACGTGAAAGTTTTTAATCTAAGAAATTTAACAATAAAATATGTAAGCTATAAAAAATCATTTATGAACTTAAGCAAGCTTCAAAGAGTTGGGATATTTATTTTGATGAGATAATCCAATAGTTTTATTTTGTAAAAAATATGGATGACAATTGTGTTTATAAAAAAGGTTAGTAGTAGTGGATTTGTTTTTTAATATTATATGTAGATAATATACTATTAATATGAAACACTATTTATTTACCCTAGTTATTAAAGATCCGGTTGCCCAATAATTTCTCTATGAAAGCTATGAGAGAAGAAATCAATATACTAGGAATAAATATTTATAAAGATAGATAAAAAAAAAAAAAAAGGGTTGCAGGTATTGTCCCAATCTATGTACATAGACAAGATGCTAAAATAATTTAACATGGAAGAATATAAATAAGGATACTTACCTATATAATATGTCTCTCCAAGGACATATGCCCTAAAACACAAATTGAGAGAGAGAAAATGGAAATGATTTCATATATTATGGATATAAGATCCATAATACATGCAATACTATGTACAAGACCAAATATATCTTACGCTCTCAGCATAACAAGTAGATACAAATTTAATCTTGGTAATATTCACTACAAGATAGTTAAAAATATTCTTAAATACTTAAGAAGACTTTGATGTTAGTTTTCAATTAGATATTGAAAAAAAAAAATCCAGTGTGGTTATATTTTACTCTAAATAATGGTGTTGTAAAAGAGATCAAAATAGATTTTGAAAGTAAAGTTAAGTACTACACCTGTGTGTTTGTAAAGACAAAAAAGGTTATTTGAATAAAATAATTCATCATTGAACTAAGTATGATTTCTATCACTATTGATCGAATAGCCATCTACCTTGATAACAATGAAGCCATTATACAAGAAAATGAATGGAGGTCTCATCAATGATCAAAAGATGTACTTAATATACATGTATTTTTTATTTTTTTTTGCAATAGAAATAGTGAAGTTATTCCTGATGGTTTTATTTGCATTATAGAAGTTCCATAATGAGCAAGCTGCAGAGAACATAATATAAAAAATCAAGCCAGACTAGAAATCAATCTTATTTAATATTATTCATAATTGGAAAAGAATACAAATACAAATAATGAAGACACGTACGGTGCGGTTGCAATTCAAAGAATATTCCTAAGAGAAAATCTAAAATTGAAGCCAACATCTATCTCTTCTTTATTTTATTTCAACAGCCATCCTATTATATATATTTATATAGGCAGCCTAGAACAATCTATGCATGCTTGCGTGCAAACTCCAGAAGACATTGACAGAGTTCTTTAGGCCTGGAAGCAATTGCCATATGATCTGCTGGAATCTCCATCACTTCCTTAACCTCGTTGTGTTCTATCATGAAGCGCTGCAATGACGGAACCACCAATAAATCTTGAGTACAAACAACATAATCTCGCACAACCGATCCAAATTTCTCCTTCGTGAACTTGTTTGCCTTGGCCAGGCTTTCAAGAAACAATGATCCTGATCTCTTTAGAAGCGTTTGGAGACTGAGATCCTGCAAACAAGAAAAATATCATCACTACACTAGTTATTACAGTCAAACAGATCAGTCCAGGATCGAAAATCAATTTGTAATCAGATTCATGATCAGCCGTACCTCAGGGGAGGCAAGGTTAAAAGCAGTGGACTTCATGAATGCCTCATATCCCGCGGTTGAAGACACTACACTCTGCCACCCGTCTGCCACGGCTGGGCTATTTTCAATAAACTAACAGAAAGAACAAAATGTATCAGGGTTAATTGAAAGTTAGAGATGATTGGTAATGCCTTTACATTTGCATGTTTTCAATTAAATGCAAAATAAAATAAATTGCGGTACCTTCTCTAGCATATACGATGGCCTGTGCTCGGTATCAGGCAAGAATGCTGTAACAAAAACAGCTAGAGAAATCTTCTCCGGGAACTTCTCCATAGCAAAAGCCACGTTTAAGCCGCCTAGACTATGAGCCACCAATACAACCTTTTCATTTTCAGCTAAGTTGGCCATGAACTCGATCAAGGGCTCATTATACTGATCAAAAGTAACAACTTCTTCCAGTGTTTTTGTGTTCACCCCTGATGCACTCATGTCAAGGGCTGTGACAGAGTGGCCAGCTGCCTCTAGCATTGTCTTCACCTTGTACCATGCCCAAGCTCCTGAAGCTGAACCATGGATCAGAACAAAATGCGTTGTTTGATTGTTGCTATCTCCCATTTTTCTTTTTTTTTTTGCTGATTGATAGTACTCTAACAAAAGTAAAGGCTTTTGGTTTCGCTTGACAGTACGTTATATTTTCGTAATGCCTTGATTGTGCTTAGTAATGTCGTTGCTTGGTGGTATATATAGAGAGTACCGTCTGTTGAAAAGTTGAAAGTGGTAAATGTCAAAAGTCACATGTTTTTTTTTTTGTTGATAAAAAACTCCTAGGCATTATTTTCTTTGACAAGTCAAGTCATGCGTTCAATCTTTTGATGGTATTAACATGGAATATTGGGGAGGAAGTGCATAAAATAATTTTGAAATTCAACAATTGAATATATATATATATATATATATATATATATATATATATATATATATATTCACGATGAAAAGCAGCCATGCTTTCTTCGTTGAAGATAGCTTGTTCTTGGAGAAGTTAACTCAAATACAAACCCAACTCTTTCTTCTGTAAATTCACAGGAAAATTAACATATGTCGTAACAGATCAGTTCAAGATTGAAAATTCAAAAAAAATTCTTTCATTGTTTTACTTTTCAATATTGAATTAAATTGTTTCTTGGTATCCTATTTTTACTGTACATACACATGGATAGTCGTTTCAGACTTTTGTAATTTCCTTCTAAGTTTCTTTTAAACGAAAACGTTGTTTGCATGATAAGGCCTCCAATTTATGATTTTTTAAATTTAGTCCCACCCTTTATTTTCTAATAACTAGCCCTTTATTTTCTAATGAAAAAAAAAAAAAAAAAACACCCAACACATTCCGAATCTGAAGTTTAGTATAAATGTGTTCGCTAAATTAAAATTCTAAAATTATATAAATGAATTCAACACTTTTTTTTTTCAAATATAAAGGCATCTAGGTATTATTTATTTTTTTTTTTAAAAAAAGAGAGGCTTTAGGTTAAGTACAAAATTGTTGATGTTAGTTGGATTAATATTACATTTTGCAAATCTAACCTATGATGAATAATTTATATAATATGCAAAATACTCCTCAGCAAATCCTTAAGTATTTTACCTGAAGTAGACTTTCAACACCGTTCCGCGTTCCTAGAAAAATTTAATTTTTTTTGTTAAAATTTAATATGCATAGTTTGTATGTTTTGGATCGTTTTGATATGCTAATGTCAAAAATAATTTTTTAAAAATAAAAAAACATCATTGATATGCATTTCGACATGAAAAATTATTTAAAAAACAACCGCTACCACACTGCCAAACATACTCTCATCAGATACTATCCTAAAACTTCTTTAGTAAGTTGTTTTGTTAGTTGTTTCAAGTCTAGTTTTTATTGGCAAGTCTATCTAATAATATGACCAAGAACATAGCTTGTCCTCGGAGAAGTTGACTCCTCAAATACAAACCCAACTCTTTCTTCTGCTTTTCTTCTGTAAATTCTAAGGAAAATTCTCATATACTCAAGATGAAAAGCAGCCATGTTTCCGTCGTTGAAGAACTTCAAATTAATATGACCCTACTTTGAACATGAGTAGTCGTTCCAAACAATTTTATGTATTTACAGGAAATCTGTTTCGTTTCCGTAACAATTATCTTTTGAATTACTTATTTCATAGATTGGAAAAAATGTGGATAAGCTGCAGAGAACATAATATAAAAAATCAAGCCAGACTAGAAAGAAATCAATCTTGTTTACTATTCATAATTGGAAAAGAATACAATAAATACAAATACAAAGAATATTCCTAAGAGAAAATCTCTTCTTTATTTTTTTTCAACAGCCATCCTATTATATGATCACCACATGATTTTACCTTGACCCAAAAAATGGAATTTGACCGAACGTGATCACGATGAAAAATACTTTCATGATTGAAAGCAGCCATGCTTTCTTCGTTGAAGAACTTCGAATAATATGACCAAGAAGATAGCTTTTTCTTTGGAGAAGTTAACTGAAATACAAACGCAACTCTTTCTCCTATTTTTCTTCTGTAAATTCTCAGGAAAATGAACATATTTCGTACCAGATCAGTTCAGGATTGAAAATTCAAACAAAATTCTTTCATTGTTTTCCTTTTCAATATTTAATTAAATTGTTTCTTGGTATATATCCTATTTTTACTGTACATGCACATGGATAGTCGTTTCAGACTTTTGTAATTTCCTTCTAAGTTTCTTTTAAACCAAAAAAGTTGTTTGCGTGATAAGATTTTTCAAATTTAGTCCCTCTCTATACTTTCTAACAACTGGCCCTTTATTTTCTGAAGGAAAAAAGAACTCCCAACACATCCGGATCTGAAGTTTAATAAATATGTGTGTTTGCTAAATTAAAATGCTAAAATTTTATAAATGAATTCAATGTTTTTTTTTTTTTCATTTTAAATAGAGAGGTTTGAGAATTCTAAAAAGGTGAACTAAAAAACCGTTGATGCTAGTTGGATCAATATTACATTTTGCAAATGTAACTATGATGAGTAGTTTATATAATATGTAAAATACTCAGTTCCACTTTTGGGTGGCTAATTTAAAAGGGAAAAGAATTGCTATCCAAATTTAAGATAACTAGGACATTTAAGATTAGTCACATAAGTTGTAGGTAATCGCAACATTTAAACTGGATCATCCGTCTTACATGCTACTAGCAAAAACTATTCACAAAATCAAACCCGTCATCTCTCACAAATACAATTAGCCGAACCCAATTATCATAATCAACTCGACCATTTTTCTAGGATGTCATTAGCCAAAGCTAATTGTCATAACCCAATTTTGACTTTTTATTTTAATTATTATTATTATTTTATTTACTCAAAAGGATAAAAAAATGATGATAATAATAATAATAATAATAATAATGAAAAAAACAAGTAAAATGAAATAAATGAAGAATGAATTAAAATTTGGGTTAAGGGCAACATGATTGGAAGTTTTGGGGTTTAATTAAACTTTTGAATTAATCTAATTAAGCTTGGAATTAATTTAATTAATCCAATTAAGGGTTTAATTGGAGAATTGATAAGTTTTGAGACTTAATTGAGCTTGAAATTAATTTAATTAATCCAATTAAGGGTTTAATTGGAGAATCGATAAGTTTTGAGACTTAATTGAGCTTGAAATTAATTTAATTAATCCAATCAAGGGTTTAATTGGAGAATGGATAAATTTTGAGATTTAATTAAGCTTGGAATTAATTTAATTAATCAAGTCAAGGGCTTAATTAGAGAACTGATAAGTTTTGAGACTTAACTGAGCTTGGAATTAATTTAATTAATCAAATCAAGGGCTTAATTGAAGAATTGATAAGTTTTAGACTTAATTGAACTTGGATTTAATTAAATTAATGAAATTAGGGACTTAATTGAGGAAATAACAAAGTTTGGGGAAATTGCAAAGGATTAAAGGCCAAGGACTAACTTGTAAAAGGCCCCGAAATGCAGGGAAAATTACAGTTTAAACCAGGGGCTTAATTACAAGCCTCGAAACTGCACTGGTAAAATGTAAAATGGCCACATTTCACATCTCAAGACGGCACCGTTTCAAGAGACATTGTTCGTCTTCTTCAAAACCAGAAACGGACACTGTACTATCCTTAATCCCTCATTATTTCTACAAACGGTCGCTCACCTCATTATTCAGAGGTGACCGCATGGCATTCTCTGGCTATATAAAAGCTAGGGATAGGCCATGCACACCAGGGGAAAACAAAAAAAGACGGGACAAAGAGAGACAGAACCAGGGGAAAGTTTTGGTTCCTCAACCAGCAGCAAATCCTCGTGCTTTTACCACCATTGTCTTCATCTTGAATGGAGAAGACTGGGCAGAGACACAAAAAAGGAAGAGAAACTGAGGAGAACAGGAAAAGGACAGGGAAACGAACAAGACAGAGGAGAGCAAATTTTCCGCCCCTGTTTCTTCTTAAAGGAACAGAGGCTGTCCTCTGGCTTTATAAAAGCTAGAGAAGGCCACGAAGGAAAAAGGGAATCACTGTAGGGATTTCCGACCGGTGATGTTCTGATATTTGCCCATTGGAGGCTAAACACACTGACACAATATTTAATGTGGTTCGGCAAACCGCCTACATCCACGAAAGAAGCCATTTGATTATATAGGGAGAAAACAAGATTTACAACAATAGAGGAGGAGGAATTATTCCCTCTTTAGCAGCTCTCAACCTCACTCTATTTCTCTCTTCTTAGTGCTGCAATGGCAGCCCACTCTCTCCTATATTTCTCACATCTTTGGCTCTAATATCTCTTACTCAACTCTCTCATTTTGCTCTCTAATGTATGCCTCTATTTATAGGCATCCATAGTAGCTTCTCTTGCTTTTTTGTCAACAATGGTGGCTGCCAAACTTACCAATCTTTGACATTAGACAATGGTAGTTGGCTGCCACCAACAACCCACCATTGTAGCCTCCTTCTTTGACAATGGCAGCCATCCTCTTCTAGAGGATAGGCTGCAGATGTTGTATGATTGTTGCACATTAATGGCAACAATCCTAACAATCACCCCCTTTGCCATTTATATGGGCAATTGTCCTCATGCTTCTTCAGCACATGCTTGCATCTTGCAGCTCTTCCAAGCTTACTATTCCGAGAGCATCTTTCGCCAAGTTTACAGGTACTCGCTAAACCTTTCTATCACTAGAGTTACCCAAGCACCCTTTTGCTCACTTCAAAGGATCACTTCAACTAGATGGTTTGTCACATCTCATCTGAAGAGTGTTAACGTTTATCTCTAGGACACAACATTCCCCTTCGAGCGTATCAACCATGCTCGGTCCGGAATGATTTATTAAGCCTCACACCAAGGCTTACAACACCCCCTCAAATGGATATTCCCAAGTGCGACAGTCATTATCTGAGTATTTTAATGTGATCACAAGCTCACCACTCTTCTAAGAGTCTACTCATCCAGGAGTTGCGTTTGCCCTTTGTTCCTCCTTAGGAACCACGCCTTACTTCTCCATGAGTCTCCCACTCTTAGTCTCAAGAGTCCGGGTAGCTATCCACCTTTAACCATGGGGTAGCCCATTAAAAGTTGATCCATATCTGTCTTCATACTTTGAGTATTACAATGCCTTCACCGAGCTCACCACCTTGACAAGAGTCAACTTGTTCCCAGAACCTGCACATGCCCTCTGCTCCTTCATAGCAATCGCGTCTTAATGCTCCACAAGTCATCCACTTATTGTCCAAGACAAATGTCTTCTAGCTCATTGATCTTTAGCATGGAGGAAATATCCATGAAAGTCAATCCTGTATTTGTCTCCATACTCATCATAACCACTTTATTGGCTATACACTTATCCACTTCTATCTAGCCATCACATTGCTCTGGGACGGTCTGAACTTGGGCTCATATCATGGTCCTCACACCTTCTATTCGAGGTGTCTCCGCTTGTCGTCATGAGACAGTCTAAACGTGGACCCATATCATGGTCCTCACACCTTCTCTTGAGGTGTCTTCGCCTGTCGTCATGAGACAGTCTGAACATGGACTCATATCATGGTCCCACACCTTCTCTTGAGGTGTCTTCGCCTGTTGTCATAAGACGACCTATACTTGGGCTCATTTCATAGCCCACACACCTTCTGTTTGAGGTGTCTTCTCCTGTCGTCATGAGACGGTCTGAACATGGACTCATATCATGGTCTTCACACCTTCTGTCTGAGGTGTCTCCGCCTATCGTCATGAGATGGTTTGAACATGGACTCATATCATGGTCCTCACACCTTCTGTCTGAGGTGTCTCCGCCTGTCGTAATAAGACAATCACATCCTTCTTCATCGGGGATGTCTCTAGTGACTCTAAGATTCTCTACCACAATGTGGACTTGGGAGAGATCACTGCCAGTAACTACATAGAAAGAGAAAGTTGCGGTATACTCCTCGCAATCCTCCACCTCAATTTCTATGTTTGGAGCTTCTATGCCTTTCTGCTTGACAGCTCCACCTACACCAACTCTCTTTTGGTGTCTTCGCCTTTTATAGAAGGTCGCCTTTTATCATAGGTGTTTGCATCCCCTTAATTAGATGCCTATAGAACAGCTCATCTTTCCATCCTTGCATGCATTGGAAGGGTCCTCGCGTGTTGTCTTCATCAAGAGCACAAGAAACTTCTTGTTGTACAACTTTTTCACACAGTCTCTGCTCTGAGCTTCATTTGGGATTTCTTCTTCTCCTTGCACCTGTTGTCTCAATAGAGTACCTCGTTAGGATCCTACGGGTACTCCTGCACAATCTCCGTGTGCCCTCGTGCAATATCTGTTCTCCAGATTTCTCCCTATTCCTTGCTTATGTTTGACAGCAGCTCATCCTGTCACAACATCTATCCAAGTCAAAATAGGGTGCCAATCTTTATCCCCTTGCTATATTTCTCTTCCATTATCAGGGTCTTCATCAATTCTCCCCTCGAGAAATTACAGTCACCGAATCTACGTTCTTTGGAGAAATCACCATCCATCAGATCCTTGATCATACGGAACCAACTGTTCCCCTTGTGCTGTCATCCTACTAGTCTTCACCAGTTTCATTACAAACTGTTACATATACGAAAATAGTATCGTATGGATAATCCTTCCACTAAGCAAGTTCTTAGGAAAGATTGGAGGGGTCACACTGGTCCCGCTTAAAACCCAATGTCCTAGACAGAACTTCTTAGGCCATATCTATCCATCGTACTGTCTCTCCGTATATACAACTATTTGCTAGCTTTGTTGCGACTTTCCTTTACAAGTGATCTGGAATATACAGGTTTAATACATGATTTCTCAACATCTAGCGAGACTACTAGTGCTTAGATTCGTCAAGATTGGTCTTCATCAGTTTTCACTCTACACCTCTAATTGTCCACATAACCGGGTGTCTAGAGTGTCCCAATTTTGCCTTCCATCAAGGCATTACATTTCCCCTTTTAACAGTTCAGCACATGTAATTGGGTAAACATATGCACCTCCTTCTTCTTCATCTCCATCGACCACCATGATGACATTCAGATGCCTCCTGATCGGGCAATCTCTCTTTAATAATTCACCACTGTCATTTTAGGTCTCAAATCTCAATGATCGGATCGTACCATTGCATCCGGAATGATCAAATTAGCTGGAAACAAGTATGAAATCGTCCAAATCGCATTTCAGATGGCTAAGATTTGATCAAAACAATTCTAGCCTAATCAACGGCTCAGATTCAATCTCAGATCCGGTTGCACGTAGGATCAGCTACACTAGATCCTATCCCTCGGCTCGCAACTCGGCTCGGCCCCACACGGCTCAGCTCGCGGCTGATTGCGTGGCAAGTGGGTCCCATCATGATGACATGTCTCTGACAGGTCGCTGACTGTGTATGCTGACGTCATCCTTATCCTAGTCAGTCACATGGGTTGGGTCAATTGGTATTCGGGCCGGGTCAACCCATCCGGGTGAAGAAGACGTGTGGGGCGCGTCAGCGCATGTGGGTAGACGCCTTGCCAGAGTGTGACGACGCGTGCGGCCATGTCCAACGTCTGATTTTGACGTCGTTCTCACCAGTGGCTCTGTCTCTTCCTCCTCTACACAATGATATGGTTAAAACACCATTTTACCAACTTTTATTTTTAAGCAGAAATCAAATACCACTTCAAACCATATGCTCTGATACCAATTATTGGGATTTCCGACCGGTGATGTTTTGATATTTGTCCATTGGAGGCTAAACACACTGACACAATATTTAACGTGGTTCAGCAAACCGCCTACATCCACGGGAGAAGCCATTTGATTATATAGGGAGAGAACAAGATTTACAACAATAGAGGAGGAGGAATTATTCCCTCTTTAGCAACTCTCAACCTCACTCTATTTCTCTCTTTTTAGTGCTGCAATGGCAGCCCACTCTCTCCTATATTTCTCACATCTTTGGCTCTAATATCTCTTACTCAACTCTCTCATTTTGCTCTCTAATGTATGCCTCTATTTATAGGCATCCATGTTAGCTTCTCTTGCTCTTTTGTCAACAATGGTGGCTGCCAAACTTACCAAACTTTGACATTAAACAATGGTAGTTGGCTGCCACCAACAACCCACCATTGTAGCCTCCTTCTTTGACAATGGCAGCCATCCTCTTCTAGAAGATAGGCTGCAATGTTGTATGATTGTTGCACATTAATGGCAACAATCCTAACAATCACTGCCTTCTCCATCTCCAACACCAGAAATGGAAGACGGAGAGAAAACAAAGAGACGATAAAGGGAGAGGACAAACAAAAAAACACAGGGAGGAACAAAGACCGGAGAGGAGAAACAAAGAAATCACAAAAGGGAGATTAAAGAGAAAACATAGGCCAATAACGAACAAACAGTGAGGGGCTGATTGAAGCAAGCTTCAACGGGGAGAGGAATCAAAAAACAATGAGGGGCTGACTGAAGAAAGTCTTCAACAGGGGATTGAACACGAAGGAAAGTCAGGGGAAGGAGACTAGACAGAGAAATAAAAAACAGATACAGAGAGAGAGAGAGAGAGAGAGAGGGAGAGAATCCTAAGAGCAGAAGAAAACAAGAGATAAAGCGAAAAAAGGGAAAGAACGTCGCCCAGCCAGCTCTCCATCACCGTCATCTTCATGTCCAAGTGCAGCACCAGGTAAGTAGCATTTTCCTTCCTTGCATTTTAATTACATGCTCCCATAGGTAAAAACAGAAATAATGGCCAGCCGAGTCAAGCCTGTGACCCGGCTAGGCTTGCTGGGTCCAGCCCAGCCATGTGGGCTGAGCTGGGCCCAACCCAAAAAAAAAGAAAAATAGAAAAAAAATAAAAAATGTGTACGCATGAATAAAAATAATATAAATTTATTAGTTTATTCACTGATGCCAGAGTCAGGAATAAAAATACCGGTTTAAATTTATATTATTTTTATTCGTTGCATTTTATTTTATTTAGCTAGAAAAATAAAAAAATATATGCATGCGTAAAAATAAATTTATTTTTATTTACTTATTCACTAGCCCTAGTGTAGGGAATAAAAAATATTGATCTAATTTTTTTTCGTAGCTATGAATTTTTACAAACGCTAGAGTTGGAATTATTCGAGCTCGAATATTCACTGGCGCCAGAGTCAGGAATATTATAAACAAATCATCATAACATAAACTAATAAACATTTAGCAATTTAAGACAAAATCAGTAATGCAGTCTGCCTTAGGCAGAACGTTTAAGGGATGATAATATCTTTCCTTTTACGTAACCAATCCCGAGTCATAGAATCTCTGTTGACTAGTTAAGGTTCCTAGTGACCATAATACTAGGTGGCGACTCCTCAAACAAGACAGTTTTCCCTAAAAGAACAAGATGCCAGAAATTTGTTCTTTTCGATATATTATTTTTAGGGCCGCCACGATGTCAGGTGCGATACTAATCGTCATATTCAACCCGACCATCCCTCTAGGGTGCCATTTGTCGAGACTAATCATCAACGCAATCCGGCCATCCATCTAGGATGTCATTGGTCGAAGCTAATCATCAATCACAACCTTGTCACCCATCTCAGATGCTATTAGCCAAAATTAATCATCAATCACAACCCAGTCATGTATCTCGGATGCTATTAGCTGAAGCTAATCAACAAGTCAATCAACATTTCATAATCGGTTTAACATTCATCAATAACTCAATTTCATCAACAACTCAATCAACATTTCATAATCAGTTTACCATTCATCAATAACTTAATAATATATCATCGTCAAACAAGTTATTTCAGAACATTTACATTATACAAGAAAAAGGTGGAAACCAGCCACCTGTTCCTCCCGTGAGGGGTCCTTGCCCAGTCAAAGGTCCAATCTAGGTAGCACCACCTAACACATCAATGGTCACAAATCAGTACATTTGCATTTAGAAATCACATGACTCATCACCTTAAATATTTCAAGAATCCATATGTTCACATTGCAGTGTTCCACACATATTACACAATCATACAATGAAATCATTACAGGCAGTTAAGTCAATTATAATATGGAAGTCTGTCACAAAACATCGGCATCAAAAATTGGTTCACTGGTGGCACATGAATCGACAGTGAAAACTGATTCACTGGTGACACAAAAATCAACAATGAAAAACTCGCTAGTGACACAGAAATCAAAGTGAAAACTTGTGGGCTGATGATAGAGAAATCGATAAAGAAAACTGGTTCGCTGGTGATACATAAATTGGCAGCAAAAACTGCTTCACTGTTGACACAAGAAGTCTTCAGCGTACTTAGTCTACTGCTTACTCAGAAATCATTGATTAAAATTGAGTTGCTTTAGACCTAGAAATCGTCAATGCAATACATTTTTACGGTTGATGTTGGAATCGTCAACATACCTAGTCTACTGCTTACTCAAAAATCATTCACAAAAACTGAGTCGCTGCTGACCTAGAAATCGTTAATGTAACACATTACTAACGCTAACGCTGGAATAATCTGCACACACAGCTTACTACTGTCTTAAGAATTGTAGATTAAAACTAAGTCGTTAATGACCCAGAAATTGTCAACACAATCTACGCCTAGGACTGGCAATGAAATTGTCAGCGCACACAGCCTACTATTGACTCAAGAATCGTTGATGAAAACTAGGTTGCTGCCAACCTAGAAATCATCAATGCAAACTAAGTCGCTGCCGACCCAGAAATCATCAACGCAACCCATGTCGCTACCGTTTTACAATCGGCAACAATGATGGAGTCGTTTATGATTTTTCTCTTTCCCTCGACTAAGCATATGGTCTATGCTAGTTTACCCCCTTTCATAACCCAACCCTAACATAGTTTTAGCCATTTATGTTTTTCTCTAACTCTCCTTTCCTCTCTAACACTCAAAGAATATACATGCAGTTGGTTACTAGGTTTTCTTCTTGGGGGAGTGACGGCTGTAATGGTGTTTGATGGCTGGTTTTTAAGGAGAGTTCTAAACTACTTCTTCCATGGCTTCGGCCACTTCTGCTTTTCTCTAATCCTCCCTTCTTCTCTCACGTTCCAAGGGGGTGCATGCAACTAGGTTTGTTGGCTTTGCTTTGGGAAGAGTCGTTGATGTAGCCAAGGTTGTTGGCTGGCTGTTTTTGGGGAGAGAAAGGTCATCCTTCATCAGAAACTATACTAAAACATAAACTCCTTTTTATTTTTCTGTGACTACCATATCAAACTGAAAGGGTGAAAGTGGACCTCCTTGTCGTATTCCATGCTTGACTCCAAATTCTTGAATAAAGACCCATATATTCAATTACCTAGTCCAAGTACACCATAAATGTACTTATAAAAATCAACCTTCAGAATGGAACCGTGATCTCCTTTCCATTTGACCCCATGAGTCATTTTATTAGCAATCATGAATCCAACTAAAATCTACCATCTCACAGTAGGGTTGATATCCATCGGGTTCAATTGTTGTTCCTCCTCCCTAGTTTTTCTGTGAGATACACAACAATCATCAGGGATTGAAGAGGTCAATAAATGCCAGCTTAGCTAGTCAACGCGCCACCACCTCGCCTTAATCCTAACAGAGCCGTCTATGATGACGCATCGTGTGAATAGTGAGTTACACTGTCAGTGGCATAAATGTAATTTATATATCTGACTAGGGTCGAAATGGTAATTCCCCACGCCAGTGGTATTGTTATAATTTTCTAACCCTATGTTCTATTTTGTAATTAAAAATAGTTTTTTTCATATGTATTTGTGATATTTTTATTATTGAAGTTTTTTTGGCATGTCATAAAATGCCAAACTTAAGGGGTTAGAGACACTAGGTAATTTGTAGGAGAGAATAAAGAAGTTCCTTTAGGGAAAAAAATATCCAAGAACTAATATATTTTTTTTATTTGCATTAGTTTGCTATTAAATTTTGGACGAATATTTTGTATTATGAATGAAGAACCCATATAAAGGAGCAAGCTGCAGAGAACATAATATAAAAAATCATGCCAGAATAGAAATCAATCTTATTTAATATTAATCATAATTGGAAAAGAATACAAATACAAATAATGAAGACACGTACGGTGCGGTTGCAATTCAAAGAATATTCCTAAGAGAAAACTATTGATCCAATAGCCATCATAACAATGAAGCCATTATACAAGAAAATAAATGGAGGTCTCATCAATGATCAAAAGATGTACTTAATATACATTTTTTTTTTTTTGCAATAAAAATAGTGAAGTTATTCCTGATGGTTTTATTTGCATTATAGAAGTTCCATAATGAGCAAGCTGCAGAGAACATAATATAAAAAATCAAGCCAGACTAGAAATCAATCTTATTTAATATTATTCATAATTGGAAAAGAATACAAATACAAATAATGAAGACACGTACGGTGCGGTTGCAATTCAAAGAATATTCCTAAGAGAAAATCTAAAATTGAAGCCAACATCTATCTCTTCTTTATTTTATTTCAACAGCCATCCTATTATATATATATATAGGCAGCCTAGAACAATCTATGCATGCTTGCGTGCAAACTCCAGAAGACATTGACAGAGTTCTTTAGGCCTAGAAGCAATTGCCATATGATCTGCTGGAATCTCCATCACTTCTTTAACCTCGTTGTGTTCAATCATGAAGCGCTGCAATGACGGAACCACCAATAAATCTTGAGTACAAACAACATAATCTCGCACAACCGATCCAAATTTCTCCTTCGTGAACTTGTTTGCCTTGGCCAGGCTTTCAAGAAACAATGATCCTGATCTCTTTAGAAGCGTTTGGAGACTGAGATCCTGCAAACAAGAAAAATATCATCACTACACTAGTTATTACTGTCAAACAGATCAGTCCAGGATCGAAAATCAATTTGTAATCAGATTCATGATCAGCCGTACCTCAGGGGAGGCAAGGTTAAAAGCAGTGGACTTCATGAATGCCTCATATCCCGCGGTTGAAGACACTACACTCTGCCACCCGTCTGCCACGGCTGGGCTATTTTCAATAAACTAACAGAAAGAACAAAATGTATAAGGGTTAATTGAAAGTTAGAGATGATTGGTAATGCCTTTACATTTGCATGTTTTCAATTAAATGCAAAATAAAATAAATTGCGGTACCTTCTCTAACATATACGATGGCCTGTGCTCGGTATCAGGCAAGAATGCTGTAACAAAAACAGCTAGAGAAATCTTCTCCGGGAACTTCTCCATAGCAAAAGCCACGTTTAAGCCGCCTAGACTATGAGCCACCAATACAACCTTTTCATTTTCAGCTAAGTTGGCCATGAACTCGATCAAGGGCTCATTATACTGATCAAAAGTAACAACTTCTTCCAGTGTTTTTGTGTTCACCCCTGATGCACTCATGTCAAGGGCTGTGACAGAGTGGCCAGCTGCCTCTAGCATTGTCTTCACCTTGTACCATGCCCAAGCTCCTGAAGCTGAACCATGGATCAGAACAAAATGCGTTGTTTGATTGTTGCTATCTCCCATTTTTCTTTTTCTTTTTTGCTGATTGATAGTACTCTAACAAAAGTAAAGGCTTTTGGTTTCGCTTGACAGTACGTTATATTTTCGTAATGCCTTGATTGTGCTTAGTAATGTCGTTGCTTGGTGGTATATATAGAGAGTACCGTCTGTTGAAAAGTTGAAAGTGGTAAATGTCAAAAGTCACATGTTTTTTTTTTTGTTGATAAAAAACTCCTAGGCATTATTTTCTTTGACAAGTCAAGTCATGCGTTCGATCTTCGAGGGTCTTAAAAAGCAATGAGGAGGAAGTGCGTAAAATAATTTTGAAATTCAACGATTAAAAATATATATTCGTAATGAAAAGCAGCCATGCTTTCTTCGTTGAAGAACTTCAAATAATATGACCAAGAAGATATCTTGTTCTTGGAGAAGTTAACTCCTCAAATACAAACGCAACTCTTTCTTCTGTAAATTCTTATGAAAATTAACATCTCACGTAACTCCATGAAATACTCATTTTATCTAGTTTATGTATATATAAAAGGCTATAAATCGTATTAACTTTATAATATTTATTTCAGGAAATCTGTTTCATTCTCATAACCCGATCCGTTCAAAAATAATAATTAAACATAATTTCAAATAATAAGCAAAGAGACTGTTTCGTTCAAATCCAAACAAAACTCTTTCGTTCTTCTACTTTTCAAATATTTAATTACATTTTAAAACAATGGGTATCCTGTTTTTTACCCTACTTGAACACAAGTAGTCGTTTCATCAAGCAATAAGAAATAAAATATCAAAGATCTTTCAAAAATTCTATAAACCTATTTTTCTCGAGTTTCCATCAGTCTCACACTGCATGCAACAACAGCAAAGTAGGAATCTGGTTTCATGGCCAGCAATAAGAACCGTTTTCGCAGTTGAGTTGTTTTCAAAATTGAAACTTGTTCATAAGCTTGGGTTCTCCTTTATGTGCTGATTCAAAATTTTCTATTTTTTTTATTGGATTTTTAATTCCTTCAAGAGTTTAATTTTATTTATATGTCAAAAGTCACAAGAAATTCAACGATTAAAAATATATATTCAAGATGAAAAGCAGCCATGCTTTCTTCGTTGAAGAACTTCAAATAAAATGACCAGGAAGATAGCTTGTTCTTGGAGAAGTTAACAGCCATGTTTTCGTCGTGGAAGAACTTCAAATTAATATGACCCTACTTTGAACATGAGTAATCGTTTCAAAAATTTTTATACATTTACAGGAAATCTTTTTCGTTTTCGTAACCGGATCCGTTGAACAATTATCTTTTGAGTTAGTGCTGCCAAAAAAATAGGTATTTCATAGATTGGAATAATGAAAAGTAAGAGATGTCCGAGTACTAATGACTGGATATGATCACCACATAAGTTTACCTTCACCCAAAAAAAAAAAAAAAAGAGTTTGACCGAAGGTGATGACGATGAAAAATAGTTTCATTGTTCCTTTACTTTTCAAATATTTAATTAGATGTTTATAACAATGGGTATCCTGTTTTTACCCTACTTTGAACATGAGTAGTCCTTTCTAATTTTTGTAACTTTCCTTCTAATCCAGAAAGTTGTTTGCATGATGAGGCCCCCCAATTTATGATTTTTTAAATTTAGTCCCACCCTTTATTTTCTAATGAATAAAAAAACATACAACACATTCCGGATCTGAAGTTTATTATATATGTGTGTTCGCTAAATTAAAATGTTAAAACTATATAAATGAACTCAACGCTTTTTTTTTTTAAAAAAAAAAATGGATCCAGTTTTTTTTTTATTTAAAAAAAGAGGCTTGAGAATTCTTAAAAGGTACATGCTTTAGGTTAACTATAAAATTGTTGATGTTAGTTGGATTAATATTACATTTTGCAAATGTAACCTATGATGAATAATTTATATAATATGCAAAGGACTCCTCCAACTTTTTGGTGGCTAATTTAAGATAACTAGGACATTTAAGACTAGTCAATATAGAATTCTTTCAGCAAATCCACAAGTATTTTACTTGAAATAGACTTCATCAGGTATTATCCTAAAAACATCTTTAATAAGTTGTGTTGTTTGTTTCAAATCTTGTTTATATTCATTAGTCTATCTAATTAATATTTAGGAAAAATCTTTTTTAGTAAGAAGATTCTTATCTCATCAAGTTTAAACCTACTCATTTTAAAGCCCATAAAAATCTCTGTAAAGTTTATGAAAAGTTCTTATATGTAAGGAGATTTTTATATTATCATGTTAAAACCTAACATTTCTAAAGCCGAGAAAAAAAAAGTGTTTTTTTGTTTAATATTGGAAATACATCTTACTTATAAGTTCATAATTTTATGTATTAAAAGAAAATAAATTTTTGGTATTTTTAAAATATTGGTAAAGTTCTCATGAATTCAATAAAGTGGTTATTAAATCTATAAATACATGCAAAGATATTTTTTGAATTTTTTTTGTTTTATGAAAAAAATTCTAAATCATGCAATGAATGTTTTATATTTTTTTAAAAAAAAAGAAGGTTTTTTTTAATTTTTTAGAAACTTGGTCCGTATGAAAATTAAAATAATATTGTATTTTGAAAAGAAAGGTTTTTATTGTTTTTTTATATAAAGAAACTGATTTATGTAATACTGAAAAAAAAAATATCTTGACTGTAGGTCACATTCTAGATATTAACTATGAAAGGGTAAGAAAATATGTGGAAACTCAAAATTAATTGTATAAACTAAGAGAATCTCAACCATTGATATTTCTCCCCTTTTCTTAACTATTGATTCTTACCAAGGACATTTCGTTTCCGTCTTGTAGGGTGGCTAAAGAGAGGACAAAAACTTCTAGCCATAGTTATCAAACCTGATTAAGGGGTTGGGTCGCGGATTATATGGTTCAACCCGATAAAAAAAATTAAAGTTTTAATATTTCATATGAAAAAATTAAGAAACAATTCATGTGAAATATTTAAACCAAAATTTTTTTTTATCCCATAGTGAAAAAATATAAATTTTTTCTTGTAAACATAAAGTATATATACTAAAAAGTTTCAAATCCTTCAAATCTCACATTAAAAAGATACTATGTTATCCTGTTAAGTTGAAGTATTTATACCAAAATTATTTTTATTCCACATTGAAAAAACATATTTTTTTTCTTATGAATATAAAGTATATATATTAAAAGGCTTCAAATCTCACATTGAAAAAATAACCTTTTTCTTAGGAACATATAACATATATACTAAAGGGTTTTAAATTCAACATTGAAAAAATAAAACATTATTCTAGTATTTATATAGTAAACTTTGAAAATGGTTAATAACCAACTAAAAAAATATAAAAAAAGAGGTCTAAGAGAAAAACCACTAGGAAAAAAAAACAAAAGGTCTCGTTTGGGTTCGTCTAGGTCACCCAGGTCACGGGTTAACCTGATAAGTCGACCAGGTTTAGCCAGTTTTTTACCTTATCCAGACCGGTCTAGCCACCAAGTCAACCCGTCAGGCCGGTCTAAGTTTAATAAATGAGCTTCCAGCTTTGTTATTGCTTAGGATCGTATTTCTTGAAACAGTACAGTGAAAGTTGTAATTTTAGCGTGTCTAGAGATTGTCTTCAAAGCAAAGGAAATCATTTTTGGTCTTCAGATATGGAGAAGAAAGATCACAACCTTTGGTTGGATTGGGCTTAGGTGCTGTTTTGGATAAGGACGGATTCCATGTTTGAAAAAGTGAGGGTTTTCAATTGAGAGTTGGAAGATAATCCACAATGTTGTTTAAAACAAAATAGCATCGTTGGATTATCCCTAGCTCAAATGGGGCTCCCACACCTTTGCGCCAGTCCAGCCCTTAATTTTTTGATATCATGCAATAAACCCCTCTCAATTAAACCTAATTCTCAGGACTTTTCTCAATTTCATCCCTGAAGATTTCCAATTGAACCCTTAACTTCCAGCGCCTCTTCCAACTTAATCTTTGGTTTTAAGATTCATCAATTTGCCCATTAAGTAGCCTTCAAACTTCCAGTTTCTTGCAATTTGATCCTTGATTTCACCAAATTGAGTTTGGATAAATTAAATTTAGCCATGTAAAATTTCAATCTTCTTAATTAAGTTCAAATTAACCTGCCAAACTTAAGTTTCACAATTAAGTCCCTAACAAAATTAATTTGACCCATTAAAATTTTAATTAAATCTTTGCACTTAATTAAATCTTTTTAATTTGACCCAAATTAATTTTTAAACTTAATTAACCTTTAATTAGGTACATGATTTAATAAATTAGCCTATTAAAAGTCTAATTAAGAACTAAAACTTAATATTTATGCAAATTCATCCAAAAATAACTTAATTTGACATTGAACCTGCATTGTCCTTTAGTTTTGGGTACAATGGGGTACAATTAGACTGCCAATTTGGTTAAAAATTCTAGTTTAGCTCCTCCATGTGTTTGCAACCCTTCTTAACCTGTTTTAGCCAAGTTCATAGTCTTTTTTTTTTCTTCATGTTTTTAATACTAAAAGAAAAAGATAATTTTGGGGAAAATCCAAAATTGGGTTATGACCACAGTTTTGAAACCCGACCCGGTCATTGACCTGATCAAGTGATCGGGTCACGGGTCAGATGGGTTGACCCGGGTTAACCCGGGTGAACCCAAAAAAAAAATAGTTACAATGCAGCAAAATTAACACCACATTCACTTTGATTGAATCAACACATTAATTTCTTCTGCTCACATCACCACTAACTATTTTAAAAAACCCTAACAAACCTAAACCCCAAATCTCTACTTCCAAATCTTTAGTTTCTCCGTTCGTGGCGACGGTGACTGTGCTACCTGATGAGGTGGCTCCGCAACCGGAACTGGTAGGGATGAATTCGGTGGTTGTTGAGGAGTATGATCTGGCCAGGCTGAATGATTATGAAGATTATAGGAGGGAGAAAAAAAGGAAGGCGATGGAAGCGGAGAGGTTGAGAGAGATTGAGAGGAGGAGGCAAGAGAAGGAGAAGGAGAGGGAAAGGGAGAAGGATAGGGACAAGGATGTGAATATTTCTGGGGAGGAAGCATGGATAAGGCGTGCTGCCATGAGTGGAGGTGTTCTGAGGAGTTCTTCGCCACCCAGGAATGGGGATGGGTTTAGTATTGGGACATCAGGGACGGTAGGGTTAGGAGTTGGTGCTGGTGGACAAATGACTGCGGCGCAGAGGATGATGGCGAAGATGGGGTGGAAGAAAGGGCAAGGATTGGGGAAACAGGAGCAAGGGATTACAACGCCATTGATGGCAAAGAAGACTAATAGGAGAGTTGGGGTTATAGTGAATGCTAGTGAGAAGAAGGTGAAGAGTGTGAATTTCAATGGAACTCCTCCAACTCGGGTTTTGCTCCTTAGGTAGCAGGTGCAATAGGCCAGGACGCGGAGGTCGAAGGAAGAGAAGAGGCAGCGGTAGCGGCAGGAAAAAAATTGACCAGGTCTCACCCGAGTTTGACCGGGTGGACCAGGTCCCGAGTCGACCCGCCGGGTCATTCGGGTTTCCCCGGGCCAATTTCCAAGCGGGTTTTTGACTCCACCCGAACCGGTCCCAGGCCCGGGTCAGTCGGGTCCCGAGTCGACCCGCCGGGCCGGTCCGAGTTTTAAAACACTAGTTATGACATCATGGATAGGCATACATGTTTCGTCATTGATAACCATTTGCATATGGTCACGTGTATTTGATGTAAGTCAGAATTATTTAAAAGATTAAAAGAATTTAGAAATGGAGTTGAAATAAAAATTAGAAAGAATATTAAAATACTTCAGGCGGTGAATACTTCAACCAATATTTTCAAGATTATTTGAAATAGAATGAGATTCTCTCATAATGGAAACTTTTTAAAAGGAGAAATTGCACCCTATTTGTCGCGGAGCGCGAGCGACGCGACGTTGTCTGGCGACGATGGAGGCTACTGTCATGCCTCCTGTGTGAGGTGTTGTGTTTGGAAAGGGTTTTAATCATAAAATTATGATTAAGGTTCAGGAGTCGCCACCTAGCATTATGGTCACTTGGAACCTTTGGTATGCGAGAGTCTGAGTAAGGGACTGGTTGTGCAAGGGGAAGACGCATCACCCCTAGTGCACCCTGCCTAAGGTAAGCTGCATTGTTGTTCAATTATGTTTTTCTAAGTCTGGTTTCTATTTGTTGGTCTCTTCTAAGGCTCAAGGCAGATCTCTCTTCACAAAAGGGTCTCTACCTTATTGGGTTAAATCCTAACCGTTTGAAAGTCTGAATTTTAGCATCGCATTTCTACACCTTGTATCATCTTTAATACCTGAGGGTGTACTTTATCGTGTAATTTTACAACCCACAAATATTAAAGTCTACACCTGGATCCCAAAACAAAAATTGGAAAAAGATTTCTGACATATTGGCCAAATCCTAATAGATAATCATAAACTGGTTACGATATCCTTTTTTTAAAATGGTATGTTTATCAACATGAGCATACATATATTCTTTATCAACAAAATGGTATGTTTATTTATGTAACAGGTCAATCAAACATCCAGGAAGATCATTAGTTTAGGACTCTACTTTATGAAGCTTATGTAAATATTTAACTTAAACAAAAGGGAATTAATGTGTTATGTAGTATACTTTTGTGTAAACCTTGATGTATTTATAAAAGTTCAGCTTAGCATTTAGTATTTTAGTTATCTTGTAATTAACCCTTTTGAAACATTTAGGGACACTTATTATGTTGTAAATACTTTCTTTGCATGTTAGTATTCCTTTTCTTTTAAATTTTATGATATGATGTTTGCACTATGTTCATATTGATCTTACTCGTAAGATATATATATTATGAGGTTTGATATAAGGTCCGAAATTATGGGACCTTGTGATGGTGGGTTGATTGAGTAAACTGATAGTAGTCGATAACTTGGGATGTCCTAAATGCAAATGAAACTCTGCCGAATTTTTGAAAAAAAAAAATTTACCCTAAAATAAAGAGGACATGTTGGAATTTTTTACATTGATCGAGTCGTACAGTCGGACTGTTACAAAAATACAGAGATTTTTCAAAGTGGTGAAAAATACGATGATTTTTCAATGTGGTCTTGTTGTAATGGGCGACCTGCCCGGGTGAAAAGTTTGGAGGAGGTGAGAAATGCGAGAATTTCTCAAAATGGTTTCATTGTGATGGGCAACCGTCCCAAAATGGAAGATTTTGAAGGTGGTGAGAAATGCAAGGATTTCTCAAAGAATGGTTTCATTGTAATGGGCAACCGACCTAAAATGGAAGATTTTGAAGGTGGTGAGAAAAGCAAAGATCTCTCAAAGAAAGGTTTCATTGTAATGGGCAACCGCCCAAAAATGAAAGATTTTGAAGGTGGTGAGAAAAGCAAGGATTTCTCACAGAATGGTTTCATTGTAATGAAAAATGAAAAGAGTTTTCAAAGAGGTCTGATTATGATGGGTGACCTACCCAAGTGAAAAAAAAATGAAATGTCTTGAAGAGGCGACATGATAGAGCTCAAAGGCACATTATTCAAGAGATGGAAGCTCAAAGGAATGTTCAAAAACAGATAGGACTCGAAGGGGAACGAGGGCTAAAAAGCATACTCAAAAGGAGGTATGGTTAGAAAACGCACTACCGAGAGGTGATTGAGGGCTCAAGGCACACTCAAAAGGAGGTAGGGTTAGAAAATGCACTACCCATGAGGTGAGGGCTTGAAGGCGCACTCAAAAGGAGGCAAGGTTAGAAAACACACTACCTAAGTGGTCAAGGGCTTTAAGGTGCACTCGAGAGGAGGCAGGGTTAGAAAACGCACTACTTAAGGTGGTCGAGGGCTCAAAGGTGCACTCGAAAAGAGGTAAGGTTGGAAAACGCACTACCTAAAGTGATCAAGGGCTCTAAGGCGCACTCGAAAGGAGGCAGGGTTAGAAAACACACTACCTAAGGTGGACGAGGACTTAAGATGCACTCAAAAAGAGGCATGGTTAGAAAACACACTACCTAAAGAGGTGAGGGCTCAAAGGCGCACTCGAGAAGAGGTATGATTAGAAAACACACTACCTAATGAGTGATGGCTCGAAGGCGCATTCAAAAAGAGGATGGGGCTGGAAAGCATAATATCGAGAGTTGAGCGCTCAAAGGCCTGCATGAACATAGGTGACGATGAGACACTGATCTATCAGGGATGAAAGTAATGCATCATGATCAAAACGCATGTATATTTACCTGAGAAATATAGGTCCCCTTTTCTTCATGAGTTTTCCTTTTCTCAAAAGTTTGAGTTTCTGATAGTAAGCTTTGATGGCTCTTTTCGCTCTTGCTTACTCAAGTCATATCTTGTGATTTTGACCTCTAAGAGGGATATGACATCAACATACTTCTTTGTCGATAAACTTTTATCTTGAAAGGTTGTCAGCTTCGCCCAACATTTTCTGTTTTCTTAGAAGATGAATCATTGAGCCAACCCTATGTGTTTTGGTGGATTGCCCCTCAGTTTGATCATGTCTCCAAGTGTTCAATTTGAGTTTCCCTTGGGGATAAGGCTATGTGGAAGAAGATTCGGTTATTTATAAGGATTTGTTTTCATGAAGAATTTTTGGAATTTCAAGGCTATTCTGAAAAATCATTTTGATGTTTGTTCAAAACAAACTTGTTTTGAAAAATTCAAGAGATTCTCATAGATAGGGTTGCATGAGTGCTAAAATTTTTTGAAGTGAAGTGATGTTTGATTGGTCAAAAGGGTTCAAGTTTCAACTTGAGGGTTTCAAGGAACTAGTTTTCAAAGCATTCATTTTGCTCGCATGAATAATGACTTGTTTTGCATGGGAAAGCAAAGTTTACCGATCCATATTGCTTGCATTTGATCAGAAAGGGCTTGATTGGGCACATAACGTAGGCTTTGGCTCTTGGCTATGAAGAAAAAAGATATTTATAGGCTCAAAAGGTGTTTAAGGGACTTTAAGACTAAGGATCATTAGTGCTTATATCCCAAATTGATTTGCAAAATGGTCATCAGTGCCCCCCATTATTAGGCTTTTTTTCCTTTTGGTTTTGAGCATCATTATATTAGTGATTTTTGTTTAGGCACTTTTGATCATTGAGGTTTTTCTTTCATGCCCCCTAGTGTTGTTTGGGCACTTTTAGTCATTAAGGATTTTTTTGCACTTGCCCCCCAGTATAGGGTGTGATCCTAGCCAAGGTTATTTTTCAAGAAATATGCATTAGGCTCAAAAAGGGACTACAAGGGATTTTTAGACTTTGTGAAAGGATGATCAAAGATGGCCTTTCTTCATTTCAAACGCATGCATTCAGAATCAGCAAGCTTTGCTTTCTCTCATGCGAAAATGGTCATTATTCATGCAATCAAAACTCAGCTTTGAAGTTATCTCATGGTGTTTGAGGTGTCTTTTAGGTTTTTTAAGTGTTAAGATATCATTTGAATTTTCAGAACTTGTTTATTAGAACAAACACCAATTTGATTTTTGTTTTTGTATTAAAACTTTGATTTCCCAAAAATCTTTGTGAAAACATGGGGTCATGTTTTTTTTGTTTGAAGGGGGAAAAGAAAACACCAAAGAATTAGTGGTTTTGTGAGTGAAGGGTGTGCTCAGTGTGTTATTTGCAACGAAAATGAAGGCACATCATGAACACATGATCTTATTAATAAGAAAGACTCATTTGACAAAGAAAGTCTTGTGGTATTATGAGCCAAATTGCCAACAAGACTAAAACGGGTTAAAACAAACATGATCAAGCAAAAGGTAATAATTGGGTAGGCTCCATCTTCCCATTCTATAGCAAAACTTTATCCTCTATCCTCAAGAGTGCACACTGCCTTCTTCACACCCTGTTCCTGCCATCAGTGCTTTGATGTTTTCAGAGCATTCCACCTCCAATGCATTCACCAATCTAGTTCCTGAAGCATGATTGAGTGGAGGGTTCGAACTCACGTTTGGAGTTCCTTCGAAGGTTATCCATCCAGCTTCAATCAAATGCATGAGCCTATTCTTGAAGGCACTACAAGTATGAATATTGTGTCCCACGGCACCAGCATGGTACTCGCAAGTGTGTTCGGGCTTGTACCAATTGGGGTAAGGTGGTTGTAAAGGTGTTAAGGGTTCAAGAGCTATATGCCCAATGCTTAGTAGCTTTTGATGTTTGGTTTAATGCTCAGGTTTTCTGGCAGGAAAAGAAGAGTTGAAATTGATGTTGGCGATTTGGGGTGAAGAGGATGGAGTGTGATAGTTTTGGAATTGGTTCTTCCTACCCTCAACATGGTCAACCTCTTTCTTCTTACCTTCGAAGCCCCTTTTCTCCACAGGTGCAGAGATTCTACCACTCTTTATTCCTTGTTCTATGCATTCAGCTACTGCCACAGCATCAGTAAATTGCTGGGCCGAACTACCCATCACATGCTCGTAGTATGGATCCTTGAGCGTGTTGGCAAATAAAGTCACCATCTCTTTGTCCAAGAGTGGGGGATGTATTTGAGCAACTAGGTCTCTCCACCTTTGAGCATATTCCCTTATGCTTTCCTTGTCCCTTTTATCTAGATTGGACAGACTGGTTCTATCAGGAGCAATGTCCATGTTGTACTTATATTGCTTTACAAATGCATCCGCCAAGTCTTTCCATTTGCAAATTTTGGTGTTGTCCAATCTCATATACCAGCTTAATGCCGCCCCACTTAAGCTATCCTGGAAAAAGTGCATCAGTAGTTTATCATCGTGTACTACTTCTGCCATTTTATTGCAATAGGATTTGAGATGAGTCATAGGGCATTGTGTTCTAGTATATTTGATGAATTCAGGAACATGGAACTTTTTTGGGACAACCACATTTAGGACCAGACACATTTCTGATGCCCGTACTGGATCGTACAAGTCTACCCCTTTAATGGCTCTAATCCGAACTTCCAACGCCGTCATCTTATCTTGATCAATGCTATTAGATGACTTGGTCTTATAGGATTCATTAGCAAATGGATCTATGATTGCAGGGGCTGGTGCTGATGGCATTGAGTGCACAAATGCTGGATTATGTGGAGGTTCTTGACCATGCTCACTCATTATTTCTTCAGGCTAAGCTGTTGTTGGAGGCTGAACAAACATAACAGGCTGGTTGGAAGGACCTGCACCAGAGGCATTTCTAAGTGTTTGCTTGAGTAAGACAGTGAGGCGAGCCATGCTTTCTTTCAGAGACTCTAACTCTTCTTGGAAATGGGCATCACGGTGGGCACGCTCTTCATCTTCCATGTTTCTTGCTTGGAGTCGGGTGTTATAGGCTTTTTGGGGACCTATGTTTTAATCTGAGGCAAGTATGCATGTTATTTACAATGGATGGATGTATGTGGATGCAAATGTATATACATTGGGTATGAATGGCAAAAACACATGGAGAATGAATATGCAGGGAGTTCATGCTTAAACGAAGGTTCTAGGTCATTACATGATGAGAATGCTTTCTACCTAGTCTCGAAAAGGTCCGTGTATTGCCTAGTGACCACCTTGCATAAAGGCAGTATAAGGGTTTACAAGAAATGGTTGGGGCATAGTGCGACCGCCATTACCAAGTAAACACTCAGCTTATAGTTGGATGTTTCATGAATCTGAACCCCAACTGAAAGTCATGAGGCAGACCGCTACTCCCCACTTAACCTAGAATCGGGTTTTATTTGCAAAATCCATGCTAAAGCAGTAAAAATACGAGATAAAATTAAAGACCAACAAAAGGCAAACAATCAAACAGGCAAAGCTTAGTCCAACCAGATAAGTTGATCCCCAATGGAGTTGCCTATTTGTCGCGGGGCGCGGGCGACACAACGTCATCTGGTGACAGCGGAGGCTACTATCGTGCCTCCTGTGTGAGGTGTTGTGTTTGGAGAGGGTTTTAATCATAAAATTATGATTAAGGTTCAAGAGTTGCCACCTAGTATTATGGTCACTAGGAACCTTTGGTCTGCGAGAGTCTGAGTAAGGGACTGGTTGTGCAAAGGGAAGACGCATCACCCCCAATGCACCCTACCTAAAGTAAGTTGCATTGTTGTTTGATTGTTTTTTTCTAAGTCGGGTTTCTATTTGTTGGTCTCTTTTAAGGCTCAAGGTAGATCTCTCTTCACAAGAGAGTCTCTACCTTATTGGGTTAAATCCTAACCGTTTGAAAGTCTGAATTTTAGCATCGCATTTTTACACCTTGTATCATCTTTAATACCTGAGGGTGTACTTTATCGTGTAATTTTACTACCTATAAATATTAAAGTCTACATCTCGATCCTAAAACAAAAATTGGAAAAAGATTTTTTACATATTGGCCAAATCCTAATAGATAATCATAAACTGGTTACGATATCTATTTTTTTTTTAAAATATGAAAACGATGCAATTTTTTTTTTATGAAAAAAAAATATATGCTTGGAAAAATTTTAGGATTTGGCCGTATGCAACAAAATATTTTTTTTGGTTTTTTAAAAATGTTTTGAAAATTTTTTTTTGAGAAAATATTTTGGAGAAAATCAGTATTTTAATACCGAATTTGTATTTTATAGTGTAAATATACAACCCGATATTATGCAAAATTGGTACAAAAATATGCGAGAAAATCACATTTTTTAAAAAAATAAATTTGGAAATTTTTTATTTTTTTAAAATATTATAAACACACACACACACACACATATATAATTCACGTCCTGCATGAACAGTAGGACGTGAATTATATTTCACGCCTATTGTTCATGCAGTAGGAAAGGAAGCTGAAGAAGAAGAAGAAGAAGGGTAGCAGACCCCCTGGCGTGGCGGTGATGGCTGGCTGGTGGGGGAGGACGACCTGAAGCCGGTGGTGGAGTTAGATGCCTGAGTTGGCTGGAGCGGCTGCAACTGGAAGAGGAAGAAATCTGCAGAGGGGAGAGAGACGCTCACGGTGGCTTATTACAGACGCAGTGGTGGCTGGCCGGTGGTCTTGGAAACACGTGGTGGTGCTGTTTGCTCAAGGCGGAGCTGGAGGAAGAGATGTTGATGGCGATGGTTTCCTGTGGCGGAGGAAGAAAGAAGAAGAAAAAGAAAAAAAAACACGCGGGAGGGGCTGCAGCGAGGAGAGAGAAACCGACGGTGGCTCTTGGTGGTCGGCTAGTGGTTGCGTTGGCTGCATGTGGTGGAGATGATGGTGGGAAGACCGGTGATGAGGGTGGTGGTGGCTGAAGGCCACGGTGGAGAGAGAAAGAAAAAAGAAATGTGCAGAAACCAGAAGAAAAACTGGTTTTTTAGCTGACTTTGGACCCGATTTTCTCCTCCCTCAGGCCATGAAATCCACCTATATTTATAGGCAGTGGAAGAGAGAAATATTTTCTACATTAAGGAAAAATTTCAGCCCTTGATTCAGTTGGAAAGGATCCTAACTATTGGCTCAAAGTAGGTATTATGAGTTGAAAATCTGCAGACAAAAGCAGATTGAGTAGGCCTATTTAGGTTGTCACCAGTGCTAATATATTGTCATTTAGCCTGAACTGATTACATAGAGTTGTAGAAAAAGTGCAGAGGATCATTTTTGTATAAGATTTGTTAAATTCGGTGGACGTTAGGTATATTAAATGCAGCTGCAAAGTAGTCAACGAACCAGCTTTTTCAGAGAAAAAAAAGAAGAAAATGAACAGTGATGAAATATTTTTTGGCCAAAGTTCATTTAAGTTCTTTTTCTTTCAATTGCTTTTAATTGAACCCTAATTGACCCTAAACCTTTTTATTTAATGCGATTGAGCCCTTAATTTCAATCAATTATCTTGGTAAAAATTAAATTTGGTCTCTTAAAATTCCAATCTTCTCAATTAAGCCCAAATTAAACTCCCAAACTTAATTTTTCACCAATTAATCCCCAAATAAAATTAATTTGACCAATTTAAAGTATAATTAAGTCCTTGCACTTAATTAAATCCTTCAATTGGACCCAAATTAATTCTTAAACATAATTAAAATTTAATTTGGCCCGTGATTAAATCAAATTGGCCTATTAAAAATTTAATTATGTCATTGGACTTAATTTTTATGCAAATTCGTCCAATAATCATTTAATTTGACCTTGAATTTGTATTTTTTTCTTCATTTTTGGGCATAATAAGGTACAATTAGACCTTGAATTTCCTCCAAAATTACAGCTTGATTCTCCGATTTGCTTTCTCCACATTGTCAGCCTTTATTTTATTTTTTGATTTTTATTTTTGAAAAAGAAATTGATTTTTTTGGGGAATAACCTAGAATTGGGTTATGACACTATTGGATATGGTGCAGTCAATGATAAGCTATATAGACCTTGAACCTGCTTTTCTAGGGCTATGTCCTACAAACTACAACTTACCCTTTAAATATGGTTCCATCAAAATCTATTAATAAAACTCCATATAAGATATGGAATGATAAGAGGCCAAACGTATCATACTTAAAGATTTGGGGATGTAACGCTTGTGTGAAACGTATACTATATAAAAACTAAGAGTTTAGTCGAATAATTATAAGTTTGTAGGATATTCAAAAGAATATATTAGATATTTTTCTACCATCTCGATAAGATAAAAGATGTTTGTCTTAAAATATGGTACATTTTTAGAGAAACAATTTGTTCTTTAAAGGAGCAGTGAGAGGAAAATAGAACTTAATGAAGTTCAAGAACCACAAACAAACATCCAAATAGAACAAGAGCCCATGGCTATAACATTTGAAGTTCAATGAAACTCAAGAAACATATGATCTCTATATATCCTAGTAGGACACATCATACACCATTGAGATATCAACTTCTCATGGAAGTTGATGATGACAAGTTGCTTATACTTAATCAGCCTATCAATATCAATTATATGAAAGCAATATCTAATATTGTCTTCAAAAAATGGCTTGAAGCCATGAATCTGAAATGGATTCCATGTACACCAACCAGGTATAGACATTGGCTCATCCACTTGAAGGGATAAAACCTATTGGATATTAATGGGTCTTTAAGAGAAAGACTAACAAGAAAGGCAATTTACAAATATATAAAGCTAGATTAGTTGTCAAAGGTTACAGACAAAGATAAATAGGTTGACTTTGATGAAACCTTTTTGTGGGTAACTTTGTTAAAATTCATAAAAACTTTTCTTGCTATAGCTACATACTATCATTATGAAATTTTACAAATGGATGTCGAAATTATATTTTTGAATAGGAATCTTGAAGAAGATGTATATATGACACAACCTAAAAGTTTTTAATCTAAGACATTTAACAATAAAAAGAGAAAAAAGGGGAAATTGCACCCTATTGGATATGGTGCAGTCCATGATAAGCTATACAGACCTTCAACCTTCTTTTCTAGGGCTATGTCCTACAAACTACAACTTACATTTTAAATAGGGTTCTATCAAAATCTATTAATAAATCTCCATATAAGATATGGAATGATAAGAGACCAAACCTATCATACTTAAAGATTTGGGGATGTAACACTTGTGTGAAACATATACTATATAAAAACTAAGAGTTTAGTCGAATAATTATAAGTTTGTAGGATATTCAAAAGAATATGTTAGATATTTTTCTACAATCTCGATAAGAAAAAAGATGTTTGTCTTAAAATATGGTACATTTTTAGAGAAACAATTTGTTCTTTAAAGGAGCAGTGAGAGGAAAATAGAACTTAATGAAGTTCAAGAACCACAAACAAACATCCAAATAGAACAAGAGCCCATGGCTATAACATTTGAAGTTCAATGAAACTCAAGAAACATATGATCTCTATATATCCTAGTAGGACACATCATACACCATTGAGATATCAACTTCTCATGGAAGTTGATGATGACAAGTTGCTTATACTTAATCAGCCTATCAATATCAATTATATGAAAGCAATATCTAATATTGTCTTCAAGAAATGGCTTGAAGCCATGAATCTGAAATGGATTCCATGTACACCAACCAGGTATAGACATTGGCTCATCCACTTGAAGGGATAAAACCTATTGGATATTAATGGGTCTTTAAGAGAAAGACTAACAAGAAAGGCAATTTACAAATATATAAAGCTAGATTAGTTGTCAAAGGTTACAAACAAAGATAAATAGGTTGACTTTGATGAAACCTTTTTGTGGGTAACTATGTTAAAATTCATAAAAACTTTTCTTGCTATAGCTACATACTATGATTATGAAAATTTGCAAATGGATGTCAAAATTATATTTTTGAATAGGAATCTTGAAGAAGATGTATATATGACACAACGTGAAAGTTTTTAATCTAAGAAATTTAACAATAAAATAAGTAAGATATAAAAAATCATTTATGAACTTAAGCAAGCTTCAAAGAGTTGGGATATTTATTTTGATGAGATAATCCAATAGTTTTATTTTGTAAAAAATATGGATGACAATTGTGTTAATAAAAAAAGGTTAGTGGGAGTGGATTTGTTTTTTAATATTATATGTAGATAATATACTATTAATATGAAACACTATTTATTTACCTTAGTTAGTAAAGATCTGGTTGCCCAATAATTTTTCTATGAAAGCTATGAGAGAAGAAATCAATATACTAGGAATAAATATTTATAAAGATAGATAAAAAAAAAGGTTGCATGTATTGTCCCAATTCACATACATAGACAAAACAAGGGTTGCATGTATTGTCCCAATCCATGTACATAGATAAGATGCTAAAATAATTTAGCATGAAAGAATATAAAAAAGGATACTTACCTATATAATATGTCTCTCCAAGGACATCTGCCCTAAAACACAAATTAAGAGAGAGAAGATGTAAATGATTTCATATATTATGGATATAAGCTCCATAATACATGCAATGCTATGTATAAGACCAAAAGTATCTTAGGCTTTGAGCATAACGAATAGATACAAATTTAATCCTGGTAATATTCACTACAAGATAGTTAAAAATATTCTTAAATACTTAAGAAGACTTTGATGTTAGTTTTCAATAAGATATTGAAAAAAAATCCAGTGTGGTTATATTTTACTCTAAATAATGGGGTTGTAAAAGAGATCAAAATAGATTCTGAAAGTAAAGTTGAGTACTTCTCTATGCTTGTAGAGATGAAAGATGTTATTTGAATAAAAAAGTTCATCACTGAACTAGGTGTGATTTCTATGACTATTGATCCAATAGCCATATACCATGATAACAATGAAGCCATTATACAAGAAAAGGAATGGAGGTCTCATTAATGATCAAAAGATGTACTTTTTTAATAGAGGATATAATACTTTGTTGAAACATGCTTTTTATATCTTGACAGGTTTATAGGTTTTTTTAAAAATATTTGTTATAAGATAATATTTTCATGAAAACAAATAAGAAACATGAATAAGAAAAGGGAGTTTTGATTGAAGAGATGTATTTTTCTCCTCCTTAATTGAAATCATTAAAACTTTAATGATTATTTATTTTAATTTCCTTTAGTTTTTATTAAGTAATACTCTACTAATAAAAAAGACATGTTTTTGTATAGATGAATTGTATAATTTATTTAATTTTAGTAAAAGAGGCCATAGCTACGTATGGTGAGTGAAAATTTTCAAATTTGTTGTGCAGAGAACATAATATAGTGCAAGCAGAGAACATAATATAAAAAATCAATCTTATTTATTATTCATAATTGGAAAAGAATACAAATACAAATAATGAAGGCACGAACGGCGCGCTTGCAATTCAAAGAATATTCCTAAGAGAAAATCTAAAAATGAAGCCAACATCTATCTCTTCTTTATTTTATTTCAACAGCCATCCTATTATATATATATATAGGCAGCCTAGAACAATCTATGCATGCTTGCGTGCAAACTCCAGAAGACATTGACAGAGTTCTTTAGGCCTGGAAGCAATTGCCATATGATCTGCTGGAATCTCCATCACTTCCTTAACCTCGTTGTGTTCAATCATGAAGCGCTGCAATGACGGAACCACCAATAAATCTTGAGTACAAACAACATAATCTCGCACAACCGATCCAAATTTCTCCTTCGTGAACTTGTTTGCCTTGGCCAGACTTTCGAGAAACAATGATCCTGATCTCTTTTGAAGCGTTTGGAGACTGAGATCCTGCAAACAAGAAAAATATCATCACTACACTAGTTATTACAGTCAAACAGATCAGTCCAGGATCGAAAATCAATTTGTAATCAGATTCATGATCAGCCGTACCTCAGGGGAGGCAAGGTTAAAAGCAGTGGACTTCATGAATGCCTCATATCCCGCGGTTGAAGACACTACACTCTGCCACCCGTCTGCCACGGCTGGGCTATTTTCAATAAACTAACAGAAAGAACAAAATGTATCAGGGTTAATTGAAAGTCAGAGATGATTGGTAATGCCTTTACATTTGCATGTTTTTGTGTTCACCCCTGATGCACTCATGTCAAGGGCTGTGACAGAGTGGCCAGCTGCCTCTAGCATTGTCTTCACCTTGTACCATGCCCAAGCTCCTGAAGCTGAACCATGGATCAGAACAAAATGCGTTGTTTGATTGTTGCTATCTCCCATTTTTCTTTTTTTTTGCTGATTGATAGTACTCTAACAAAAGTAAAGGCTTTTGGTTTCGCTTGACAGTACGTTATATTTTCGTAATGCCTTGATTGTGCTTAGTTATGTCGTTGCTTGGTGATATATATAGAGAGTACCGTCTGTTGAAAAGTTGAAAGTGGTAAATGTCAAAAGTCACGTTTTTTTTTTTTGTTGATCAAAAACTCCTAGGCATTATTTTCTTTGACAAGTTAAGTCATGCGTTCAATCTTTTGATGGTATTAACATGTAATATTGGGGAGGAAGTGCATAAAATAATTTTGAAATTCAACAATAGAATATATATATATATATATTCACGATGAAAAGCAGCCATGCTTTCTTCGTTGAAGATAGCTTGTTCTTGGAGAAGTTAACTCAGATACAAACCCAACTCTTTCTTCTGTAAATTCACAGGAAAATGAACATATGTCGTAACAGATCAGTTCAAGATTGAAAATTCAAAAAAAATTCTTTCATTGTTTTACTTTTCAATATTGAATTAAATTGTTTCTTGGTATCCTATTTTTACTGTACATGCACATGGAGAGCCGTTTCAGACTTTTGTAATTTCCTTCTAAGTTTCTTTTCAACGAAAAAGTTGTTTGCATGAAAAGGCCTCCAATTTATGATTTTTTAAATTTAGTCCCACCCTTTATTTTCTAATAACTAGCCCTTTATTTTCTAATGAAAAAAAAAAAAAAAACACCCAACACATTCCGAATCTGAAGTTTAGTATAAATGTGTTTGCTAAATTAAAATTCTAAAATTATATAAATGAATTCAACACTTTTTTTTTTCAAATATAAAGGCATCTAGGTATTTTTTTTTTTAAAAAAAAAAGAGAGGCTTTAGGTTAAGTACAAAATTGTTGATGTTAGTTGGATTAATATTACATTTTGCAAATCTAACCTATGATGAATAAATTATACACTATGCAAAATACTCCTCCCACTTTTGGGGGGCTAATTAATTTAAAAGGAAAAATAATTATCATCTAAATTTAAGATAACTAGGACATTTAAGACTAGTTAATGTAGAGATCTCTCAGCAAATCCTGAAGTATTTTACCTGAAGTAGATATTCGACACCGTTTGGAAACACGGTGCAAATTGCGTTTCCAAAAAAAATTAATTTTTTTTTTTGTAAAAATTTAATATGCATGGTTTGTATGTTTTGGATCGTTTTGATGTGCATTTCGGCATGAAAAATTATTTGAAAAGCAACCGCTACCACACTGTCAAACATACTCTCATCAAGTACTATCCTAAAACTTCTTTAATAAGTTGTTTTGTTATTTGTTTCAAGTCTAGTTTTTATTGGCAAGTCTATCTAATAATATGACCACGAAGATAGCTTGTCCTCGGAGAAGTTGACTCCTCGATCAAATACAAACCCAACTCTTTCTTCTGCTTTTCTTCTGTAAATTCTAAGGAAAATTCTCATATACTCAAGATGAAAAGCAGCCATGTTTCCGTCGTTGAAGAACTTCAAATTAATATGACCCTACTTTGAACACGAGTAGTCGTTCCAAACAATTTTATGTATTTACAGGAAATCTGTTTCGTTTCCGTAACAATTATCTTTTGAATTACTTATTTCATAGATTGGAATAATGTGGATATGATCACCACATAATTTTACCTTCACCCAAAAAATGGAATTTGACCGAACGTGATCACGATGACAAGTACTTTCATGATTGAAAGCAGCCATGCTTTCTTCGTTGAAGAACTTCAAATAACATGACCAAGAAGATAGCTTGTTCTTTGGAGAAGTTAACTCAAATACAAACGCAACTCTTTCTTCCATTTTTCTTCTGTAAATTCTCAGGAAAATGAACATATTTCGTAATAGATCAGTTCAAGATTGAAAATTCAACCAAAATTCTTTCATTGTTTTGCTTTTCAATATTTAATTAAATTGTTTCTTGGTATATATACTATTTTTACTGTACATGCACATGGATAGTCGTTTCAGACTTTTGTCATTTCCTTCTAAGTTTCTTTTAAACCAAAAAAGTTCTTTTGCCAAAGCTAATCATCATATTCAACCCGAGCATCCCTCTAGGGTGCCATTTGTCGAGACTAATTATCAACGCAACCCAGCCATCCATGTAGGATGTCATTGTTCGAAGATAATCAACAATCACAACCCTGTCACCCATCTCAAATGTCATTAGCTAAAATTAATCATCAATCACAACCCAGTCATCTATCTCGAATTCTATTAGCTGAAGCTAGTCAACAACTCAATCAACATTTCATAAGCGGTTTAACATTCATAATCAGTTTCACATTCGTCAACAACTCAATCAACATTTCATAGTCGGTTTACCATTCATCAATAACTTAATAATATATCATCGTCAAACAAGTTATTTCAAAACATTTACATTATACAAAAAAAAAGGTGGAAACCACCTACCTGTTCCTCCCGTGAGGGGTCCTTGCCCGGTCGAAGGTCTGATCTGGGTAGCACCACCTAACACATCAATGGTCACAAATCAGCACATTTGCATTCAGAAATCACATGACTCATCACCTTACATATTTCAAGAATCCATATGTTCACATTCCATATTTCAAGAATTTGTTATAGGCAATTAAGTCAATTATGATATGGAAGTCTGTCACAGAACATCGACATCAAAAATTGGTTCATTGGTGACACAAAAGCGATAGCGAAAGCTGGTTCGTTGGTGACACATGAATCGACAGTGAAAACTGATTCACTAGTGACACAAGAAGTCTTAAGCGTACTTAGTCTACTGCTTACTCAGAAATCATTGAGAAAAACTGAGTCGCTACTGACCTAGAAATCATCAATGCAACACATTTCTAAGGCTGACACTAGAATAATCTGCGCGCACAACACTGCTATCTCAAGAATTGTCGATTAAAACTGAGTCGCTGTTGACCCAAAAATTATCAACGCAACCCATGTCTATGACTGACGATGAAATTGTCAGCACATATAGCCTACTATTGACTCAAGAATCGTTGGTGAAAACTGTATTGCTGCTGACCAAGAAATCATCAACGCAAACTAAGTCGCTGCCGACCTAGAAATCATCGACGCAACCCATGTCGCTACCATTTTACAATCGGCAGCAATTATGGAGTCGTTTATGATTTTTCTCTTTCCCTCGACTAAGCATATGGTCTATGCTAGTTTACCCCCTTTCATAACTCATCCCTAACCAAGTTTGAACACATATAAAAATTCAATCACATTCAAAGTTTTATCACAGGACCATCAACAATACATAACAAATTCTTAACATACATATTCTTCCAAAGAATCCTCTAAACATCACTTTAAGTCCTCAATGGTATTATCCTAAACTCATCAATACAATTTGTAGAAATTCAATGACACGTAAACAAGTCCCATATTCATGTTATTTCACATCAACTTATGGAGGTTCATCATGTGAGATTTCATCAATGTTCCTATTCTTGGTTGAAGCATATATGCCTTTTTTATCCAATCTTTCGCATGCATTTCATCAAATTTAACACAATAGTATCGCCAACAACATATCATACTCATACATATAACCACTTGCTTCCTAATTAAACAAGTTCATCCATTACACACACAAACTCAAGTCATCAACATGAAGTGAATTCAGTTCTAGTTTCCACTTGCTGCTAAGGTTCAAATGATAGTACAATTTTGTTCATAACACTTTCTAACACATTTTCACATACTTTCATCATTCACATATGCAGAAATTCTGTCATAAACACAAGCACAGGTTTTGTTTTAGCTCTAGGGGAATCCAGGACTCTAACATAGTTTCAATCTATGCATTTCATCACAGGAAATTCATATACTATCTAGTTTTTGTTATGGTCAGTCCTCCCCTAAGTTTAGACCTTCAAAATTATCCATTTTCTTTGTTAAATGTTCTTGAATTAAGTCTCTATTTAGCCCCATTTTGATCCCTCTTTCTTGTTTAGGTTTTCTTCATAGCTAATGTAAAAATCCTAGGCCATTTCTTAGGGTTTTCTACTTCTTTTTCGATCCTAATGTCCTAAGAGTAGGGTGAGAAAGGTTTTGGTTCATACCTCAGGTTTTCAATAGCTTTAGGAAGGGATTTAACAATTTTTCTTCCCCCTCTACTTTTGGTTTTCTTCCTCCTTTCTATAACTGCACTAGCCAGCCTTCTACACTCATTCTCCTTCTATAGTTTTAGCCATTTATGTTTTTCTCTAACTCTCCTTTCCTCTCTAACACTCGAAGAGCAGTAGCCATATGAGGTTGACGTGGTTCATGCATGAATCGGCTGAGAATGTGAACTGAATATGTGATATCAGGTCTAGTGATGGTTAAGTAAATTAATCGACCAACTAGACGCTGGTATATACAAGGATCTTTGAGTAATTCTCCTGTATTTGAAAGTCTGCATTCTTCCATAGGAAATTCAACTGGTTTGGCACCCAAGTATCCACTGTCTTTGATAATTTCCAAACCATATTTGCGCTGGGAAATGTAAATGCCTTTCTTGGAACGGGTTATTTCAATGCCTAAGAAGAATTTCATATCACCAAGGTCTTTGATGCGAAAACGAGTATGGAGGAACTATTTCAAACCTTTGATGGATTCAACGTTGTTCCTGGTTATCAAAATATCATCCACATAGATCAATAGGATAGTAAGAGATGTGCCATCTCTTTTGATGAACAAGGAATAGTCGGCTTTTGACTGAAAAAAACCAGCAGCAAGAATAACTTCTGTGAACTTAGAGAACCACTATCGAGATGCTTGCTTAAGGCCGTATAGTGACTTGTGGAGGCGACACACAATGTTTTCCCCTTATCGTTGAAGACCTGGAGGAGGAGACATATATATTTCTTCCAATAAATCACCATTTAAGAAGGCATTGTTAACGTCTAGCTGATGTAAAGGCCAGTTCAGACTAGCAGCAATAGTAAGGAGGCAGCGGACAGTTACCATTTTTGCAGTGGGGGAAAAAGTGTCATAATAATCAATTCCAGCAGTTTGTGTGAAACCCCGAGCGACCAAGCGAGTACTATAGCGCTCAACAGACTCATCAGCCTTGCGTTTGATGCGATACACCCATTTACAACTGATCGGGCGTTTTCCAGGGGGCAAAGGAACGAGGCTCCGTGTCTGATTGTCAATGAGAGCTTGAAGCTTGGAATTCATAGCTTCCTGCCACTTAGGATCAGTCATAGCAAGTTCATATGAAGGAGGTTCCTCATCACGACTAACATTGGCAATATAACAGAGATGTGATGGAGAATACCGATTATAAGAAATAAAATGACAGAGAGGATATTTCGTACCTGGTGTAGGTGCAGACAAGGCCGAGAACAATTGGTGTGGAGGTAGAATCACCTGCGAGCAAACATAATCCTTGAGGCGGACGTTGGCTTCTCGAGGGCATTGAGAACGACGAAGTGGCTGATCAAGAATAACTAGAGGAGGTTCAGGAAGGACTGGGTCATCCAGCTGAACAGGGGTTTGTTGTGCAGCTGATGGAGTTAATGGAGAAGAGGAAGGTGGCTTAGGAAGAGAGGGTACTGAGTCGGTTGGTGCAAGAGGATATGGGGGGTCCGAAGGGGTCAATGATGACTATTGAGGGAGGAAGATGGGAATAAGGATCAGACATAATAGGAAGAGGAATAGGCAAGGTTGGTGGATTGTTTGTTGTAGGAGTGACTTGTGGTGCATGATAAAAAGTTTCCTCAAGAAATACCACATCCCGATTGGTGAAAATTTTCTGAGTTGCAATATTGTAAAGTTTGTAAGCTTTTTGTCCCATAGGATAACCAAGAAAAATTCATTTTGTGGCACAGGGAGAAAATTTTGAGGATGGATTGATTGATCCAAAAACTCGCATGCGAGAATAATCAGGAAGTTTGTTGTAAAGAATCTCAAAGGGTGTTTTTTTGTGAAGCAACAGAGTAGGAAGGCCATTAATAATATGGACAGCAGTAAGAATGCATTCTCCCTAGAAAGCAATGGGCAAATGAGATTGAAAAAGTAGAGCGCGAGCAGTTTCAAGGATGTGTCTATGTTTGCGCTCAACGACACTATTTTGTTGAGGTGTATATACACAAGAGTGTTGAAAAAGAATGCCTTCCTCAAGAAAAAAAAATTTAATGAAAGAAATTCAGCCCCATTATCAGAACGGAGTTTTTGAACCTTTGTATTGAATTGAGTGTGAACATAATGAAAAAACTGACGAAGTAGAGTTTGTGTCTCGCTCTTGTTACGCATTAAAAAAACCCATGTAAAAACGAGAAAAATCATCCACAATGGTCAAGAAATAAAAAGCACCAGAAATAGAAGGGGTTTTATAACGACCCCGAATATCACAATGAATAAGTGAAAAACACTTCGAAGTTGAAATTGAACTAGAAGGAAAAGGGCGACGAGTTTGTTTTGCCAATGGACAAACGTCACATTTATGACTGGAATCAAAATTAAATTTGAGTGAATTATTAGCTAAAAATTATATACGATTAGAAGAAGGGTGTCCCAATCGGCAATGCCAAAGATCAGATGAGATAATCAAATTGCAAGCAAAACGGGTAGAAGGAGGAGTTGAAGCCAACACCACGAGGTAATACAAGTCATTACGTCGCTTACCCACACCAATCCTTGTTCTTGTAGCCGAGTTCTGCAAAATACACCAAGATGGAAAAAAAGTCACTGAGCAATGCAAATCATCGGTTGTCTTGCCAACAGACATAAGATCAACTTTAAAGCTTGGCACACAGAGGACATTATTCAATTGATAAGAATTGTTAAATTGAATCGAGCCAGACATAGTAATGTTTGCCACGTCTCCACTAGGTAAGGAAACAGGTGCCAAAGACAAATTCTTGTCAACATGCTTTAATGATGTAGGAGAAGAAGTAATATGATGGGTTGCCCCACTGTCAAGTATCCAACGATTGTGAGCAACCGGTAATAAACTTGATGTATGTTTGAAGGCTACGGCAGCAACAACATTAGCCTGTGTAGTGACAGGCTTGGTGGTCAAGGCACTGAGTATCTGAACATATTAATCCTCAGTCAAGTTGGGCAGAGAGACCTGGAGTTCCTGAAAAGTGGGACTAAAATCCATTTGATTTGCAGAGGGGTTCCCAGATGCAGAGTGGCTGTCGTAGCCTTGGCGCTGGTGTGGTGCCTTTTCTTTACTTTTCAGATGACCAGGAGGGTAGCCGATTAATTTGTAACAGGTTGCTTTTCTGTGATACATATCAGCAGAGTAAGTGCACTGAAAAGGCTCTTTATTACGTGAATTATCTGATTGATTCCCATGAACTTGATTGTTTTGCCGACCCTTAGACATGCTGTAATTGCCACGCACAACCATGGCTGCTGTATTTGATGGTATGATGACAGCAGTCCCCAACTCTCGTTGTTTTTCTTCCTGCACAACAGAGGCATAAACTTGACGAACCGATGGTAAAGGGTTCATCAGTAAAATATGACCTCTTGCACCTGAATATGACTCGTTAAGTCCCATGAGAAACTGTATAAATTTGGTTCAATCATTCTGCGCACCACAAGTACATGTTTCTGAATTAAAGGATACAAGCTCATCCCATAAACCCTTCAATTTTGTGTAATATGCTGCAACTGACATTTGACCTTGCTCAATCCTGTAGATGTCTCGCTGAACCTGAAAAATACGGGGAGCGTTCCTTAAAGAAAATCTTTCACGAAGATCTTCCCAGATGGCATAAGGAGTGTTGCATGAAAGAACATAATCGACTAATTCTGGCTCAAGAGAATTTAGGATCCTTGAAAGCACCTTATCGTTGCAGCGCTGCCAAAGGGCATGTTCTTTAGGATTTGAAGCCTCACGGGGTTCTTTGATTTTGCAAGTAATAAAACCTGTCTTATTCTTGGCACTTAGAGAAATTTTCATGGCACGGTGCCAAGAATTATAGTTGTCGCCATTCAATCGTTTTGAGACAAGAAGCAAACCAGGGTGATCTGAGTGGTGGAGGAATAATGGAGAACCAAGGGTGCTAGGAACAAAGGATGAATCGCCAGAACTCAAAAAATCAATGTCATTAGCAGCCATGATTTAAAAGAGAAAGAAGGAGGCAAGGCAGAGACGCAACAAACAGATGCGTTGAAGAAGAAAAAAATAAGGTAAGGTCATAGCCTGCTCTGATACCAGATAAGTAAAAAGGTATTCAAGCGGAATGCTTTTTTGTATTGATTAAGTTCAATATATATACAAGGTACATTAGGGTTCCAGTATAAGTCAGAGACTGATAAGGAATGGTTACTAATTGAATGCAGATCGATACAAAATATTCTTACGTATCTTTCCTACTTATCTCAAAATATAACTTTCATATTTACATCATAACACTATTAATATAATTTCCAACATATATAGGGTATTAACTTTATAATATTTATTTCAGGAAATCTGTTTCATTCTCATAACCCGATCCGTTCAAAAATAATAATCAAACATAATTTCAAATAATAAGCAAAGAGACTGTTTCGTTCAAATCCAAACAAAACTCTTTCGTTCTTTTACTTTTCAAATATTTAATTAGATTTTAAAACAATGGGTATCATGTTTTTTACCCTACTTGAACACAAGTAGTCGTTTCATCAAGCAATAAGAAATAAAATATCAAACATCTTTCAGAAATTCTATAAACCTATTTTTCTCGAGTTTCCATGCATGCAACAACAGCAAAGTAGGAATCTGGTTTCATGGCCAGCAATAAGAACCGTTTTCGCAGTTGGGTTGTTTTCAAAATTGAAACTTGTGCATAAGCTTGGGTTCTCCTTTATGTGCTGATTCAAAATTTTATATTTTTTTATTGGATTTTTAATTCCTTCAGAGTTTAATTTTATTTATATCTCAAAAGTCACATGAACTTCAACGATTAAAAATATATATTCATGATGAAAAGCAGCCATGCTTTCTTCGTTGAAGAACTTCAAATAAAATGACCAAGAAGATAGCTTGTCCTTGGAGAAGTTAACTCCACAAATACAAACCCAACTCTTTCTTCTGTAAATTCATAGGAAAATTCTCAAAGAATCAAGTTGAAAAGGGGCCACGTTTTCGTCGTGGAAGAACTTCAAATTAATGTGACCCTACTTTGAACATAAGTAGTCGTTCCAAACAATTTTATACATTTACAGGAAATCTATTTCGTTTACGTAGCCGGATCCGTTGAACAATTATCTTTTGAGTTAGTGCTGTCAAAAAAATAGGTATTTCATAGATGGGAATAATGAAAAGTAAGAGATGTTTGGTTTTAAATCCAACATATATACTAATGGGTTTTAAATCCAACATTGAAAAAATAAAACATTCTTCTAATATTTATATAATAAACTTTGAAAATGGTTAATAACTAACTACAAAAATATATAAAAAATGGATCTAGAAGAAAAACAACTTAGAAAAAAAAAAAGATCTAGTCCAGGTTTGCCCAGGTCACCCGAAACACAGGTTAACCTACCAGATAGATCGGGTTTAGCTGATCTTTTATATTAGTCAGACCGGTTTAGCTACCAAATCAACTCATCAAACCGGTCAAAGTTTAATAAATAGGCTTCCAGCTTTGTGATAGCTTAGGATCGTATTTCTTGAAATAGTACAGTGAAAGCTGTAATTTGAGCGTGTATCGAGATTGTTTTCAAGGCGAAGGAAATCATTTTTGGTCTTCAGATATGGAGAAAAAAGATCACAACCTTAGGTTGGATAGGGCTTAGGTGCTGTTTTGGATAAGGACGGATTGCATGTTTGAAAAAGTGAGGGTTTTCAATTGAGAGGTGGAAGATAATCCACAATGTTGTTTAAAACAAAATAGCACCGTTGGATTATCCCTAGCCCAAATGGGGCTCACACACCTTTGCGCCAATCCAGCCCTTGATTTTTTTATATCATGCAATAAACCCCTCTCAATTAGACTGCCAATTTGGTCCAAAATTCTAGTTTAGCTCCTTCATATGCTTGCAACCCTTCTCAACTTGTTTCAACCAAGTTCATAGCTTTTTTTTTTTCATGTTTTTATTATTGAAAGAAAGAGATAATTTTGGGGAAAACTCAAAATTGGGTTATGACATCATGGATAGGCATACATGTTTCATCTTTGATAACCATATTGGATATGGTCACAAGTATTTGATGTAAGTCTGAATCATTTAAAAGATTCAAAGAATTTAAAAATGGAGTTGAAATACAAATTGGAAAGAATATTAAAATACTTTAGGAGGTGAATACTTCAACCAATATTTTCAAGATTATTTGAAAAAGAATGAGATTCTCTCATAATGGACACTTTTTAAAAGGAGAAATTGCACCCTATTGGATATGGTGCAGTCCATGATAAGCTATACAGGCCTTCAACCTTCTTTTCTAGGGCTATGTCCTACAAACTAGAACTTACCTTTTAAATAGGATTCCATCAAAATCTATTAATAAAACTCCATATAAGATATGGAATGATAAGAGACCAAACCTATCATACTTAAAGATTTGGGGATGTAACGCTTGTGTGAAGCGTATACTATCTAAAAACTAAGAGTTAAGTCAAATAATTATAAGTTTGTAGGATATTTAAAAGAATATGTTAGATAATAAAAAAAAATCCAGTGTGGTTATATTTTACTCTAAGTAATGTTGTTGTAAAAAAGATCAAAATAGATTCTGAATGTAAAGTTGAGTACAACTCTATGTTTGTAGAGACGAAAAAGGTTATTTGAATAAAAAAATTCATCATTGAACTAGGTATAATTTCTATTATTAGTGATCCAATAGCCATCTACAGTGGTAACAATGAAGCCATTATACAAGAAAATGAATGGAGGTCTCATCAATGATCAAAAGATGTACTTAATATACATGTATTTTTTTTTATTTGCAATAGAAATAGTGAAGTTATTCCTGATGGTTTTATTTGCATTATAGAAGTTCCATAATGAGCAAGCTGCAGAGAACATAATATAAAAAATCAAGCCAGACTAGAAATCAATCTTATTTAATATTATTCATAATTGGAAAAGAATACAAATACAAATAATGAAGACACGTACGGTGCGGTTGCAATTCAAAGAATATTCCTAAGAGAAAATCTAAAATTGAAGCCAACATCTATCTCTTCTTTATTTTATTTCAACAGCCATCCTATTATATATATATATATAGGCAGCCTAGAACAATCTATGCATGCTTGCGTGCAAACTCCAGAAGACATTGACAGAGTTCTTTAGGCCTGGAAGCAATTGCCATATGATCTGCTGGAATCTCCATCACTTCCTTAACCTCGTTGTGTTCAATCATGAAGCGCTGCAATGACGGAACCACCAATAAATCTTGAGTACAAACAACATAATCTCGCACAACCGATCCAAACTTCTCCTTCGTGAACTTGTTTGCCTTGGCCAGGCTTTCAAGAAACAATGATCCTGATCTCTTTAGAAGCGTTTGGAGACTGAGATCCTGCAAACAAGAAAAATATCATCACTACACTAGTTATTACTGTCAAACAGATCAGTCCAGGATCGAAAATCAATTTGTAATCAGATTCATGATCAGCCGTACCTCAGGGGAGGCAAGGTTAAAAGCAGTGGACTTCATGAATGCCTCATATCCCGCGGTTGAAGACACTACACTCTGCCACCCGTCTGCCACGGCTGGGCTATTTTCAATAAACTAACAGAAAGAACAAAATGTATCAGGGTTAATTGAAAGTTAGAGATGATTGGTAATGCCTTTACATTTGCATGTTTTCAATTAAATGCAAAATAAAATAAATTGCGGTACCTTCTCTAACATATACGATGGCCTGTGCTCGGTATCAGGCAAGAATGCTGTAACAAAAACAGCTAGAGAAATCTTCTCCGGGAACTTCTCCATAGCAAAAGCCACGTTTAAGCCGCCTAGACTATGAGCCACCAATACAACCTTTTCATTTTCAGCTAAGTTGGCCATGAACTCGATCAAGGGCTCATTATACTGATCAAAAGTAACAACTTCTTCCAGTGTTTTTGTGTTCACCCCTGATGCACTCATGTCAAGGGCTGTGACAGAGTGGCCAGCTGCCTCTAGCATTGTCTTCACCTTGTACCATGCCCAAGCTCCTGAAGCTGAACCATGGATCAGAACAAAATGCGTTGTTTGATTGTTGCTATCTCCCATTTTTCTTTTTTTTTTTGCTGATTGATAGTACTCTAACAAAAGTAAAGGCTTTTGGTTTCGCTTGACAGTACGTTATATTTTCGTAATGCCTTGATTGTGCTTCGTAATGTCGTTGCTTGGTGGTATAAATAGAGAGTACCGTCTGTTGAAAAGTTGAAAGTGGTAAATGTCAAAAGTCACATGTTTTTTTTTTTTTGTTGATAAAAAACTCCTAGGCATTATTTTCTTTGACAAGTCGAGTCATGCGTTCAATCTTTTGATGGTATTAACATGCAATAATGGGGAGGAAGTGCATAAAATAATTTTGAAATTCAACAATTGAATATATATATATATATATATATATATATATTCACGATGAAAAGCAGCCATGCTTTCTTCGTTGAAGATAGCTTGTTCTTGGAGAAGTTAACTCAAATACAAACCCAACTCTTTCTTCTGTAAATTCACAGGAAAATGAACATATGTCGTAACAGATCAGTTCAAGATTGAAAATTCAAAAAAAATTCTTTCATTGTTTTACTTTTCAATATTGAATTAAATTGTTTCTTGGTATCCTATATTTACTGTACATACACATGGATAGTCGTTTCAGACTTTTGTAATTTCCTTTAAGTTTCTTTTAAACGAAAAAGTTGTTTGCATGATAAGGCCTCCAATTTATGATTTTTTAAATTTAGTCCCACCCTTTATTTTCTAATGAAAAAAAAAAAAAACACCCAACACATTCCGAATCTGAAGTTTAGTATAAATGTGTTTGCTAAATTAAAATTCTAAAATTATATAAATGAGTTCAACACCTTTTTTTTTTCAAATATAAAGGGATCTAGGTAATTTTTTTTATTTTTTTAAAAAGAGAGGCTTTAGGTTAAGTACAAAATTGTTGATGTTAGTTGGATTAATATTACATTTTGCAATTCTAACCTATGATGAATAATTTATATAATATGCAAAATACTCCTCCGACTTTTGGGTGGCTAATTAATCTAAAAGGAAAAATAATTATCATCTAAATTTAAGATAACTAGGACATTTAAGACTAGTTAATGTAGAGATCTCTCAGCAAATCCTTAAGTATTTTACCTGAAGTAGACTTTCAACACCGTTCCGCGTTCCTAGAAAAATTTAATTTTTTTTGTTAAAATTTAATATGCATAGTTTGTATGCTTTGGATCGTTTTGATATGCTAATGTCAAAAATAATTTTTAAAAAATAAAAAAATATCATTGATATGCATTTCAGCATGAAAAATTATTTGAAAAGCAACCACTACCACACTGTCAAACATACTCTCAGATGCTATCCTAAAACTTCTTTAGTAAGTTGTTTTGTTAGTTGTTTCAAGTCTAGTTTTTATTGGCAAGTCTATCTAATAATATGACCAAGAACATAGCTTGTCCTCGGAGAAGTTGACTCCTCAAATACAAACCCAACTCTTTCTTCTGCTTTTCTTCTGTAAATTCTAAGGAAAATTCTCATATACTCAAGATGAAAAGCAGCCATGTTTCCGTCGTTGAAGGACTTCAAATTAATATGACCCTACTTTGAACATGAGTAGTCGTTCCAAACAATTTTATGTATTTACAGGAAATCTGTTTCGTTTCCGTAACAATTATCTTTTGAATTACTTATTTCATAGATTGGAATAATGTGGATAAGCTGCAGAGAACATAATATAAAAAATCAAGCCAGACTAGAAAGAAATCAATCTTGTTTACTATTCATAATTGGAAAAGAATACAATAAATACAAATACAAAGAATATTCCTAAGAGAAAATCTCTTCTTTATTTTATTTCAACAGCCATCCTATTATATGATCACCACATAATTTTACCTTGACCCAAAAAATGGAATTTGACCGAACGTGATCACGATGAAAAATACTTTCATGATTGAAAGCAGCCATGCTTTCTTCGTTGAAGAACTTCGAATAATATGACTAAGAAGATAGCTTTTTCTTTGGAGAAGTTAACTGAAATACAAACGCAACTCTTTCTCCTATTTTTCTTCTGTAAATTCTCAGGAAAATGAACATATTTCGTACCAGATCAGTTCAGGATTGAAAATTCAAACAAAATTCTTTCATTGTTTTCCTTTTCAATATTTAATTAAATTGTTTCTTGGTATATATCCTATTTTTACTGTACATGCAAATGGATAGTCGTTTCAGACTTTTGTAATTTCCTTCTAAGTTTCTTTTAAACCAAAAAAGTTGTTTGCGTGATAAGATTTTTCAAATTTAGTCCCTCTCTATACTTTCTAACAACTGGCCCTTTATTTTCTGAAGGAAAAAAGAACTCCCAACACATCCGGATCTGAAGTTTAATAAATATGTGTGTTTGCTAAATTAAAATGCTAAAATTTTATAAATGAATCAATGTTTTTTTTTTTTTTTTCATTTTAAATAGAGAGGTTTGAGAATTCTAAAAAGGTGAACTAAAAAACCGTTGATGTTAGTTGGATTAATATTACATTTTGCAAATGTAACTATGATGAGTAGTTTATATAATACGTAAAATACTCAATTCCACTTTTGGGTGGCTAATTTAAAAGGGAAAAGAATTGCTATCCAAATTTAAGATAACTAGGACATTTAAGATTAGTCATATAAGCTGTAGGTAATCGCAACATTTAAACTGGATCATCCGTCTTACATGCTACTAGCCAAAACTATTCACAAAATCAAACCCGTCATCTCTCACAAATACAATTAGCCGAACCCAATTATCATAATCAACTCGATCATTTTTCTAGGATGCCATTAGCCAAAGCTAATTGTCATAACCCAATTTTGACTTTTTCTTTTAATTATTATTATTATTTTATTTACTCAAAAGGATAAAAAAATGATGATAAAAAAAATAATAATAATGAAAAAAACAAGTAAAATGAAATAAATGAAGAATGAATTAAAATTTGGGTTAAGGGCAACATGATTGGAAGTTTTGGGGTTTAATTAAACTTTGGAATTAATCTAATTAAGCTTGGAATTAATTTAATTAATCCAATTAAGGGTTTAATTGGAGAATTGATAAGTTTTGAGACTTAATTGAGCTTGGAATTAATTTAATTAATCCAATTAAGGGTTTAATTGGAGAATCGATAAGTTTTAAGACTTAATTGAGCTTGAAATTAAGTTAATTAATCCAATCAAGGGTTTAATTGGAGAATTGATAAATTTTGAGATTTAATTAAGCTTGGAATTAATTTAATTAATCAAGTTAAGGGCTTAATTAGAGAACTGATAAGTTTTGAGACTTAACTGAGCTTGGAATTAATTTAATTAATCAAATCAAGGGCTTAAATGAAGAATTGATAAGTTTTAGACTTAATTGGACTTGGATTTAATTAAATTAATGAAATCAGGGACTTAATTGAGAAAATAGCAAAGTTCGGGGAAATTGCAAAGGATTAAAGGCCAAGGACTAACTTGTAAAAGGCCCCGAAATGCAGGGGAAATTACAATTTAAACCAGGGGCTTAATTACAAGCCTCGAAACTGCACTGGTAAAATGTAAAATGGCCACATTTCACACCTCAAGACGGCGCCGTTTCAAGAGACATTGTTCGTCTTCTTTAAAACCAGAAACGGACACTGTACGATCCTCAGTCCCTTATTATTTCTACAAACGGTCGGTCACCTCATTATTCGGAGGTGACCGCATGGCATTCTCTGGCTATATAAAAGCTAGAGATAGGCCATGCACACCAGGGGAAAACAAAAAAAGACGGGACAAAGAGAGACAGAACCAGGGGAAAGTTTTGGTCCCTCAACCAGCAGCAAATCCTTGTGCTTTTACCACCATTGTCTTCGTCTTGAACGGAGAAGACTGGGCAAAGACACAAAAAAGGAAGAGAAACTGAGGAGAACAGGAAAAGGACAGGGAAACGAACAAGATAGAGGAGAGCAAATTTTCCGCCCCTGTTTCTTCTTAAAGGAACAGAGGCTGTCCTCTAGCTTTATAAAAGCTAGAGAAGGCCACAGAGGAAAAAGGGGATCACTATAGGGATTTCTGACCGGTGATGTTCTGATATTTGCCCATTGGAGGCTAAGCACACTGACACAATATTTAACGTGGTTCAGCAAACTGCCTACATCCACGGGAGAAGCCATTTGATTATATAGGGAGAAAACAAGATTTACAACAATAGAGGAGGAGGAATTATTCCCTCTTTAGCAACTCTCAACCTCATTCTATTTCTCTCTTCTTAGTGGTGCAATGGCAGCCCACTCTCTCCTGTATTTCTCACATCTTTGGCTCTAATATCTCTTACTCAACTCTCTCATTTTGCTCTCTAATGTATGCCTCTATTTATAGGCATCCATGGTAGCTTCTCTTGCTCTTTTGTCAACAATGGTGGCTGCCAAACTTACCAAACTTTGACATTAGACAATGGTAGATGGCTGCCACCAACAACCCACCATTGTAGCCTCCTTCTTTGACAATGGCAGCCATCCTCTTCTAGAAGATAGGCTGCAGATGTTGTATGATTGCTGCACATTAATGGCAACAATCCTAACAATCACCCCTTTTGCCATTTATGTGGGCAATTATCCTCATGCTTCTTCAGCACATGCTTGCATCTTGCAGCTCTTCCAAGCTTACCATTCCGAGAGCATCTTTCGCCAAGTTTACAGGTACTCGCTAAACCTTTCAATCACTAGAGTTACCCAAGCACCCCTTTGCTCACTCCAAAGGATCACTTCAACCAGATGGTTTGTCACATCTCATCTGAAGAGTGTTAACGCTTATCTCTGGGACACAACATTCCCCTTCGAGCGTATCAACCATGCTCGGTCCGGAATGATTTATTAAGCCTCACACCAAGGCTTACAACACCCCCTCAAATGGATATTCCCAAGTGCGACAGTCATTATCTGAGTATTTTAATGTGATCACAAGCTCACCACTCTTCTAAGAGTCTACTCATCCAGGAGTTGCGTTTGCTTTCTGTTCCTCCTTAGGAACCACGCCTTACTTCTCCATGAGTCTCCCACTTTTAGTCTCAAGAGTCCGGGTAGCTATCCACCTTTAACCATGGGGGCAGCCCATTAAAAGTTGATCCATATCTGTCTTCATACTCTGAGTATTACAATGCCTTCACCGAGCTCACCACCTTGACAAAAGTCAACTTGTTCCCGGAACCTGCGCATGCCCTCTGCTCCTTCATAGCAATCGCGTCTTAATGCTCCACAAGTCATCCACTTATTGTCCAAGACAAATGTCTTCTAGCTCATTGATCTTTAGCATGGGGGAAATATCCATGAAAGTCAATCCTGCATTTGTCTCCATACTCATCATAGCCACTTTATTGGCTATACACTTATCCACTTCTATCTAGCCATCACATTGCTCTGGGACGGTCTGAACTTGGGCTCGTATCATGGTCCTCACAACTTCTATTCGAGGTGTCTCCGCTTGTCATCATGAGATGGTCTAAACATGGACCCATATCATGGTCCTCACACCTTCTGTCTGAGGTGTCTTCGCCTGTCGTCATGAGACGGTCTGAACATGGACTCATATCATGGTCCTCACACCTTCTCTTAAGGTGTCTTCGCCCGTCGTCATAAGACGGCCTGTACTTGGGCTCATTTCATAGCCCACACACCTTTTGTCTGAGGTGTCTCCTCCTGTCATCATGAGACGGTCTGAACATGGACTCATATCATGGTCCTCACACCTTCTATCTGAGGTGTCTCCGCCTGTCGTCATGAGACAGCCTGGACATGGACTCATATCATGGTCCTCATACCTTTTGTCTGAGGTGTCTTCGCCTGTCGTCATGAGACAGTCTGAACATGGACTCATATCATGGTCCCACACCTTCTCTTGAGGTGTCTTCGCCTGTTGTCATAAGACGACCTATACTTGGGCTCATTTCATAGCCCACACACCTTCTGTCTGAGGTGTCTCCTCCTGTCATCATGAGATGGTCTGAACATGGACTCATATCATGGTCCTCACACCTTCTGTCTGAGGTGTCTCTGCCTGTCGTCATGAGACAGCCTCAACATGTACTCATATCATGGTCCTCACACCTTCTGTCTGAGGTGTCTCCGCCTGTCATCATGAGACGGTCTGAACATGGACTCATATCATGGTCCTCACACCTTCTGTCTGAGGTGTCTCCGCCTGTCATCATGAGATGGTCTGAACATGGACTCATATCATGGTCCTCACACCTTCTGTCTGAGGTGTCTCCGCCTGTCGTCATGAGACGGTCACATCCTCCTTCATCGGGGATGTCTCTAGTGACTCTAAGATTCTCTACCACAATGTGGATTTGGGAGAGATCACTGCCACTAACTACATAGAAAGAGAAAGTTGCGGTATACTCCTCGCAATCCTCCACCTCGATTTCTATGTTTGGAGCTTCTATGCCTTTCTGCTTGACAGCTCCACCTACACCAACTTTCTTTTGGTGTCTTCGCTTTTCATTGAAGGTCGCCTTTTATCATAGGAGTTTGCATCCCCTTAATTAGGTACCTCTACAACAGCTCATCTTTCCATCCTTGCATGCATTGGAAGGGTCCTCGCGTGTTGTCTTCATCAAGAGCACAAGAAACTTCCCGTTGTACAACTTTTTCACACAGTCTCTGCTCTGAGCTTCATTTAGGAACTCTTCTTCTCCTTGCACCTGTTGTCTCAATAGAGTACCTCGTTAGGATCCTACGGGTACTCCTGCACAATCTTCGTGTGCCCTCGTGCAATATCTGTTCTCCAGATTTCTCCCTATTCCTTGCTTATGTTTGACAGCAGCTCATCCTGTCACAACATCTATCCAAGTCAAAATAGGGTGCCAATCTTTATCCCCTTGCTGTATTTCTCTTCCATTATCAGGGTCTTCATCAATTCTCCCCTCGAGAAATTACAGTCACCGAATCTACCTTCTTTGGAGAAATCACCATCCATCAGATCCTTGATCATACGGAACCCAACTGTTCCCCTTGTGCTATCATCCTACTAGTCTTCACCAGTTTCATTACAAACTGTTACATGTACGAAAATAGTACCGTATAGATAATCCTTCCACTAAGCAAGTTTCCAGGAAAGATTGGAGGGGTCACACTGGTCCCGCTTAAAACCCAATCTCCTAAACAGAACTTCTTAGGCCATATCTATCCATCATACTGTCTCTCCGTATATACAACCATTTGCTAGCTTTGTTGCGGCTTTCCTTTACAAGTGATCTGGAATATACAGGTTTAATACATGATTTCTCAACATCTAGCGAGACTACTAGTGCTTAGATTCGTCAAGATTGGTCTTCATCAGTTTTCACTCTACACCTCTAATTGTCCACATAACCGGGTGTCTAGAGTGTCCTAATTTTGCCTTCCATCAAGGCATTACATTTCCCCTTTCAATAGTTCAGCACATGTAATTGGGTAAACATATGCACCTCCTTCTTCTTCATCTCCATCGACCACCATGATGACCTTCAGATGCCTCCTGATCGGGCAATCTCTCTTTAATAATTCACCACCGCCATTTTAGGTCTCAAATCTCAACGATCGGATCATACCATTGCATCCAGAATGATCAAATTAGCTGGAAACAAGTCTGAAATCGTCCAAATCGCATTTCAGATGGCTAAGATTTGATCAAAACAATTCTAGCCTAATCAACGACTCAGATTCAATCTCAGATCCGGTTGCACGTAGGATCAGCTACACTGGATCCTGTCCCTTGGCTCGGCTCCACACGGCTCGGCTTGCGGTTGATTGCGTGGCAAGTGGGTCCCATCATGATGACATGTCTCTGACAGGTCGCTGACATGGCATGCTGACTGTGTATGCTGACGTCATCCTTGCATCATGCTAACATCATCCTTATCCTGGTCAGTCATATGGTCGGGTCAATTGGTATTCAGGCCGGGTCAACCCATCCGGGTGAAGAAGACGTGTGGGGCGCGTTACCGCGCGTGGGCAGACGCCTTGCCGGAGTGTGACGACGCGTGCGGCCATGTCCGACATCTGATTTTTATGTCGTTCTCACCAGTGGCTCTGTCTCTTCTTCCTCTACACAATGGTATGGTTAAAACACCATTTTACCAACTTTCATTTTTAAGCAAAAATCAAATACCACTTCAAACCATATGCTCTGATACCAATTGTAGGGATTTCCGATCGGTGATGTTCTGATATTTGCCCATTGGAGGCTAAGCACACAGACACAATATTTAACGTGGTTCAGCAAACCGCCTACATCCACAAGAGAAGCCATTTGATTATATAGGGAGAAAACAAGATTTACAACAATAGAGGAGGAGGAATTATTCCCTCTTTAGCAACTCTCAACCTCACTCTATTTCTCTCTTCTTAGTGCTGCAATGGTAGCCCACTCTCTCCTATATTTCTCACATCTTTAGCTCTAATATCTCTTACTCAACTCTCTCATTTTGCTCTCTAATGTATGCCTCTATTTATAGGCATCCATGGTAGCTTCTCTTGCTCTTTTGTCAACAATGGTGGCTGTCAAACTTACCAAACTTTGACATTAGACAATGGTAGTTGGCTGCCACCAACAACCCATCATTGTAGCCTCCTTCTTTGACAATGGCAGCCATCCTCTTCTAGAAGATAGGCTGCAGATGTTGTATGAATGCTGCACATTAATGGCAACAATCCTAACAATCTCTGCCTTCTCCATCTCCAACACCAGAAATGGAAGACGGAGAGAAAACAAAGAGATGATAAAGTGAGAGGACAAACGAAAAACACAAGGAGGAACAGAGACCGGAGAGGAGAAACAGAGAAATCACAGAAGGGAGATTAAAGAGAAAACATAGGCAAATAACGAACAAACAGTGAGGGGCTGATTGAAGCAAGCTTCAACGCGGAGAGGAATCAAAAAACAATGAGGGGCTGACTGAAGAAAGTCTTCAACAGGGGATTGAACACGAAGGAAAGTCAGGAGAAGGAGACTAGACAGAGAAATAAAAAACAGATACAGAGAGAGAGAGAGAGAGAGAGGGAGAGAATCCTAAGAGCAGAAGAAAGCAAGAGATAAAGCGAAAGAAGGGAAAGAACGTCGCCCAGCAAGCTCTCCATCACCGTCATCTTCATGTCCAAGTGCAGCGCCAGGTAAGTAGCGTTTTCCTTCCTTGCATTTTAATTACATGCTCCCATAGGTAAAAACAGAAATAATGGCCAGCCGGGTCAAGCCTGTGACCCAGCTAGGCTTGCTGGGTCCAGCCCAGCCATGTGGGCTGAGCTGGGCCCAACCCAAAAAAATAGAAAAATAGAAAAATAGAAAAAAATAAAAAATGTGTATGCATGAATAAAAATAATATAAATTTATTGGTTTATTCACTGACGCCAGAGTCAAGAATAAAAATACCGGTTTAAATTTATATTATTTTTATTCGTTGCATTTTATTTTATTTAGCTAGAAAAATAAAAAAATATATGCATGCGTAAAAATAAATTTATTTTATTTATTTATTCACTGGCCCTAGAGTAGGGAATAAAAAATATTGATCTAATTTTTTTTTATAGCTACGAATTTTTACAAACGCCAGAGTTGGAATTATTCGAGCTCGAATATTCACTGGCGCCAGAGTCAGGAATATTATAAACAAATCATCATAACATAAACTAATAAACATTTAGCAATTTAAGACAAAACTAGCAATGTAGTCTGCCTTGGGCAGAACGTTTAAGGGATGATAATATCTTCCCTTTTACGTAACCAATCCCGAGTCATAGAATCTCTGTTGACTAGTTAAGGTTCCTAGTGACCATAATACTAGGTGGCGACTCCTTAAACAAGACACTTTTCCTTAAAAGAACAAGATGCCAGAAATCTGTTCTTTTCGATATATTATTTTTAGGGCCGCCACGCTGTCGGGTGCGATACTAATAGTCATATTCAACCCAACCATCCCTCTAGAGTGCCATTTGTCGAGACTAATCATCAACGCAATCCAGCCATCCATCTAGGATGTCATTGGTCGAAGCTAATCATCAATCACAACCTTGTCACCCATCTCAGATGCCATTAGCCAAAATTAATCATCAATCACAACCCAGTCATCTATCTCGGATGCTATTAGCTGAAGCTAATCAACAACTCAATCAACATTTCATAATCGGTTTAACATTCATCAATAACTCAATTTCATCAACAACTGAATCAACATTTCATAATCAGTTTACCATTCATCAATAACTTAATAATATATCATCGTCAAACAAGTTATTTCAGAACATTTACATTATACAAGGAAAAGGTGGAAACCAGCCACCTGTTCCTCCCGTGAGGGGTCCTTGCCCAGTCAAAGGTCCAACCTAGGTAGCACCACCTAACACATCAATGGTCACAAATCAGTACATTTGCATTTAGAAATCACATGACTCATCACATTTAAAAAAAAAAAAAACACCCAACACATTCCGAATCTGAAGTTTAGTATAAATGTGTTTGCTAAATTAAAATTCTAAAATTATATAAATGAATTCAACACTTTTTTTTTTCAAATATAAAGGCATCTAGGTATTTTTTTTTTTAAAAAAAAGAGAGGCTTTAGGTTAAGTACAAAATTGTTGATGTTAGTTGGATTAATATTACATTTTGCAAATCTAACCTATGATGAATAAATTATACACTATGCAAAATACTCCTCCCACTTTCAGGGGGCTAATTAATTTAAAAGGAAAAATAATTATCATCTAAATTTAAGATAACTAGGACATTTAAGACTAGTTAATGTAGAGATCTCTCAGCAAATCCTGAAATATTTTACCTGAAGTAGATATTCGACACCGTTTGGAAACACGGTGCAAACCGCGTTTCCAAAAAAAATTAATTTTTTTTTTGCAAAAATTTAATATGCATAGTTTGTATGTTTTAGATCGTTTTGATGTGCATTTCGGCATGAAAAATTATTTGAAAAGTAACCACTACCACACTGCCAAACATACTCTCATCAAGTACTATCCTAAAACTTCTTTAATAAGTTGTTTTGTTATTTGTTTCAAGTCTAGTTTTTATTGGCAAGTCTATCTAATAATATGACCACGAAGATAGCTTGTCCTCGGAGAAGTTGACTCCTCGATCAAATACAAACCCAACTCTTTCTTCTGCTTTTCTTCTGTAAATTCTAAGGAAAATTCTCATATACTCAAGATGAAAAGCAGCCATGTTTCCGTCGTTGAAGAACTTCAAATTAATATGACCCTACTTTGAACATGAGTAGTCGTTCCAAACAATTTTATGTATTTACAGGAAATCTGTTTCGTTTCCGTAACAATTATCTTTTGAATTACTTATTTCATAGATTGGAATAATGTGGATATGATCACCACATAATTTTACCTTCACCCAAAAAATGGAATTTGACCGAACGTGATCACGATGACAAGTACTTTCATGATTGAAAGCAGCCATGCTTTCTTCGTTGAAGAACTTCAAATAACATGACCAAGAAGATAGCTTGTTCTTTGGAGAAGTTAACTCAAATACAAACGCAACTCTTTCTTCCATTTTTCTTCTGTAAATTCTCAGGAAAATGAACATATTTCGTAATAGATCAGTTCAAGATTGAAAATTCAACCAAAATTCTTTCATTGTTTTGCTTTTCAATATTTAATTAAATTGTTTCTTGGTATATATTCTATTTTTACTGTACATGCACATGGATAGTCGTTTCAGACTTTTGTCATTTCCTTCTAAGTTTCTTTTAAACCAAAAAAGTTCTTTTGCCAAAGCTAATCATCATATTCAACCCGAGCATCCCTCTAGGGTGCCATTTGTCGAGACTAATTATCAACGCAACCCAGCCATCCATGTAGGATGTCATTGTTCAAAGATAATCAGCAATCACAACCCTGTCACCCATCTCAAATGTCATTAGCTAAAATTAATCATCAATCACAACCCAGTCATCTATCTCGAATTCTATTAGCTGAAGCTAGTCAACAACTCAATCAACATTTCATAATCGGTTTAACATTCATCAATAACTCAATTTCATCAACAACTGAATCAACATTTCATAATCAGTTTACCATTCATCAATAACTTAATAATATATCATCGTCAAACAAGTTATTTCATAACATTTACATTATACAAGAAAAAGGTGGAAACCAGCCACCTGTTCCTCTCGTGAGGGGTCCTTGCCCGGTCAAAGGTCCGATCTGGGTAGCACCACCTAACACATCAATGGTCACAAATCAGCACATTTGCATTTAGAAATCACATGACTCATCACCTTAAATATTTCAAGAATCCATATGTTCACATTGCAGTGTTCCACACATATTACACAATCATACAATGAAATCATTACAGGCAGTTAAGTCAATTATAATATGGAAGTCTGTCATAGAACATCGGCATCAAAAATTGGTTCATTGGTGACACAAAAATCGATAGCGAAAGCTGGTTCGCTGGTGGCACATGAATCGACAGTGAAAACTGATTCACTGGTGACACAAAAATCAACAATGAAAAACTCGCTAGTGACACAGAAATCGAAGTGAAAACTTGTGGGCTGATGATAGAGAAATCGATAAAGAAAACTGGTTCGCTGGTGATACATAAATTGGCAGCAAAAACTGCTTCACTGTTGACACCAGAAGTCTTCAGCGTACTTAGTCTACTGCTTACTCAGAAATCATTGATTAAAACTAAGTTGCTTTAGACCTAGAAATCGTCAATGCAATACATTTTTACGGTTGATGTTGGAATCGTCAACATATCTAGTCTACTGCTTACTCAAAAATCATTCACAAAAACTGAGTCGCTGCTGACCTAGAAATCGTTAATGTAACACATTCTAACGCTAACGCTGGAATAATCTGCGCACACAGCTTACTACTGTCTTAAGAATTGTCGATTAAAACTAAGTCGTTAATGACCCAGAAATTATCAACACAATCTACGCCTAGGACTGGCAATGAAATTGTCAGCGCACACAGCCTACTATTGACTCAAGAATCGTTGATGAAAACTAGGTTGCTGCCGACCTAGAAATCATCAACGCAAACTAAGTCGCTGCCGACCCAGAAATCATCAACGCAACCCATGTCGCTACCGTTTTACAATCGGCAACAATGATGGAGTCGTTTATGATTTTTCTCTTTCCCTCGACTAAGCATATGGTCTTTGCTAGTTTACCCCCTTTCATAACCCAACCCTAACATAGTTTTAGCCATTTATGTTTTTCTCTAACTCTCCTTTCCTCTCTAACACTCAAAGAATATACATGCAGTTGGTTACTAGGTTTTCTTCTTGGGGAGTGACGGCTGTAATGGTGTTTGATGGCTGGTTTTTAAGGAGAGTTCTAAACTACTTCTTCCATGGCTTCGGCCACTTCTGCTTTTCTCTAATCCTCCCTTCTTCTCTCACGTTCCAGGGGGTGCATGCAACTAGGTTTGTTGGCTTTGCTTTGGGAAGAGCCGTTGATGTAGCCAAGGTTGTTGGCTGGCTGTTTTTGGGGAGAGAAAGGTCATCCTTCATCAGAAACTATCCTAAAACATAAACTCCTTTTTATTTTTCTGTGACTACCATATCAAACTGAAAGGGTGAAAGTGGACCTCCTTGTCGTATTCCATGCTTGACTCCAAATTCTTGAATAAAGACCCATATATTCAATTACCTAGTCCAAGTACACCATAAATGTACTTATAAAAATCAACCTTCAGAATGAAACCGTGATCTCCTTTCCATTTGACCCCATGAGTCATTTTATTAGCAATCATGAATCCAACTAAAATCTACCTTCTCACAGTAGGGTTGATATCCATCGGGTTCAATTGTTGTTCCTCCTCCCTAGTTTTTCTGTGAGATACACAACAATCATCAGGGATTGAAGAGGTCAATAAATGCCAGCTTAGCTAGTCAACGCGCCACCACCTCGCCTTAGTCCTAGCAGAGCCGTCTATGATGACGCATCGTGTGAATAGTGAGTTACACTGTCAGTGGCAAAAATGTAATTTATATATCTGACTAGGGTCGAAATAGTAATTCCCCACACCAGTGGTATTGTTGTAATTTTCTAACCCTATGTTCTATTTTGTAATTAAAATTAGTTTTTTTCATATGTATTTGTGATATTTTTATTATTAAAGTTTTTTTGGCATGTCATAAAATGCCAAACTTAAGGGGTTAGAGGCACTAGGTAATTTGTAGGAGAGAATAAAGAAGTTCCTTTAGGGAAAAAAATATCCAAGAACTAATGTATTTTTTTTATTTGCATTAGTTTGCTATTAAATTTTGCACGAATATTTTGTATTATGAATGAAGAACCCATATAAAGGAGCAAGCTGCAGAGAACATAATATAAAAAATCATGCCAGAATAGAAATCAATCTTATTTAATATTAATCATAATTGGAAAAGAATACAAATACAAATAATGAAGACACGTACGGTGCGGTTGCAATTCAAAGAATATTCCTAAGAGAAAATCTAAAATTGAAGCCAACATCTATCTCTTCTTTATTTTATTTCAACAGCCATCCTATTATATATATATATAGGCAGCCTAGAACAATCTATGCATGCTTGCGTGCAAACTCCAGAAGACATTGACAGAGTTCTTTAGGCCTGGAAGCAATTGCCATATGATCTGCTGGAATCTCCATCACTTCCTTAACCTCGTTGTGTTCAATCATGAAGCGCTGCAATGACGGAACCACCAATAAATCTTGAGTACAAACAACATAATCTCGCACAACCGATCCAAATTTCTCCTTCGTGAACTTGTTTGCCTTGGCCAGACTTTCAAGAAACAATGATCCTGATCTCTTTAGAAGCGTTTGGAGACTGAGATCCTGCAAACAAGAAAAATATCATCACTACACTAGTTATTACAGTCAAACAGATCAGTCCAGGATCGAAAATCAATTTGTAATCAGATTCATGATCAGCCGTACCTCAGGGGAGGCAAGGTTAAAAGCAGTGGACTTCATGAATGCCTCATATCCCGCGGTTGAAGACACTACACTCTGCCACCCGTCTGCCACGGCTGGGCTATTTTCAATAAACTAACATAAAGAACAAAATGTATCAGGGTTAATTGAAAGTTAGAGATGATTGGTAATGCCTTTACATTTGCATGTTTTCAATTAAATGCAAAATAAAATAAATTGCGGTACCTTCTCTAACATATACGATGGCCTGTGCTCGGTATCAGGCAAGAATGCTGTAACAAAAACAGCTAGAGAAATCTTCTCCGGGAACTTCTCCATAGCAAAAGCCACGTTTAAGCCGCCTAGACTATGAGCCACCAATACAACCTTTTCATTTTCAGCTAAGTTGGCCATGAACTCGATCAAGGGCTCATTATACTGATCAAAAGTAACAACTTCTTCCAGTGTTTTTGTGTTCACCCCTGATGCACTCATGTCAAGGGCTGTGACAGAGTGGCCAGCTGCCTCTAGCATTGTCTTCACCTTGTACCATGCCCAAGCTCCTGAAGCTGAACCATGGATCAGAACAAAATGCGTTGTTTGATTGTTGCTATCTCCCATTTTTCTTTTTTTTTGCTGATTGATAGTACTCTAACAAAAGTAAAGGCTTTTGGTTTCGCTTGACAGTACGTTATATTTTCGTAATGCCTTGATTGTGCTTAGTAATGTCGTTGCTTGGTGATATATATAGAGAGTACCGTCTGTTGAAAAGTTGAAAGTGGTAAATGTCAAAAGTCACGTTTTTTTTTTTTGTTGATCAAAAACTCCTAGGCATTATTTTCTTTGACAAGTCAAGTCATGCGTTCAATCTTTTGATGGTATTAACATGTAATATTGGGGAGGAAGTGCATAAAATAATTTTGAAATTCAACAATTGAATATATATACATATATTGACGATGAAAAGCAGCCATGCTTTCTTCGTTGAAGATAGCTTGTTCTTGGAGAAGTTAACTCAGATACAAACCCAACTCTTGCTTCTGTAAATTCACAGGAAAATGAACATATGTCGTAACAGATCAGTTCAAGATTGAAAATTCAAAAGAAATTCTTTCCTTGTTTTACTTTTCAATATTGAATTAAATTGTTTCTTGGTATCCTATTTTTACTGTACATGCACATGGAGAGCCGTTTCAGACTTTTGTAATTTCCTTCTAAGTTTCTTGTAAACGAAAAAGTTGTTTGCATGAAAAGGCCTCCAATTTATGATTTTTTAAATTTAGTCCCACCCTTTATTTTCTAATAACTAGCCCTTTATTTTCTAATGAAAAAAAAAAAAAAAACACCCAACATATTCCGAATCTGAAGTTTAGTATAAATGTGTTTGCTAAATTAAAATTCTAAAATTATATAAATGAGTTCAACACCTTTTTTTTTTCAAATATAAAGGGATCTAGGTAATTTTTTTTATTTTTTTAAAAAGAGAGGCTTTAGGTTAAGTACAAAATTTAATTTTTTTTGTTAAAATTTAATATGCATAGTTTGTATGTTTTGGATCGTTTTGATATGCTAATGTCAAAAATAATTTTTAAAAAATAAAAAAATATCATTGATATGCATTTCAGCATGAAAAATTATTTGAAAAGCAACCACTACCACACTGTCAAACATACTCTCAGATGCTATCCTAAAACTTCTTTAGTAAGTTGTTTTGTTAGTTGTTTCAAGTCTAGTTTTTATTGGCAAGTCTATCTAATAATATGACCAAGAACATAGCTTGTCCTCGGAGAAGTTGACTCCTCAAATACAAACCCAACTCTTTCTTCTGCTTTTCTTCTGTAAATTCTAAGGAAAATTCTCATATACTCAAGATGAAAAGCAGCCATGTTTCCGTCGTTGAAGGACTTCAAATTAATATGACCCTACTTTGAACATGAGTAGTCGTTCCAAACAATTTTATGTATTTACAGGAAATCTGTTTCGTTTCCGTAACAATTATCTTTTGAATTACTTATTTCATAGATTGGAATAATGTGGATAAGCTGCAGAGAACATAATATAAAAAATCAAGCCAGACTAGAAAGAAATCAATCTTGTTTACTATTCATAATTGGAAAAGAATACAATAAATACAAATACAAAGAATATTCCTAAGAGAAAATCTCTTCTTTATTTTATTTCAACAGCCATCCTATTATATGATCACCACATAATTTTACCTTGACCCAAAAAATGGAATTTGACCGAACGTGATCACGATGAAAAATACTTTCATGATTGAAAGCAGCCATGCTTTCTTCGTTGAAGAACTTCGAATAATATGACCAAGAAGATAGCTTGTTCTTTGGAGAAGTTAACTGAAATACAAACGCAACTCTTTCTTCTGTAAATTCTCAGGAAAATGAACATATTTCGGAATAGATCAGTTCAAGATTAAAAATTCAAACAAAATTCTTTCACTGTTTTACTTTTCAATATTTAATTAAATTGTTTCTTGGTATGTATCCTATTTTTACTGTAAATGCACATGGATAGTCGTTTCAGACTTTTGTAATTTCCTTCTAAGTTTCTTTTAAACCAAAAAAGTTGTTTGCGTGATAAGATTTTTCAAATTTAGTCCCTCTCTTTACTTTCTAACAACTGAAAGAACACCCAACACATCCGGATCTGAAGTTTAATAAATATGTGTGTTTGCTAAATTAAAATGCAAAAATTTTATGAACGAATTCAATGTTGTTTTTTTCCATTTAAAAAAGAGAGGTTTGAGAATTCTAAAAAGGTGAACTAAAAAACTGTTGATGTTAGTTGGATTAATATTACATTTTGCAAATGTAACTGTGATGAGTAGTTTATATAATATGTAAAATACTCCGTTCCACTTTTGGGTTGCTAATTTAAAAGGGAAAAGAATTGCTATCTAAATTTAAGATAACTAGGACATTTAAGATTAGTCATTTAAGCACTAGGTAATCACAACATTTAAACTTGATCATATGTCTTAGATGTCATTAGCCAAAACTATTCACAAAATCAAACCCGTTATCTCTCACAAATACTACAGGATCTCACAGTTTTACCGACAGAAATATTATGTTGGTGTGTGATTACGAGTTCATCGGTAATTTATTTACCAATGTCTTCACCGACGGAATATGTCCGTCGGCTTTCCTTTCGTCGGTAATTCCACATTCCGTCGCTATATCAATCAGCAACACAAAAAAAAACATTTGCTGATGGTTTTACAGATAGAATTTGCGTGCCAAATAAAAGATGTTTCCCACTTGAAATATACGAACGGATTTATCCCGTCGATGATAGTGTGATTTACCGACAGACACATTTTGTCGGTAACGTTGTCGGTGAGTGTTTGAAATTCCGACAGAAGATATTCGTCTGTAAATTCATCGGTCATTGTGGCAACTTCTGTCAAATGCCGACGGATTAATTCCATTGGTAAATCTGTCGGTGAGTGTATGAAATACCGACCGAATATATCCGTCTATAAATTCGTCGGTGAATGTGGCAGCTACTGTCAAATGCCGATGGATTCATTCCGTCGGTAAAACCCTTTGTAATATTTTTAAATTTGTTTATAAAAAAATATTTAGAATACATTATATAAAATTATGATAAAAAAAAACAATTGTGCAAATAAAATTTCTATTAAACATCAAAGACAAAAAAATAAAGTTAAATTATATTCATTACAAACTGAATGTGTTTTAAAAAAAAAATGAAATATTAAAGGTAAATAATATTTATTAAAAATTAATATAAAGGTGGAGCTGGAGGAAGAGGAGGAGACTGGTGGTTATACGGCCAAAAAGGATGAGGCGCACATGTTCCACTCTGTAATGCCATGTTCATGACCATTTCGCGAATCTGTTTATAATCCGCTTTTTATTATGCATACTCCGCTCTTTATTGTGTATGCTTCGCTTTGAGTTGTGCATACTCCGCTGATAGGTGGTCGTATTTTTCAATGAGCTAAGCCGTGTGTTGCTGCAAGCCCACGAACTCCTTAGATTGGGTGCTCGATATTGATTGAGAGCTCCCAACAATTGAAACACTACGGGCCGCCTGCAAGTTGTCGGCCATGGTGTTGGAGAGCCCGTAAACCCAATTTTTATCATGTCCACCAGACGATCCAACCTCCATCCACAAATCCGGATCGAATTCCAGATGGGTCAAAAGATCGTTCTCATATCTCTCCCTCAACCGATTATTATAGGTCTCCTGAAAATAAAAAAAGTAATCATCATATTCAATTGAATAAACATAATAACTTACAAAATAAATTTTTTTAACAAACATACCATGAAATGTTGAGCACGGTTGTCCACGAACTGTTGTGCCCCCTTTTGGCGATCTTGACTCCACACGTGTGTCTCCACAAACAGCTTCATTGGGCTCGGCTCACGTCCAAGAGATGTAGTCTATAATGAAAAAAGATTTATTAACAACAAATTAATTTAATGATATATTTTATTTAAATTAATCTTACCATCCATTTCGCATGTGCAGCAAACAGAACGAAACTGCCGGTGTGCGTTGTCACCGAGCTATGAATTGGCCAATTTTGGTTGCCAGGACCAGACTGTGAGCGTCGTGTGAACCGCTCAGACGTCACGTGCTCAAGATAGTGTGGCCATATATCTTTCGGGATGTATATCGGTTTGAAATCCCTCAAAACCGCAACATCGTTCCAGCCTTAGAAACCCCTATCTCTTGCGGTTTTTTTTTCCTTTTTTGTGCTTCATACCAAAAATCAAGCAACCTACTTCCATAGCGAGAAATTATATTTTGAAACATAAATTTTTGTCTAAAAAAATCGTGTATTGTTTTCGATGTTACGTAGTTGTTGCGTGATTTTCCCACACCCTCCTTACAACAATTTCATGCTCACTGTCCCAACAGAATTTGTTTTGTGTATAAATAATTGATTTTAAATAAAAATAATAATTTATTTACAATTATATTAATAATTTATTAGAAATAAGTTGAAAATTATAAATTAACACCAACCTCAAATCTGTCAAACCATGCATTGATTTGAGGCATCCATTCAGGATGGCTGGATATCTAAATCCATTAAAATAATGGAATTTCCATCGACAATTTAAACGCTGATGATATTACTCGTGCAACCTCAATGTTTGTGAGCCTGAAAATAAATGAAATTAATGAAATAGTGATTATTTCATAAATTATGTTATAATTAAAAAAAAACTAAAACCTTAACAAACTTACATTGAAAGGTCGTCCTTCCATTATCCCTCGTACCTGCGGGTAAATTGATTCCTCTGCGAACGCACGCTGCCTCTGCGCTATGAACTAGCGCTGGAAGTAGGTGCCTCCTCTTGAGAGGTGTCGCACGTCGAAAAATCCCCGCGCGCAATCGGCTGGCGATTTATGTCTCGTTGTTGAATTGCTTGAATTGGTTCATTGGAAGTCGCCACCTAGTATTTAATTGAGGTTACTAGGAAACCCTGGTGGACTGGTCGTGGTCAGAGATTCGTGGGTAAGGGACTGATTGTGGTTAGGGAAGGTATTAGCACCCCTAACGCACCCTACCTGAGGTAAGCTGCTCCGTAGACTTGATATGTTAAAGAAGTTTTAAAAATTTTGTCTTTTCATCGGAATTTAGAAATACAACTTCCGTACAAGTTTGTACTTCTACACCGTGATCCAATCAAAATATTAAATCCTTCTTTATTCCTGCAATTTTATCATAAAAAATTCACAAACAAAATACACGCACCACATTCAAGCTTCTTGAGCTTGATGTAATTTTTAAAATAAAATTTTTAGCCCAATTCTAAGGCTTTGATAAATCAGTTATTAATTTCCAGAATATATGTAAAAACATGTTCTTACATTTTCGTGAAAAATCCAACATAATTTTATCTATCCTTAGATATTTGTGCATGTAAAATTATGCATGCAAAATTAAACACTTGCTTCGTTTTGTCCTTTTTTATTTTTAAAATTCAATAACATAAATAAAAAAAAAACACTAACACACACACTCTTTTTTATTATTATTTTCTTTTCTTTTCTTCTTTTACATTCACATTTACACAAAATACAAATTTAAAACAAATAAACAAAAATTACATTAAAATTACAATAAGGGCTTCAAAACCATCTGAAATTACATGAATGCCCCTCAGCAAGCTGGAACAGTGCCGGGGAACAGGGGCAGCGCGTCTTCCCAAGCGCCACCGTCATTGGCGGCGCGTGGGTTCACGCGCCGCCGCTGGAAAACCTGACAGACAGGGGTGCGTGCAACGGCTTCTTCCCCTCTCCAATTTTCTGCCGGCGGTGAGGATCCGGTCACCTGCAAACACACAAAAACGCAAACAAAGCAGTTGATTTTAGTTTTCGTTTTAGATCTGATTTTGAATTTTTCTGTTTTCTGTCCGTTGCTTTTGGATCTGTTTTCCTCGGGTCAGTTTGTTCTTTGATCTGCGGTCGGTTCTTTCCCCTTCTGGTGGCTGATCCGGCGGTTGTAGAGGGAGCTGCGGTGAAGATGGGAGCCGCTGTCGAAGGAGGGGACGAAAGTGTTGCCCCGGCGCTGTTGTTCGGCCGCCGCTGGGAGAGGGAACCGAAGGGGAAACAGCCGTTGCTGATGGCGAAGGAGAAGCTGCTGCTGGAGGTCCGGGGTTCGGTGGACGCCGGTCTAGCCACTGGCCTGTGTGCGGCTGAAGAAGGCGCTGTTGATGGCCGGTGTGTTCGGGCTGCTCCGGGTTGGTTTCAGTGAAGACCGGTCCACGCCGATGATGGTTTGTGCGCGGTGGTCGAGCTCGCTGGAGGCGGTGGCTCTGAAATGGCCGGCCACAGGGGAGGCGCTGTGGCTTTCTTTTTTGGAAAAATGGGGAGATCGGTGAAGAGCAGGGAAGAAGAAAACCCCAGGGGAGGAAGCTGTGTTGTGGCCTGTTCGGCTAAAAGTGAGAGGTTGAGAGAGTGTCTTTGGTTTCTCTGCCAAGGGAAGGAAGGCTGGAACCGGCTGATAGGGAAACGGCGTGGAGGCTGCTGTTTGGCCGGTTGAGGGAGAAAAGGAAAAAAAATCCGATGGGGGGTTGGCGGCTGCCTCCCGTGAAGGAGAGGAAATCAGTTCAGGTTTTTAGGGTTTTCCCCATTTGTATTTCTCCTTCAAATTATAAAATGACCCCCCCAAACTTTGAGTTAAAAACTGCTATTTATAGGCAAAATATTTTCGGATTTTCAAATTGGTCCCTCAATTTTTGTGTTCAATTCACTTGGTAAAAATTAAATTTGGTCTTAAAATTTCAATCTTTTCAATTCAGTCCAAATTAAGCTCCCAAACTTAATTTTTTCACCAATTAAGCCCCTAAATTAATTTGACCCATTTAAAGTATAATTAAGTCCTTGCACTTAATTAAATCCTTCAATTGGACCTAAATTAATTCTTAAACATAATTAAAATTTAATTTGGCCCATGATTAAATCAAATTGGCCCATTAAAAATTTAATTATGTCGTTGGACTTAATTTTTATGCAAATTCATCCAATAATCATTTAATTTGACCTTCGAATATGCATTTAATTTGACCTTTGATTTTTGCCTATTTTTGCAGTCTTTTTTTATCGGCTTTCTCCACAGTGCCAGCCTTTATTTTATTTTTTGATTTTTATTTTTTTTTTAAAAAAATAATTTTGGGGAATAACCCAAAATTGGGTTATGACAAGAGGCACCTACGGAAATATCATCCTCGCTGCTAGAAGAACTAGCTGCGACCATACATGAGCGACCAACTCTGGTTTTCGTTTTACGCATCTACACAATTTTATACAAATAATTATATAATTAAATTCAAATGTTAAAAAAAACAATTCGATAGCACCTCCCCTATACTGGATACTACCCAAATCCACAAACCTGCAAATATTGACAATAGCCATAACCAATTGACCCAATCTATACTAATTATTCCAACATATTCAATTACTAATTCTAAGGAAAATTCAACATTAACAATTACAATTCAACAAATTATTCAATAATTATGCCAATACAACAATAAAATATATTCAATAAATTAAAAAAAAAACTCTAGACTAACAATTAAAATAAATAGAAAAAAATAAACATAATCATGCAATAATAGAGTAAAATTAATAATTATTCCAACATCTTCAATTACTAATACTAAGGTAAATTCAACATTAACAATTACAATTCAACAAATTATTCAATAATTATGTGAACACAATAATAAAATATATTCAATAAACTCAAAAAAAAAAACTCAAGACTAACAATTAAAATCAATGGAAATAATTAAGCATAAATCATGCAATAATAAAGTAAAATTACTAATTATTTCAACATATTCAATTACTAATTCTAAGGTAAATTCAACATTAACAACTACAATTCAACAAATTATTCAATAATTATGCCAATACAACGATAAAATATATTCAAAAAATTCAAAAAAAAAAACTATAGACTTTATGCTTACGTTAATAATATGTTTATTTCAAGACTTTATCTACATTACAAAAATACACCAAAACAAAAGGCATAACAACAATAAAATAGCTAAAATAAAAAAAAAACTCCTTGAAGTAAAATGAAATAGAGGAAACACAAACCTTTTAAAAATAAAACTAGTAAATTTGCAAAAATCTTGAAGGAAATGAGAGGAAAAAAATCGAAGAGAGGGGAAATTAAGAATGGAGGAGAGGGAAAAAATGAATTGAAGGGGCGGTTGCTGGGATTTATAGGGCAGTTTTACCAACAAAATAAAAAAAATAATTATTACTTTTAATTTATTCCGTCAATGAAGTGTTGAAAATCCATCGGTAATTTTTGAATTTCGCACCAACATTTTTTATTACCCTCCATATTTTTTGTGGTTCGTCGGTAATTCCATCGGCAAAATGACGCGGTCAGAGATGCATTTAATGCACCACCCTTTGGGATTCGCACATTCCGTTGGTAAGTTTGTCGGTAAAATTAACCCACCGACAACTTTTCGATGGACTGGACACCGTCGGCAACTACGTTGGTGATGTGGCATTTCAAGTAATTATTTTCGAACTCTCTATGAAATGTCGACGGAATCCATTCCATCAGTATGGGCGTCAGTGATTGTGGCATTTCAAGTAATTATTTTCAAACTCTCTATGAAATGCTGACGGAATGAATTCTGTCGGTATGGGCGTTAGTGATTGTGGCATTTCAAGTAATTATTTTCAAACTCTCTGTGAAATGCCGACGAACATTATTCCATCGATACTGACGTCGGTGATTGTGGCATTGTACAATAAAGATTGTATTTGTATTGTCTATTTACCTTCTTGCAAACACTTAAATGATAAATTGTCCATCGCATAAAACAATAACAACAGTGCTTAAACAATCACTACAAGATTTCATAGTTTTACCGACGAAAATGTTCCATCGGTGTGTGATTAGGAGTTTGTTAGTAAATTATTTACCGATGATATATCCAATGGAATACGTCCGTCGCCTTTCCTTTCATCGGTGATTCCACATTCTGTTGCTATATCGATCGGAAACACAAAAAAACCATTTGCCAATGGTTTTACAAACGGAGTTTGCGCATACAAAAAAAAAAGTTTCCCGCTTGAAATATACCGATGAATTTTATTCCGTCGGTGATATCGTGTATTACCGATGGCCAGTTACCGTCGGTAAATTTGTCGGCGAGTGTTTGAAATACCTACCGAATATATCCGTCTGTAAATTCGTTGGTACGTGTGGCAACTACTGTCAAATGCCGACGGATTAATTCCATCGGTAACTCTGTCGGTGACTTTATGAAATACCGACCGAATGTATCCGTCTGTAAATTCATCGGTGATTGTTTCTGTCAATTGGCGACGGATTCATTCCATCGGTAAAACCCTTTGTAATAGTTTTGTAACGGCCCGGCCCAACTTGCCATATATTGTCCGCTTTGGGCCTTACCGCCCTCACGGTTTTGTTCCTGGTGACGCGAGCCCACTTCTGAGCCTGACACCCCAAAATGCATACAACAAGTTAGCAACCAGCACCACTTATAAGGCCCTGGCTCTGGACACTCGCTTCCGATGTGGGATATCACAAGTTTTTTCTAAATTTGTTTTTTAAAAATTATTTAGAATACATAATACAAAATTATATAAATTAATGGTAATAAAAACCAATTATACAGTTAAAAAACTATATTAAACATCAAAAACAAAAAATCAAAGTTAAATAATATTCATTACAAAATGAATGTGTTTCAAAAAAATATTAAATGAAATTTTAAAGATAAATAATGTTTATTACAAATTAATATAAAGGTGGAGCTGGAGGAGGAGGAGGAGGAGGGGGAGGAGGCTGGTGGTCATACGGCCAAAAAGGATTAGGCGCACATGTTCCACTTTGTGCCATGTTCATGACCATTTCGCGAAACTATTCATAAGCCGCTCTTTGTTGTTCAGACTCCGCTCTTTGTTGTGCTTTCGCCTCTGATAGGTGGTCGTATTTTTTGGTGAGCTGAGCCGTGTGTTGCTGCAAGGCCACGAACTCTTTAGATTGGGAGCTCGATATTGATTGGGATCTCCTGACGGTTGAAGCACTACGGGCCAACCGCAAGTTGTCAGCCATAGTGTTTGAGAGCCCGTAAACCTAATTTTTATCGGGTCCACCTAACGATCCAACCTCCATCCACAAATCCGGATCGAATTCTAGATGGGTCAAAGGATCCTCGTCGTATCTCTCCCTCAACCGATTATTATAGGTCTCCTGAAAATAAAAAAAAAAGTAATAATCATATTCAATTCAATAAAAATAATAACTTACAAAATAAAATAGTTGAACAAACATTCCACAAAATGTTGAGCATGGTTGTCAACGAACTGTTGTGTCCTCTTTTGGCGGTCTTGACTCCGCACGTGCGTCTCCACAAACAACTCCATCGAGTCGGCTCACGTCCAAGAGACGTAGTCTATAATGAAAAAAATTTATTAACAACAAATTAATTGAATGACATATTTCATTTAAATTAATCTTACCATCCGTTTCGCATGTGCAGCAAACAGAATGGAGTCACTGGTGTACATTGTCACTTAGCCATGAATTGGCTGATTCTGGTTGCCAGCAGAGGACTATGAGCGTCGTGTGAACCGTTCAGACGTCACGTGCTCAAGATAGTGCAACTATATATCTTCTGGGATGTATATCGGTTTGAAATCCCTCTGACATGACCAAAAGATTGATGTCTTCTCCCAAGTGCAGGAGTGTCGAAGTAATAAATAACCTGGCAAGACCGAGGTCGAACCACAGGGAGGTTAATTGTATAAATTATAGACAACAATAATACAACAATAATAAAAACAACAATAGTAGTAGTAGTAGTAATAAAGAAGAAGAGGGAGGAGTTCATGAAAATCTTAAGACGGAAGATCAATGTGATAATTAAACAATGATAAAAACAAGTGTCAAGGTTAGAGGATCCACTAATGCTATTGCAAACAAGTATAGTATAAACTCTTATTACTCAACTGGAAACCACACACAAAGGAGGTTCTAATCAGATGATTTGTCATTAATAGCTCATTATAAATTGTTAACATAATCATATTAATTATTTTATTTAAGTAACACCAAACTTTTAAATATAGTTAGGAATTCATGATGCTAACTTATGTTAACAACAAATCAAGTTCTTTTCATAGCACAAGTGTAGGTAATACCATACAGTTGGGCTATGAGAGTGCCAAGCATTTGTTGTACCAAGTGTTATACAACACAAATCTAGATTAACCATTTTGACAAGCAAGGTATTAAGAATTAGTAAGATAAAAAGATAAGACATGTTAATATTAAACATTAAGGTCCATGTTGAGTTTACACTATACTTATTCTTACACTATTAGTGTAACCTTTTCACCTTGACATAATAAACTTAGCTAAACATAATGAAGAAGAGAAACATAAATAAACAAAAGAAGAACATAAATAAATTACAAGTTAACTAAGTAAAGGAAAGGAAATGAAAAGCATAAACAAGATATTAATGAAAGCAAAACTTAAGAATTACAAAAATATATATAAAGAGAGAGAGCAAGAACAAGTTCTTGATCTGAACAACCAAGCCTCTAAATGCATGGCAAATGCCTCTTTTTATAGGCTAAAATTTGGAACTATTGATTTGATGACTAATTGTTGAGTAGGTGGCCAACTCTTGACTTGGTGAAAATCCTTATCTTCTTGTCTGAATAAAATGCCATTGCTAGCATTAGAACCGGATCCACCTGTTTATGAAAGTCATAGGAAATTGTCTTAGCTTTTCAGGAAAAAAAATTAAGGTCATTTGAACTTCTAGAACTCGAGATATGGGCTGAACACTGAACAGTGTCTGGGCTGCATGACAGATTTGGACTTCTCCGTTGTTGCTATAATTTGGACTTGAAAGCGGCCTTCTTAGATCTTATCCTCCACATGAAAGTTGTAGGCCTATATCTTACTAAATCTGTGTAAAAATTTGAGATTATTTGGATATCTAGAACTCGAGATATGACCCAATTACCGAACAGTGTTCCAGTTCGGACTGCACCAACATCTCTTTTCTAAGTTTTGCCCTCTCTTTGTCCTTTCAATTTCAATACTTAAACTCATCAATCAATCCTTTTATTTATGTGATAAGTCTGTATTTAAGATGAATATTTACCATAAATTAAAGGTATCTTATATTATTAGGTATGTTATTATAAAACATGATGTAGTTAAGGAGTTATTGATACTTCAAGTGCAAAATGATGATATAAAGCCTTAATAAAAATACACTTTTAAGTACTAATCACACCCCCCAACTAGCTTATTACTAGTCCCTAGTAATCAAAGCATTAAAATATAAAAACAATTTGCAAGTTCCACAAAGCAAAACAGTCATCATTCAACTTCTATTAATCTATCCAGATAAACAAACTCTCATTAAATTTATATTCCTGCTTCATATATCTTAAACAAGATATTAATAAACCTTCTTTTTATGTGCTCAATGTATGAAAACATAAATGATGGGGCTTTTGTTGGAAGAAAACAATATTATGTTCAAATGTTAAGGTTAACTTTCTTGGGTTGAGATTATTATTTTTTTTCTTTTTTATTTATTTTATTTCTTTTTTTTTTGTTTTTTTTTTTTATTTATATACACATATAAAACAATGCATCTTTAACCCATGTAACGAGTTTTTAGCTAATGACTCCCAGACCAGTTGGTCTTAGAGCATTAGGTGTTGAGATACCCCTATGAGCTTAGTAACTCTGGTTGCAGATACTGATACGTAGATAGTGCAATGTTTGATTCCCTTAAGCTTTTCTCCTTAACCCATGTAACAAGCTTTAGGCCAATAGCTCCCAAGTCAGTTGACTTTAGGGTATTAGGTGTTAAAACACCCCTTCAGGCTTAATTGCTTAGGTTAGGGAGGCTACGAAGCCAAACTTATCTACGTTTTTATTATCATCAATATTATCAATTTTTTTTTTTGCAAATTATATACTATCACTTTTCCTTAGTTGTTACCTTTAACAAAAGAACATAAATCATGTAATAATCCAATGTGCAACCCACAATTATATGTTAAACTGTGTGTGTGAAAATGAAGATTTAAGAATACTTGTTAAATGAGCATATGAGCAGAATCAAGTGATAACAATACGAGAGTTCGTAAACCTGAATATTTCAAGAAGTATTCTGATAGACCTTGTTAAGAATGTTTACTAAGATGTGTCTCAAGAGTCACTTTAACAAAAGAACTCCTTTTACTCTACCATCCTAGTAACAACAGTTTTGCAAATGTTTATGAAATAGAAAACACAGTTTTTTTTTATATATATATATCAACTACTACCCTTTCCCCCCAACCAAAATGAGACATTCTCTTCAATGTCTTAAGATAGAAAGATAGAGTATAGAAGACATAACCTGAAATAGTGAACACTTACAAACCTGAAACACACTTAAACAAATATAAGAAACAACAAAACACAATAATAAAACCAAAAGACATAAATTTTTACAAACGCAGGCTCAAATTCAATCTAATCTTTTTACGGCTTTCCTTAGTTGACCAATTTATGCGACTCATGAAGGGATTAATTACAGGGATGAAAGATTTTAGTTGGTCAATCAATTTTTCAGTAGTAGCAGCAGAGATTATGATTTGTTGTGCCGAAGATGTTAGAAATTCCTTTTCCACAGCATGATCAAGAAAGACAACAACTTATCATAAAAACCATTAACATTTAACAAACATATGGGTTTATGCTGAATGTGCAGTTGAGCCCAAGAGGAAATATGAAAGATCTCTTCCAATGTGCCCAGACCACCTGGTAAGGCAATGAAGGCATCAGCATGGTTAGACATTCTATTTAGTTGATCAGACATTGTAGGGACCTGTAATTCCTCTCCAATTGTTTTTCCAATGATGTCCCCTTGTGCTAAAGCTTTAGGGATAACCCCCAAAACTTGACTACCTCCTAAAAATGCAGCTATTGACACCCCCCTCATTAACCCAAGGCTGCCTCCTCCATACACTAAATGAATCTTTCGCTCAGCTAGTACCTGACCAAGATGATTTGCTGATTCTAAAAACTCTTTTTCTTTCCCAGGACTGGATCCACCGAAAACACAAATATTGTTTATGTGATGACTTGAGGAACCTGTCATTTCTACACACTTCTATATTTGATGAATGTATATGTTGAGTAGAAATGAAGGGAAGGAAGAGAAGAGTTTATAGATGAGAAATTGAAAATGCAATCATACCACCTATATGTAGGCCAGCTGTAGTCTCACTCTCTCTCTCTTTATTTATTTATTTATTTATTTTGAAAAGCATGTGTGTATATAGGTAGTTGTGATTGTGGCTCACATCTTTGCTTGGTTTTACGTCCAAAAATGGCTTAAATGCCCTCTATAGGTTGGGGATAGGCTTCCCATCCAGTTTTCTTAAAAAATAGCAAACATGGTCTTTTTTAGTCAGATTCCCAAGACTAAGTCGAGCATGTTCTTTATGGAACTGTGACCATAAATCATGAATTGCATGATGCACATCTTCACTAGGATGCGTCTCAAGAGTCAATAGAAGATTATCTAAAGACCCTTTACTCAGGCCATCCTTAATGAATTGTATTTTATCTTCATAGTTTACAGATACCATTTATAAAGAATGACATGTTGCATTACAAGTTCATCTGGCACATCTGTGACAGACTTTGAGTCGTTTAGCACGATTTTTCTTTGCAAAAGTGCTTTTACCTGTTCCAAGCATGTGTGAAATGAAAGAATTGGAGGACTCACTTGATAATTAGACCTTTGCTTCAATCAGCCAACAAATATCTTTAGGAATTCCATGATTCATTAACAACCTCAATCTTGCACATCTAGCACGGTAAATTTTTATAATCACATTTTGAGGCAGAGCGGGAAAATACTTTTTCAATTTTTCAAGAGTGGTGTCCATTTTCAAATGAGAATTGGAGGAGAGATTCAAAGAAAGGAGAAAGAGCAAAGAATTGCACAAATATATAAACAGATATCAGTTATCATGGGAAACTGAAAGAACCAATTTAAGAGTCACGGAGTACCGTTATTCGCCATTTAACTGGGGTGAGAGACTAGCAAAACAAAGTCACACAAAAACAATGTGAGAAAAAGAATCAATCTTTATATACAGGATCACCCAATTCAATAAAGTCATTTTCAACTGAAAAATTATCAAAATAAACTTTCAAACGATTGTCATTTACCTTGAAAATATTACCATTCTTTGGATTTTCAATATCACATGCCCCATATGGATATACATGATTCACAATAAAAGGACTGCTCCATCTTGATCTTAGTTTTCTAGGAAATAAATGGAGTCGAGAATTATAAAGCAAGATTTTTTGACCAACATTGAATGTTTTTCTCAGTATTTTCTTGTCATGAAACTCTTTGATTCTTACTTTATGAATTCTTGAATTTTTATATGCATCATTTCTTATTTCCTCAAGCTCATTTATTTGTAATTTTTGCAGCTGACTAGCATCATCAATGTTTGAATTGAAAGCTTTAATAGCCCAATAAGCTTTATGTTCAATTTCCATAGGCAAGTGACAAGGTTTTTCATAGACTAGTCTATAAGGTGACATACCTAATGATGTTTTATAAGCAGTTCGATAAGCCCAAAGTGCATCATTAAGTCTTTAAAACCAGTCTTTCCGATTAGGGTTCATTGTTTTCTCTAAGATCTGTTTGATCTCCCTATTAGCAAGTTCTACCTGTCCACTCGTTTGAGGATGATAAAGGGTGGCAAATTTATGTGTGATTCCATATTTCTTCATTAAAAACTCAAATGGCTTGTTGCAGAAATGTATTCCACCATCACTTATCATGGCTCGAGGGATTCCAAATCAACTTAAAATGTTTTCTTTCAAAAACTTTATCACTGTTTTGTGATTATCATAACCCAATTTTTGAATAAATAATACAAAATGAATGGATAAAAATATAGTTGAGAGTGGAGTTAAGACAACACAAAATTTGAAGTTTGAGGATGTAATTATTAAATTTGAGTGTCAATTGGTCACTAATTGAAGACTTAATAAGTTGGAGACTTTAATTAAAATTTTGAATTAGTTTAATTAATAAATCAGGTGCTTAATTAAAAAATTGATAAGTTTGAGGATTTAATTAAGTTTTGATTTAATTGATTAAAAAGATCAGGGGTTTGATTAATGAAATACCAGATTTGTCGCAAAATTTCAAGAAATTAAAAGACCGAGGACCATAATGAAATTGCTAGTTTACTTTAGGAATTTTGACTGATTTTTCAGGAATATTTTGAAAGAATTAAAAATAAAAAAATTTAATTAAGGGTCAAATTGAACAATCCAGAAATTAAGAACTGTTTTGTAAATAGTGTTGTAATTTAGGGATCCAATTGAAATTAATCCAAATGGAAAAATTCAAAGGAATTTTTATTTAATTGAGAGCCAACCGTTACAATAACAAAGTTCAAGAGTCAGAATAAAAATACCAATTCAAATTTATTTCATTGTATTTTATTTGGTTAGATAAAAATAAAAAATGTACGTGAAAAAAAATTAATAACATAAGATAAAATAAAATAAATTTATTGGTTTATTCACTGACGCCAGAGTCAGGAATAAAAATACTAATGTAAATTTATTTTATTTTGTTTTATTGTATTTTGCTTTATTTAGCTACATAAAATAAAATTGCATATGTGTAAAAATAAATTGATTTTTATTTGTTTATTCATTGACGCCAGAGTCAGGAATAAAAAAAAGGAAATGATGATTTAAATTTATTTATTTTGATACCTACATAATATTTACCAACACCAGAGTTGGAAATATCCGTAGTTAAATATTCACTGACGCCAGAGTCAGGAATATTATAAACAAATTATCATAGCATAAGCAAATAAATATTTAGCAATTTAAGACAAAACCAGCAATGCAGTCTGCCTCAGGCAGAACGTTTAAGGGGTGATAATATCTTCCCTTTTACGTAACCAGTCACGAACCATAGAATCTCTGTTGACCTGTTAGGGTTCCTAGTGACCATAATATTAGGTGGTGACTCCTTAAACAAGAATATCCCCCATCAAAGAATAGATGGCAAAAATCCATTCTTCCCAAAAATACTTAATTTTTATGGCCACGGCGATGTTGGGTGCAACAGAATGGCGACTCCACTGGGGACTAATGGACTAAGCTTTGCCTTTTGTTTGTCAATTGCTACAATGTTTATTATGTTATGTTTATTTGTTCATTTTTCTTGCATTTACTGCTTTAACATGTATCCTTGTTTATATTGTCATGCATCACGTTAAGAGCACACACCTTAAAACCTAGGATAGGTGGGGAAGTAACGGTACCCCAACGGCTTTAGCCTGGGTAAGACTCGTGAAACCATCCAACTCTTGTTTGATTGTTTACTTGGAAGTGGTTGATATGCCAAACTGATATTACTCAGGGCCTCTATCTTCACTCTACTTGTAAGCCTCATATCGACCTTTGAAGGATGATCACTGAGCATACGAGAGACCCTTTTGAAACTAGATAATGACCAATCCTTTGATGCACTCAACAATTAGGATCTTTCTATTATATTGTCATTCGTGAAGGGCGTGTCTGTATTTCATACGCATTTTTAATTGAATCAACATTTTTGCATAAATTCCATGATTTATATTACCAGGTTGAAATATAGGTTCCCTATTTGAGAAAAAGATAAATGGAAAACGAAGAAAGAGCCTAGTTGGAAGCCCAACACCAAAAAGAGGTGGACAATCTTAGAAAAGAAGTCACAAGGCTTACTAGTCTACTTGAACAAGCCTTGAGAGTCAAATCTGGAATAGCAACACATATAGCTTAGCCTAAATTCATACCCGTAAATCCTGTCAATCCATAGAATCTAAGGGCAAACGGTTGGTCATATGATTTTCCCATGCATTTCCAACCAGCGTACCCCACAAGAATGTCGTTAACCATTGATTCTAAAAAATAGGAATCTCAAAAGGGCAAGATAGTAAAAGAAGATGATTTGAACAAATTCATTGCCTTAGAACAAAGGATGAGGGTATTTGAGGAAATTCACCTATATGATCCTATAAAGGCTGCTGAGATGTGTTTGGTGCCCAACGTTGTCATTCCTAAAAAATTTAGAGTGCCATAATTTGTTAAATATACGGGAACTCAATGCCCTATAACTCATCTCAAAGCATACTACAACAAAATGGATGAGGTGGTTGATGATGAGAAACTGTTGATTCATTTCTTTCTAGACAGCTTGAGTGATGTTGCCCTCACTTGGTATATACGGTTGGACAATACCAAGGTAAAAAATGGAAGGATTTAGTTGATGCTTTCATGAGGCAATATAAGTTTAATATAGACGTAGGCTCTGATCGTTTAAGCTTGCAAGCTATGGAGAAGGACAACAAGGAGTCCATAAGAGAATACGCCCAGAGATGGAGTGAGGTAGCTGCACAAGTTAACCCTCCCATGTTGGAAAAAGAGATGATCAATTTATTTTCCAACACCTTTAAAGCTCCGTACTTTGAATACTTGGTTAGAAGCTCTGCACAACATTTCACTGACTTGGTTGTTATAGCTGGGAGGATTGAACAAGCCATTGGGTTAGGTAAGATTGCTAACCCGACTGAGAAGAACAGTTTCACTGAAGGTGGTTGCCAAGGCACTTATTGTTCATATAGCTAATTGCTTCACACCGACTCCCAAAAATCAATTATCTTGAAGATAAAGCTATGGTGATATTAGGTCGAGAATGATCTACATATGATTTCAATCGACTGTTGAAAAGATGCCCTTGTCGAGGAGAATGAATAATTGAAAGATTCCAGAAATTCCAATCAATGATCGCTAAATGTTTAGCCCTTTTATGTGTTATCATGCCAGTGTTCATAGCCCTAGATGTTGGCATAAGTTCTTTGTTGTTAAACTTCTTTTCCAAAGTTTCAATGAAATAATAAGTTTGTCATTCAATCATGTTTACGACCAAGCATTATTCATTTTCTTAAGAGAGTTTTCTTATAAGAACTTACGAATACACTTTGGAAGCCTCGCGTGATCTCATAGACGCAATTCATCTCTTTTACCAAAATCAGTTTCCTTATTGGAGTTTTGAAAAATTGATCTGGCATTTTGATTTCAAAAATAATTTCATGTTTATTCAAAAACTATATTTTTGACGTTTTACCTGTAGAATGACAAGTGAATCAAGCAACTCCTTCATAGAGGTGACCAAACTCTAAAAAGAAAAGGAAAAAAAGAAATGAATAAATACCCTTATCCTATGACTCTTGAATCATGTGATTTTAAATGTATGAATAATGGTATGTAGTGAACTTATTGCTCATAACTCATGAAATGCATCTTTGCAAAGAGTCACTCATAACTCATGAAATGCATCTTTGCAAAGACTAAACCATCACACTAGATGAGGTCAAAGTTTATTGATCATAACTGCTTGCGCTTGAAATGAGGAAAGGCCATCTTTGTTATTCCTTTCACGTTCTGAAATAAGTACATCCCTCGTGATCCCTTTTTAAGCCTGAATAATTCTTCGTTCATGAAAAAATCCCGACTAGGATCACAGCCCACACTGGGGGGCAAGTGAAATTTCAATGATCAAGAAAGATGATAAAGCCGTGAGAAAGCCAAAAGGCAAAAGAGCCTAAGAAACTCAAATGCTAGGGGGCATGCCCAAATCACAAGAAAAAGTGATAACCAAGATAAAGTGAGTATGCTCTAGCAAAGCAATGAAAAAGAAAAAAGAGAAAAAAGGGGACATTGCACCCTATTGGATATGGTGCAGTCCATGATAAGCTATACAGACTTTCAACCTTCTTTTCTAAGGCTATGTCCTACAAACTACAACTTACATTTTAAATAGGGTTCTATCAAAATCTATTAATAAATCTCCATATAAGATATGGAATGATAAGAGACCAAACCTATCATACTTAAAGATTTGGGGATGTAACACTTGTGTGAAGCGTATAGTATCTAAAAACTAAGAGTTAAGTCAAATAATTATAAGTTTGTAGGATATTCAAAAAAATATGTTAGGTATTTTTCTACAATCTCGATAAGAAAAAAGATGTTTGTCTCAAAATATGGTACATTTTTAGAGAAACAATTTGTTCTTTAAAGGAGCAGTGAGAGGAAAATAGAACTTAATGAAGTTCAAGAACCACAAACAAACATCCAAATGGAACAAGAGCCCATAGCTATAACATTTGAAGTTCAATGAAACTCAAGAAACATATGATCTCTATATATCCTAGTAGGACACATCATACACCATTGAGATATCAACTTCTCATGGAAGTTGATGATGACAAGTTGCTTATACTTAATCAGCCTATCAATATCAATTATATGAAAGCAATATCTAATATTGTCTTCAAGAAATGGCTTGAAGCCATAAATCTGAAATGGATTCCATATACACCAACCAGGTATAGACATTGGCTCATCCACTTGAAGGGATAAAACCTATTGGATATTAATGGGTCTTTAAGAGAAAGACTAACAAGAAAGGCAATTTACAAATATATAAAGCTAGATTAGTTGTCAAAGGTTACAGACAAAGATAAATAGGTTGACTTTGATGAAACCTTTTTGTGGGTCACTATGTTAAAATTCATAAAAACTTTTCTTGCTATAGCTACATACTATGATTATGAAAATTTGCAAATGGATGTCAAAATTATATTTTTGAATAGGAATCTTGAAGAAGATGTATATATGACACAACGTGAAAGTTTTTAATCTAAGAAATTTAACAATAAAATATGTAAGCTATAAAAAATCATTTATGAACTTAAGCAAGCTTCAAAGAGTTGGGATATTTATTTTGATGAGATAATCCAATAGTTTTATTTTGTAAAAAATATGGATGACAATTGTGTTTATAAAAAAAGTTAGTAGTAGTGGATTTGTTTTTTAATATTATATGTAGATAATATACTATTAATATGAAACACTATTTATTTACCCTAGTTATTAAAGATCCGGTTGCCCAATAATTTCTCTATGAAAGCTATGAGAGAAGAAATCAATATACTAGGAATAAATATTTATAAAGATAGATAAAAAAAAAAGGGTTGCATGTATTGTCCCAATCCACATATATAGACAAAAAATGGGTTGCAGGTATTGTCCCAATCTATGTACATAGACAAGATGCTAAAATAATTTAACATGGAAGAATATAAATAAGGATACTTACCTATATAATATGTCTCTCCAAGGACATATGCCCTAAAACACAAATTGAGAGAGAGAAAATGGAAATGATTTCATATATTATGGATATAAGATCCATAATACATGCAATACTATGTACAAGACCAAATATATCTTACGCTCTCAGCATAAGAAGTAGATACAAATTTAATCTTGGTAATATTCACTACAAGATAGTTAAAAATATTCTTAAATACTTAAGAAGACTTTGATGTTAGTTTTCAATTAGATATTGAAAAAAAAAATCTAGTGTGGTTATATTTTACTCTAAATAATGGTGTTGTCAAAGAGATCAAAATAGATTCTGAAAGTAAAGTTGAGTACACCTGTGTGTTTGTAAAGACAAAAGAGGTTATTTGAATAAAATAATTCATCATTGAACTAAGTATGATTTCTATCACTATTGATCCAATAGCCATCTACCTTGATAACAATGAAGCCATTATACCAGAAAATGAATGGAGGTCTCATCAATGATCAAAAGATGTACTTAATATACATGTATTTTTTGTTTTTTTTTTGCAATAGAAATAGTGAAGTTATTCCTGATGGTTTTATTTGCATTATAGAAGTTCCATAATGAGCAAGCTGCAGAGAACATAATATAAAAAATCAAGCCAGACTAGAAATCAATCTTATTTAATATTATTCATAATTGGAAAAGAATACAAATACAAATAATGAAGACACGCACGGTGCGGTTGCAATTCAAAGAATATTCCTAAGAGAAAATCTAAAATTGAAGCCAACATCTATCTCTTCTTTATTTTATTTCAACAGCCATCCTATTATATATATATATAGGCAGCCTAGAACAATCTATGCATGCTTGCGTGCAAACTCCAGAAGACATTGACAGAGTTCTTTAGGCCTGGAAGCAATTGCCATATGATCTGCTGGAATCTCCATCACTTCCTTAACCTCGTTGTGTTCAATCATGAAGCGCTGCAATGACGGAACCACCAATAAATCTTGAGTACAAACAACATAATCTCGCACAACCGATCCAAATTTCTCCTTCGTGAACTTGTTTGCCTTGGCCAGGCTTTCAAGAAACAATGATCCTGATCTCTTTAGAAGCGTTTGGAGACTGAGATCCTGCAAACAAGAAAAATATCATCACTACACTAGTTATTACTGTCAAACAGATCAGTCCAGGATCGAAAATCAATTTGTAATCAGATTCATGATCAGCCGTACCTCAGGGGAGGCAAGGTTAAAAGCAGTGGACTTCATGAATGCCTCATATCCCGCGGTTGAAGACACTACACTCTGCTACCCGTCTGCCACGGCTGGGCTATTTTCAATAAACTAACAGAAAGAACAAAATGTAAAAGGGTTAATTGAAAGTTAGAGATGATTGGTAATGCCTTTACATTTGCATGTTTTCAATTAAATGCAAAATAAAATAAATTGCGGTACCTTCTCTAACATATACGATGGCCTGTGCTCGGTATCAGGCAAGAATGCTGTAACAAAAACAGCTAGAGAAATCTTCTCCGGGAACTTCTCCATAGCAAAAGCCACGTTTAAGCCGCCTAGACTATGAGCCACCAATACAACCTTTTCATTTTCAGCTAAGTTGGCCATGAACTCGATCAAGGGCTCATTATACTGATCAAAAGTAACAACTTCTTCCAGTGTTTTTGTGTTCACCCCTGATGCACTCATGTCAAGGGCTGTGACAGAGTGGCCAGCTGCCTCTAGCATTGTCTTCACCTTGTACCATGCCCAAGCTCCTGAAGCTGAACCATGGATCAGAACAAAATGCGTTGTTTGATTGTTGCTATCTCCCATTTTTCTTTTTGTTTTTGCTGATTGATAGTACTCTAACAAAAGTAAAGGCTTTTGGTTTCGCTTGACAGTAAGTAATATTTTAATGCCTTGATTGTGCTTAGTAATGTCGTTGCTTGGTGGTATATATAGAGAGTACCGTCTGTTGAAAAGTTGAAAGTGGTAAATGTCAAAAGTCACATGTTTTTTTTTTTGTTGATAAAAAACTCCTAGGCATTATTTTCTTTGACAAGTCAAGTCATGCGTTCAATCTTTTGATGGTATTAACATGGAATATTGGGGAGGAAGTGCATAAAATAATTTTGAAATTCAACAATTGAATATATATATATATTCACGATGAAAAGCAGCCATGCTTTCTTCGTTGAAGATAGCTTGTTCTTGGAGAAGTTAACTCAAATACAAACCCAACTCTTTCTTCTGTAAATTCACAGGAAAATTAACATATGTCGTAACAGATCAGTTCAAGATTGAAAATTCAAAAAAAATTCTTTCATTGTTTTACTTTTCAATATTGAATTAAATTGTTTCTTGGTATCCTATTTTTACTGTACATACACATGGATAGTCGTTTCAGACTTTTGTAATTTCCTTCTAAGTTTCTTTTAAACGAAAAAGTTGTTTGCATGATAAGGCCTCCAATTTATGATTTTTTAAATTTAGTCCCACCCTTTATTTTCTAATAACTAGCCCTTTATTTTCTAATGAAAAAAAAAAAAAAACACCCAACACATTCCGAATCTGAAGTTTAGTATAAATGTGTTTGCTAAATTAAAATTCTAAAATTATATAAATGAATTCAACACTTTTTTTTTTCAAATATAAAGGCATCTAGGTATTATTTTTTTTTTAAAAAAGAGAGGCTTTAGGTTAAGTACAAAATTGTTGATGTTAGTTGGATTAATATTACATTTTGCAAATCTAACCTATGATGAATAAATTATATACTATGCAAAATACTCCTCCCACTTTTGGGGGGCTAATTAATTTAAAAGAAAAAATAATTATCATCTAAATTTAAGATAACTAGGACATTTAAGACTAGTTAATGTAGAGATCTCTCAGCAAATCCTGAAGTATTTTACCTGAAGTAGATATTCGACACCGTTTGGAAACACGGTGCAAATTGCGTTTCCAAAAAAAATTAATTTTTTTTTTGTAAAAATTTAATATGCATGGTTTGTATGTTTTGATCGTTTTGATGTGCATTTCGGCATGAAAAATTATTTGAAAAGCAACCGCTACCACATTGTCAAACATACTCTCATCAAGTACTATCCTAAAACTTCTTTAGTAAGTTGTTTTGTTATTTGTTTCAAGTCTAGTTTTTATTGGCAAGTCTATCTAATAATATGACCACGAAGATAGCTTGTCCTCGGAGAAGTTGACTCCTCGATCAAATACAAACCCAACTCTTTCTTCTGCTTTTCTTCTGTAAATTCTAAGGAAAATTCTCATATACTCAAGATGAAAAGCAGCCATGTTTCCGTCGTTGAAGAACTTCAAATTAATATGACCCTACTTTGAACATGAGTAGTCGTTCCAAACAATTTTATGTATTTACAGGAAATCTGTTTCGTTTCCGTAACAATTATCTTTTGAATTACTTATTTCATAGATTGGAATAATGTGGATATGATCACCACATAATTTTACCTTCACCCAAAAAATGGAATTTGACCGAACGTGATCACGATAACAAGTACTTTCATGATTGAAAGCAGCCATGCTTTCTTCGTTGAAGAACTTCAAATAACATGACCAAGAAGATAGCTTGTTCTTTGGAGAAGTTAACTCAAATACAAACGCAACTCTTTCTTCCATTTTTCTTCTGTAAATTCTCAGGAAAATGAACATATTTCGTAATAGATCAGTTCAAGATTGAAAATTCAACCAAAATTCTTTCATTGTTTTGCTTTTCAATATTTAATTAAATTGTTTCTTGGTATATATTCTATTTTTACTGTACATGCACATGGATAGTCGTTTCAGACTTTTGTCATTTCCTTCTAAGTTTCTTTTAAACCAAAAAAGTTCTTTTGCCAAAGCTAATCATCATATTCAACCCGAGCATCCCTCTAGGGTGCCATTTGTCGAGACTAATTATCAACGCAACCCAGCCATCCATGTAGGATGTCATTGTTCGAAGATAATCAGCAATCACAACCCTGTCACCCATCTCAAATGTCATTAGCTAAAATTAATCATCAATCACAACCCAGTCATCTATCTCGAATTCTATTAGCTGAAGCTAATCAACAACTCAATCAACATTTCATAAGTGGTTTAACATTCATAATCAGTTTCACATTCGTCAACAACTCAATCAACATTTCATAGTCGGTTTACCATTCATCAATAACTTAATAATATATCATCGTCAAACAAGTTATTTCAGAACATTTACATTATACAAGAAAAAGATGGAAACCACCTACCTGTTCCTCCCGTGAGGGGTCCTTGCCCGGTCGAAGGTCTGATCTGGGTAGCACCACCTAACACATCAATGGTCACAAATCAGCACATTTGCATTCAGAAATCACATGACTCATCACCTTACATATTTCAAGAATCCATATGTTCACATTCCATATTTCAAGAATTTGTTATAGGCAATTAAGTCAATTATGATATGGAAGTCTGTCACAGAACATCGGCATCAAAAATTGGTTCATTGGTGACACAAAAACCAACAGCGAAAGCTGGTTTGTTGGTGACACATGAATCGACAGTGAAAACCGATTCACTAGTGACACAAGAAGTCTTCAGCGTACTTAGTCTACTGCTTACTCAGAAATCATTGAGAAAAACTGAGTCGCTACTGACCCAGAAATCATCAATGCAACACATTTCTAAGGCTGACGCTAGAATAATCTGCGCGCACAACACTGCTATCTCAAGAATTGTCGATTAAAACTGAGTCGCTGCTGACCCAAAAATTATCAACGCAACCCATGTCTATGACTGACGATGAAATTGTCAGCACATATAGCCTACTATTGACTCAAGAATCGTTGGTGAAAACTGTATTGCTGCTGACCAAGAAATCATCAACGCAAACTAAGTCGCTGCCGACCTAGAAATCATCGACGCAACCCATGTCGCTACCATTTTACAATCGGCAGCAATTATGGAGTCGTTTATGATTTTTCTCTTTCCCTCGACTAAGCATATGGTCTATGCTAGTTTACCCCCTTTCATAACTCATCCCTAACCAAGTTTGAACACATATAAAAATTCAATCACATTCAAAGTTTTATCACAGGACCATCAACAATACATAACAAATTCTTAACATACATATTCTTCCAAAGAATCCTCTAAACATCACTTTAAGTCCTCAATGGTATTATCCTAAACTCATCAATACAATTTGTAGAAATTCAATGACATGTAAACAAGTCCCATATTCATGTTATTTCACATCAACTTATGGAGGTTCATCATGTGAGATTTCATCAATGTTCCTATTCTTGGTTGAAGCATATATGCCTTTTTTATCCAATCTTTCGCATGCATTTCATCAAATTTAACACAATAGTATCGCCAACAACATATCATACTCATACATATAACCACTTGCTTCCTAATTAAACAAGTTCATCCATTACACACACAAACTCAAGTCATCAACATGAAGTGAATTCAGTTCTAGTTTCCACTTGCTGCTAAGGTTCAAATGATAGTACAATTTTGTTCATAACACTTTCTAACACATTTTCACATACTTTCATCATTCACATATGCAGAAATTCTGTCATAAACACAAGCACAGGTTTTGTTTTAGCTCTAGGGGAATCCAGGACTCTAACATAGTTTCAATCTATGCATTTCATCACAGGAAATTCATATACTATCTAGTTTTTGTTATGGTCAGTCCTCCCCTAAGTTTAGACCTTCAAAATTATCCATTTTCTTTGTTAAATGTTCTTGAATTAAGTCTCTATTTAGCCCCATTTTGATCCCTCTTTCTTGTTTAGGTTTTCTTCATAGCTAATGTAAAAATCCTAGGCCATTTCTTAGGGTTTTCTACTTCTTTTTCGATCCTAATGTCCTAAGAGTAGGGTGAGAAAGGTTTTGGTTCATACCTCAGGTTTTCAATAGCTTTAGGAAGGGATTTAACAATTTTTCTTCCCCCTCTACTTTTGGTTTTCTTCCTCCTTTCTATAACTGCACTAGCCAGCCTTCTACACTCATTCTCCTTCTATAGTTTTAGCCATTTATGTTTTTCTCTAACTCTCCTTTCCTCTCTAACACTCGAAGAGCAGTAGCCATATGAGGTTGACGTGGTTCATGCATGAATCGGCTGAGAATGTGAACTGAATATGTGATATCAGGTCTAGTGATGGTTAAGTAAATTAATCGACCAACTAGACGCTGGTATATACAAGGATCTTTGAGTAATTCTCCTGTATTTGAAAGTCTGCATTCTTCCATAGGAAATTCAATTGGTTTGGCACCCAAGTATCCACTGTCTTTGATAATTTCCAAACCATATTTGCGCTGGGAAATGTAAATGCCTTTCTTGGAACGGGTTATTTCAATGCCTAAGAAGAATTTCATATCACCAAGGTCTTTGATGCGAAAACGAGTATGGAGGAACTGTTTCAAACCTTTGATGGATTCAACGTTGTTCCTGGTTATCAAAATATCATCCACATAGATCAATAGGATAGTAAGAGATGTGCCATCTCTTTTGATGAACAAGGAATAGTCGGCTTTTGACTGAAAAAAACCAGCAGCAAGAATAACTTCTGTGAACTTAGAGAACCACTATCGAGATGCTTGCTTAAGGCCATATAGTGACTTGTGGAGGCGACACACAATGTTTTCCCCTTATCGTTGAAGACCTGGAGGAGGAGACATATATATTTCTTCCAATAAATCACCATTTAAGAAGGCATTGTTAACGTCTAGCTGATGTAAAGGCCAGTTCAAACTAGCAGCAATAGTAAGGAGGCAGCGGACAGTTACCATTTTTGCAGTGGGGGAAAAAGTGTCATAATAATCAATTCCAGCAGTTTGTGTGAAACCCCGAGCGACCAAGCGAGTACTATAGCGCTCAACAGACCCATCAGCCTTGCGTTTGATGCGATACACCCATTTACAACTGATCGGGCGTTTTCCAGGGGGCAAAGGAACGAGGCTCCGTGTCTGATTGTCAATGAGAGCTTGAAGCTTGGAATTCATAGCTTCCTGCCACTTAGGATCAGTCATAGCAAGTTCATATGAAGGAGGTTCCTCATCACGACTAACATTGGCAATATAACAGAGATGTGATGGAGAATACCGATTATAAGAAATAAAATGACAGAGAGGATATTTCATACCTGGTGTAGGTGCAGACAAGGCCGAGAACAATTGGTGTGGAGGTAGAATCACCTGCGAGCAAACATAATCCTTGAGGCGGACGTTGGCTTCTCGAGGGCATTGAGAACGACGAAGTGGCTGATCAAGAATAACTAGAGGAGGTTCAGGAAGGACTGGGTCATCCAGCTGAACAGGGGTTTGTTGTGCAGCTGGTGGAGTTAATGGAGAAGAGGAAGGTGGCTTAGGAAGAGAGGGTACTGAGTCGGTTGGTGCAAGAGGATATGGGGGGTCCGAAGGGGTCAATGATGACTATTGAGGGAGGAAGATGGGAATAAGGATCAGACATAATAGGAAGAGGAATAGGCAAGGTTGGTGGATTGTTTGTTGTAGGAGTGACCTGTGGTGCATGATAAAAAGTTTCCTCAAGAAATACCACATCCCGATTGGTGAAAATTTTCTGAGTTGCAATATTGTAAAGTTTGTAAGCTTTTTGCCCCATAGGATAACCAAGAAAAATTCATTTTATGGCACAGGGAGAAAATTTTGAGGATGGATTGATTATGGTTGCAAAAGCAACACATCCAAAAACTCGCATGCGAGAATAATCAGGAAGTTTGTTGTAAAGAATCTCAAAGGGTGTTTTTTTGTGAAGCAACAGAGTAGGAAGGCCATTAATAATATGGACAGCAGTAAGAATGCATTCTCCCTAGAAAGTAATGGGCAAATGAGATTGAAAAAGTAGAGCGCGAGCAGTTTCAAGGATGTGTCTATGTTTGCGCTCAACGACACCATTTTGTTGAGGTGTATATACACAAGAGTGTTGAAAAAGAATGCCTTCCTCAAGAAAAAAAAATTTAATGAAAGAAATTCAGCCCCATTATCAGAACGGAGTTTTTGAACCTTTGTATTGAATTGAGTGTGAACATAATGAAAAAACTGACGAAGTAGAGTTTGTGTCTCGCTCTTGTTACGCATTAAAAAAACCCATGTAAAAACGAGAAAAATCATCCACAATGGTCAAGAAATAAAAAGCACCAGAAATAGAAGGGGTTTTATAACGACCCCGAATATCACAATGAATAAGTGAAAAACACTTCGAAGTTGAAATTGAACTAGAAGGAAAAGGGCGACGAGTTTGTTTTGCCAATGGACAAACGTCACATTTATGACTGGAATCAAAATTAAATTTGAGTGAATTATTAGCTAAAAATTATATACGATTAGAAGAAGGGTGTCCCAATCGGCAATGCCAAAGATCAGATGAGATAATCAAATTGCAAGCAAAACGGGTAGAAGGAGGAGTTGAAGCCAACACCACGAGGTAATACAAGTCATTACGTCGCTTACCCACACCAATCCTTGTTCTTGTAGCCGAGTTCTGCAAAATACACCAAGATGGAAAAAAAGTCACTGAGCAATGCAAATCATCGGTTGTCTTGCCAACAGACATAAGATCAACTTTAAAGCTTGGCACACAGAGGACATTATTCAATTGATAAGAATTGTTAAATTGAATCGAGCCAGACATAGTAATGTTTGCCACGTCTCCACTAGGTAAGGAAACAGGTGCCAAAGACAAATTCTTGTCAACATGCTTTAATGATGTAGGAGAAGAAGTAATATGATGGGTTGCCCCACTGTCAAGTATCCAACGATTGTGAGCAACCGGTAATAAACTTGATGTATGTTTGAAGGCTAAGGCAGCAACAACATTAGCCTGTGTAGTGACAGGCTTGGTGGTCAAGGCACTGAGTATCTGAACATATTAATCCTCAGTCAAGTTGGGCAGAGAGACCTGGAGTTCCTGAAAAGTGGGACTAAAATCCATTTGATTTGCAGAGGGGTTCCCAGATGCAGAGTGGCTGTCGTAGCCTTGGCGCTGGTGTGGTGCCTTTTCTTTACTTTTCAGATGACCAAGAGGGTAGCCGATTAATTTGTAACAGGTTGCTTTTCTGTGATACATATCACCAGAGTAAGTGCACTGAAAAGGCTCTTTATTACGTGAATTATCTGATTGATTCCCATGAACTTGATTGTTTTGCCGACCCTTAGACATGCTGTAATTGCCACGCACAACCATGGCTGCTGTATTTGATGGTATGATGACAGCAGTCCCCAACTCTCGTTGTTTTTCTTCCTGCACAACAGAGGCATAAACTTGACGAACCGATGGTAAAGGGTTCATCAGTAAAATATGACCTCTTGCACCTGAATATGACTCGTTAAGTCCCATGAGAAACTGTATAAATTTGGTTCAATCATTCTGCGCACCACAAGTACATGTTTCTGAATTAAAGGATACAAGCTCATCCCATAAACCCTTCAATTTTGTGTAATATGCTGCAACTGACATTTGACCTTGCTCAATCCTGTAGATGTCTCGCTGAACCTGAAAAATACGGGGAGCGTTCCTTAAAGAAAATCTTTCACGAAGATCTTCCCAGATGGCATAAGGAGTGTTGCATGAAAGAACATAATCGACTAATTCTGGCTCAAGAGAATTTAGGATCCTTGAAAGCACCTTATCGTTGCAGCGCTGCCAAAGGGCATGTTCTTTAGGATTTGAAGCCTCACGGGGTTCTTTGATTTTGCAAGTAATAAAACCTGTCTTATTCTTGGCACTTAGAGAAATTTTCATGGCACGGTGCCAAGAATTATAGTTGTCGCCATTCAATCGTTTTGAGACAAGAAGCAAACCAGGGTGATCTGAGTGGTGGAGGAATAATGGAGAACCAAGGGTGCTAGGAACAAAGGATGAATCGCCAGAACTCAAAAAATCAATGTCATTAGCAGCCATGATTTAAAAGAGAAAAAAGGAGGCAAGGCAGAGACGCAACAAACAGATGCGTTGAAGAAGAAAAAAATAAGGTAAGGTCATAGCCTGCTCTGATACCAGATAAGTAAAAAGGTATTCAAGCGGAATGCTTTTTTGTATTGATTAAGTTCAATATATATACAAGGTACATTAGGGTTCCAGTATAAGTCAGAGACTGATAAGGAATGGTTACTAATTGAATGCAGATCGATACAAAATATTCTTACGTATCTTTCCTACTTATCTCAAAATATAACTTTCATATTTACATCATAACACTATTAATATAATTTCCAACATATATAGGGTATTAACTTTATAATATTTATTTCAGGAAATCTGTTTCATTCTCATAACCCGATCCGTTCAAAAATAATAATCAAACATAATTTCAAATAATAAGCAAAGAGACTGTTTCGTTCAAATCCAAACAAAACTCTTTCGTTCTTTTACTTTTCAAATATTTAATTAGATTTTAAAACAATGGGTATCATGTTTTTTACCCTACTTGAACACAAGTAGTCGTTTCATCAAGCAATAAGAAATAAAATATCAAACATCTTTCAGAAATTCTATAAACCTATTTTTCTCGAGTTTCCATGCATGCAACAACAGCAAAGTAGGAATCTGGTTTCATGGCCAGCAATAAGAACCGTTTTCGCAGTTGGGTTGTTTTCAAAATTGAAACTTGTGCATAAGCTTGGGTTCTCCTTTATGTGCTGATTCAAAATTTTATATTTTTTTATTGGATTTTTAATTCCTTCAGAGTTTAATTTTATTTATATCTCAAAAGTCACATGAACTTCAACGATTAAAAATATATATTCATGATGAAAAGCAGCCATGCTTTCTTCGTTGAAGAACTTCAAATAAAATGACCAAGAAGATAGCTTGTCCTTGGAGAAGTTAACTCCACAAATACAAACCCAACTCTTTCTTCTGTAAATTCATAGGAAAATTCTCAAAGAATCAAGTTGAAAAGGCGCCACGTTTTCGTCGTGGAAGAACTTCAAATTAATGTGACCCTACTTTGAACATAAGTAGTCGTTCCAAACAATTTTATACATTTACAGGAAATCTATTTCGTTTACGTAGCCGGATCCGTTGAACAATTATCTTTTGAGTTAGTGCTGTCAAAAAAATAGGTATTTCATAGATGGGAATAATGAAAAGTAAGAGATGTTTGGTTTTAAATCCAACATATATACTAATGGGTTTTAAATCCAACATTGAAAAAATAAAACATTCTTCTAATATTTATATAATAAACTTTGAAAATGGTTAATAACTAACTACAAAAATATATAAAAAATGGATCTAGAAGAAAAACAACTTAGAAAAAAAAAAAAGATCTAGTCCAGGTTTGCCCAGGTCACCCGAAACACAGGTTAACCTACCAGGTAGATCGGGTTTAGCTGATCTTTTATATTAGCCAGACCGGTTTAGCTACCAAATCAACTCATCAAACCGGTCAAAGTTTAATAAATAGGCTTCCAGCTTTGTGATAGCTTAGGATCGTATTTCTTGAAATAGTACAGTGAAAGCTGTAATTTGAGCGTGTATCGAGATTGTTTTCAAGGCGAAGGAAATCATTTTTGGTCTTCAGATATGGAGAAAAAAGATCACAACCTTAGGTTGGATAGGGCTTAGGTGCTGTTTTGGATAAGGACGGATTGCATGTTTGAAAAAGTGAGGGTTTTCAATTGAGAGGTGGAAGATAATCCACAATGTTGTTTAAAACAAAATAGCACCGTTGGATTATCCCTAGCCCAAATGGGGCTCACACACCTTTGCGCCAATCCAGCCCTTGATTTTTTTATATCATGCAATAAACCCCTCTCAATTAGACTGCCAATTTGGTCCAAAATTCTAGTTTAGCTCCTTCATATGCTTGCAACCCTTCTCAACTTGTTTCAACCAAGTTCATAGCTTTTTTTTTTTCATGTTTTTATTATTGAAAGAAAAAGATAATTTTGGGGAAAACTCAAAATTGGGTTATGACATCATGGATAGGCATACATGTTTCATCTTTGATAACCATATTGGATATGGTCACAAGTATTTGATGTAAGTCTGAATCATTTAAAAGATTCAAAGAATTTAAAAATGGAGTTGAAATACAAATTGGAAAGAATATTAAAATACTTTAGGAGGTGAATACTTCAACCAATATTTTCAAGATTATTTGAAAAAGAATGAGATTCTCTCATAATGGACACTTTTTAAAAGGAGAAATTGCACCCTATTGGATATGGTGCAGTCCATGATAAGCTATACAGGCCTTCAACCTTCTTTTCTAGGGCTATGTCCTACAAACTAGAACTTACCTTTTAAATAGGATTCCATCAAAATCTATTAATAAAACTCCATATAAGATATGGAATGATAAGAGACCAAACCTATCATACTTAAAAATTTGGGGATGTAACGCTTGTGTGAAGCGTATACTATCTAAAAACTAAGAGTTAAGTCAAATAATTATAAGTTTGTAGGATATTTAAAAGAATATGTTAGATAATAAAAAAAAATCCAGTGTGGTTATATTTTACTCTAAGTAATGTTGTTGTAAAAAAGATCAAAATAGATTCTGAATGTAAAGTTGAGTACAACTCTATGTTTGTAGAGATGAAAAAGGTTATTTGAATAAAAAAATTCATCATTGAACTAGGTATAATTTCTATTATTAGTGATCCAATAGCCATCTACCGTGGTAACAATGAAGCCATTATACAAGAAAATGAATGGAGGTCTCATCAATGATCAAAAGATGTACTTACTATACATGTATTTTTTTTTATTTGCAATAGAAATAGTGAAGTTATTCCTGATGGTTTTATTTGCATTATAGAAGTTCCATAATGAGCAAGCTGCAGAGAACATAATATAAAAAATCAAGCCAGACTAGAAATCAATCTTATTTAATATTATTCATAATTGGAAAAGAATACAAATACAAATAATGAAGACACGTACGGTGCGGTTGCAATTCAAAGAATATTCCTAAGAGAAAATCTAAAATTGAAGCCAACATCTATCTCTTCTTTATTTTATTTCAACAGCCATCCTATTATATATATATATATAGGCAGCCTAGAACAATCTATGCATGCTTGCGTGCAAACTCCAGAAGACATTGACAGAGTTCTTTAGGCCTGGAAGCAATTGCCATATGATCTGCTGGAATCTCCATCACTTCCTTAACCTCGTTGTGTTCTATCATGAAGCGCTGCAATGACGGAACCACCAATAAATCTTGAGTACAAACAACATAATCTCGCACAACCGATCCAAATTTCTCCTTCGTGAACTTGTTTGCCTTGGCCAGGCTTTCAAGAAACAATGATCCTGATCTCTTTAGAAGCGTTTGGAGACTGAGATCCTGCAAACAAGAAAAATATCATCACTACACTAGTTATTACAGTCAAACAGATCAGTCCAGGATCGAAAATCAATTTGTAATCAGATTCATGATCAGCCGTACCTCAGGGGAGGCAAGGTTAAAAGCAGTGGACTTCATGAATGCCTCATATCCCGCGGTTGAAGACACTACACTCTGCCACCCGTCTGCCACGGCTGGGCTATTTTCAATAAACTAACAGAAAGAACAAAATGTATCAGGGTTAATTGAAAGTTAGAGATGATTGGTAATGCCTTTACATTTGCATGTTTTCAATTAAATGCAAAATAAAATAAATTGCGGTACCTTCTCTAACATATACGATGGCCTGTGCTCGGTATCAGGCAAGAATGCTGTAACAAAAACAGCTAGAGAAATCTTCTCCGGGAACTTCTCCATAGCAAAAGCCACGTTTAAGCCGCCTAGACTATGAGCCACCAATACAACCTTTTCATTTTCAGCTAAGTTGGCCATGAACTCGATCAAGGGCTCATTATACTGATCAAAAGTAACAACTTCTTCCAGTGTTTTTGTGTTCACCCCTGATGCACTCATGTCAAGGGCTGTGACAGAGTGGCCAGCTGCCTCTAGCATTGTCTTCACCTTGTACCATGCCCAAGCTCCTGAAGCTGAACCATGGATCAGAACAAAATGCGTTGTTTGATTGTTGCTATCTCCCATTTTTCTTTTTGTTTTTGCTGATTGATAGTACTCTAACAAAAGTAAAGGCTTTTGGTTTCGCTTGACAGTAAGTAATATTTTCGTAATGCCTTGATTGTGCTTAGTAATGTCGTTGCTTGGTGATATATATAGAGAGTGCCGTCTGTTGAAAAGTTGAAAGTGGGAAATGTCAAGTCACATGTTTTTTTTTTTAATCAAGAACTCCTAGGCATTTTCTTTGACAAGTCAAGTCATGCGTTCGATCTTCGAGGGTCTTAAAAAGCAATGAGGAGGAAGTGCGTAAAATAATTTTGAAATTCAACGATTAAAAATATATATTCGTAATGAAAAGCAGCCATGCTTTCTTCGTTGAAGAACTTCAAATAATATGACCAAGAAGATATCTTGTTCTTGGAGAAGTTAACTCCTCAAATACAAACGCAACTCTTTCTTCTGTAAATTCTTATGAAAATTAACATCTCACGTAACTCCATGAAATACTCATTTTATCTAGTTTATGTATATATAAAAGGCTATAAATCGTATTAACTTTATAATATTTATTTCAGGAAATCTGTTTCATTCTCATAACCCGATCCGTTCAAAAATAATAATTAAACATAATTTCAAATAATAAGCAAAGAGACTGTTTCGTTCAAATCCAAACAAAACTCTTTCGTTCTTCTACTTTTCAAATATTTAATTACATTTTAAAACAATGGGTATCCTGTTTTTTACCCTACTTGAACACAAGTAGTCGTTTCATCAAGCAATAAGAAATAAAATATCAAAAATCTTTCAAAAATTCTATAAACCTATTTTTCTCGAGTTTCCATCAGTCTCACACTGCATGCAACAACAGCAAATTAGGAATCTGGTTTCATGGCCAGCAATAAGAACTTGTTTTCAAAATTGAAACTTGTGCATAAGCTTGGGTTCTCCTTTATGTGCTGATTCAAAATTTTCTATTTTTTTATTGGATTTTTAATTCCTTCAAGAGTTTAATTTTATTTATATGTCAAAAGTCACATGAAATTCAACGATTAAAAATATATATTCAAGATGAAAAGCAGCCATGCTTTCTTCGTTGAGGAACTTCAAATAAAATGACCAGGAAGATAGCTTGTTCTTGGAGAAGTTAACAGCCATGTTTTCGTCGTGGAAGAACTTCAAATTAATATGACCCTACTTTGAACATGAGTAATCGTTTCAAAAAATTTTATACATTTACAGGAAATCTTTTTCGTTTTCGTAACCGGATCCGTTGAACAATTATCTTTTGAGTTAGTGCTGTCAAAAAAATAGGTATTTCATAGATTGGAATAATGAAAAGTAAGAGATGTCCGAGTACTAATAACTGGATATGATCACCACATAAGTTTACCTTTGTTAAAGTAATTAAGATCAAATACAAAAAGGAGGCTAGAATTCTGAATAATCTGTATATTATGAATGCATAGTCTTAACCTAAATACAACTAAAGTATATATAGGTTGAACTGAAAGTGCTATTCTACCCTTAATAAATAAGACTATATAAATATTATTTAACATCTCCCCTCAAACTCATGATGCGGCAACTACAAGCATCGAGAGTTTGCCAACTAGAAAACGAAAACGAGAGATGGAATGCGCCTTGGTAAAGAAATCTGCAATCTGCAAGGAAGAAGGAACAAAAGGCAAAGTAATGGTTCCATACTTGAGATGATGACGAGTAAGATGACAATCGATCTCAATGTGCTTAGTCCGCTCATGAAAAACCGAGTTGTGAGCAATCTGAATAGAACTCTGGTTGTCACAATACATAGGAGTAGGATGAGAAAATGAAACTCCCATATCAGCAAGTAACCAACGTAACCAAACAATCTCTTTGGTAGTAGATGCCATGGCACGATATTCTGCTTCGGTGGATGATTGAGAAACAATAGATTGTTTCTTACTCTTCCAAGAAATAAGAGAATCACCTAAAAAGATACAAAACCCGGTAACAGACTTACGATCTGTGGGATCACTACCATGATCAGCATCAGAATATGCACGCAGCTCCAAGGAAGAGGTGGATGAAAGTAAAAGACTCTGAAAAACTGTACCCCGAAGATATCGCAAAATACGAAGAACAGCTGCCCAGTGAACAGTAGTAGGAGAAGCAACAAACTGACTAACAATATGAACAGCATATGCAATATCTGGACGAGTAATGGTGAGATATACCAAACTCCCAACAATAGTGCGGTATAAAGTAGGATCTATCAAAGGTAAACCATCAGAAAAAGAGTACCTCGCGTTAACCTCAATAGGAGTATCTACAGTCTTGTTATCAGTAAGTCTAGCCCGCTCAAGAATATCTGCAACATATTTAGACTAGGAAAGAAGGTAACCTCTAGGTGAGTATGCTACCTCAATACCCAGGAAATATCGAAGATAACCCAAATCCTTCATCTCAAATCGTCTAGCCAACTCTGTCTTCAAAACTGAAATACCATCAATGTCATCACCAGTAATAATCATGTCATCAACATATAAAGACAGAATGATACGACCTGCATCAGTGCACTTAATAAAAAGAGCAGAATCATGACTGCCAGAAACAAAGCTAAGAGACGAGATCACAATAGAGAATTTCTCAAACCAAGCATGGGGTGCTTGTTTGAGACCATATAATGCTTTCTTAAGCTTACAAACATATCCAGAGTCATGTGAAATACCAGGAGGGGGTGCCATAAAAACTTCTTCTTGAAGATCTCCATTCAAGAAGGCATTTTTAACATCAAGCTGAGAAATATGCCACTGACGAATCAAAGCTACAGCAATAAGAGTACGAATAGTAGTCATTTTTGTAACCAGGACAAATGTCTCCTCATAGTCCATACCATACTGTTGAGAGTATCCTTTTGCAACCAGCCTAGCTTTGTATCGCTCAATAGACCCATCAGAATTAGTCTTGATCTTATACACCCAACGACAACCAACAACACTCTTACCAAAAGGTAGAGGAACCAGATCCCAAGTATCTGTCTTATGCAAAGCAGAAAGTTCCTCATCCATAGCTTGCTGCCAAAGCGGATCAAGAATTGCCTCTTTATAGGAAGAGGGCTCAACAAGACAATGAATAGAGGCTAAAAAGGAAGTAAATGATGAGGAATAACAAGAATAAGCAAAATCTGGTAGTTTTGTAGACTTACGAATACGGATAGACTGACGTAAAGGTGGATCCACAATCTCAGATGAAGCTTGAGGGGTTGTAGATGAGAATGGAGCTTCAGATGTGCTAGAGAGTAAAGTACCAGTACCTGCAGGATTATGAGTACAAATTGATCGAACATGGGGAGAGATATCATTACCAGAATCCTCAGAAAATGGATCTATATTAATAAGATCAGATTTAGTCAAGTTATGAGTAGTGGATGGAATAGAAAAGAAAGGTATATGCTCAAGGAAGACAACATGACGGGACACATAAAGTTTCTGAGTTATTGGATCAAAACAACGATATCCTTTTTTACCTTCACCATAACCCAGAAAGACACAAATAGCGGATTTAGAGGATAGCTTACTACGTTCTACATGAGGACGAAGAACGAAACAAGTACAACCAAAGACTCTAAATGATGAATAATCAGGGACATACCCATATAACTTTTCAAAAGGAGATATACCCGAATTATGAGAAGATGGAATCGTATTAATCAAACTTACAGCAGTAAGAATAGCTTCTCCCAAAAACTCACTAGGAACAAAAGCAGACAACAAGAGAGAACGAGCAGTTTCGACAATATGCCTATGTTTTCTTTCAGCAACACCATTTTGCTCAGGAGTATCTGTACATGAAGTTTGGTGGATGGTTCCATCTAAGGCTAGTAATTGGCAAAATTTATTAGAGGTGTATTCCCCACCCAAATCACACCTAAAGCATTTGATCACAGCAGAATATTGAGTTTTGATAAGAGCTCGAAAAGCTGCATATATCTCAAAGAATTCAGAACGATGTTTCATTAAATAAACCCAACAATAATGAGTATGATCATCAATAAAAGAGACATAATATCGAGACCCTCCTTTTGTGGCAACAGGAGAAGGTCCCCATACATCAGAATGAATCAAATCAAATGGTGAAGAAGAAACAAAAATACTTCGATTAAAAGGTAAGGCGGAAAATTTTGCCAATTTCACAAGTTTTCAAATTTCCTAAAGCTCCTGTGGATGCCAAAAATCTCAAACGAGAAGACGAAACATGACCTAGACGGGAATGCCATAAATAAAAACTAGAAGATGAAAGGCTCAAATGAAAGGAAGACAAATCAACGGTAGTAGTAGCAGCAGCAACAACAACAACTGGTACTTTTAACTCATCCAAAATATAAAGTTCATTCTCCTTATGGCCTATCCCAATCAGCTTCTGAGACTGCAGATCCTGTATACAACAAAACGAACCAGAAAACATGACTAAATAATCACCAGAATCACATATTTGACCAACAGACGCAAGATTCAGTTTGAGTTGTGGAATAAGATAAACATTAGGGAGAGACATGTGAGGTGTGACAACAGAACCAACACCTGCTAAGGGCATATGAGTGCCATCAGCAGTCATAACAGGAATGGAGGACAAAGGGGATACAGAGGTAAAAGATGAGGAATCTGGAGACATATGATGGGAAGCACCAGAATACAAGACCCATTCAGAATGTGACATACCTGAGGAACTATGAGGCAACTGACCTATGGAAGAAGAAGCAGACATTGCTTGTGGCTGCAAGGAGAGAAACTTCTGAAATTGCTCAGCCAAAATATTAGGATCGGTAATAGAGCCTGGGGAAGCTACTGCTACAGTATTATGATGTTGTGGTTTATAACCCTGAGGTGGTCTATGAGCATTAGATTGTGACGGATTGCCAGACTTCCAAGCTTGATTCTGTTGTCTCAACTTAGGACACTGAGCCTTCCAATGACCTTTCTGCTTACAGAAACTACACTCATCGAAACCAACCCTTATGTAAGGCTTATTCTGATGATTAGAGAATGGCTTTAAAGGCACTGCTAATACTGAAGGATTTGAAGCAGAAAGAATTCCCTTTTCAGAATAAGACTGAAGACGTATTTCTTCAGCCAATAACTCACTAACAACAGAGTCAACAGAAGGCAGTGGAGAACGATGCAGAATTGAACCTCTAAGTCCTTTGAAATCACTGCGAAGTGCTGTTAAAGACTGTACCAATTATTGCTGCTCTCTACGCTCAATATAGGCACCACATGCCTTTAATTCTGCCGATTCTGTAAGAGCCAATTGATCCCAAAGATCTGTCATAGCAGAATAAAACTCTTGGATACTCATATTCTTCTGATGAAGAGCTCGTATGTCATTCTCTAATTGATATTGTTTTGCAAAGTTTGATTGTGTGAATAACCTTTGCAGATGATCCCAAACCTCTTTTGCTGTCTCATATTTCGCCAACTGCATACCTATCGAATGCTCAACAGAATTGTTGATCCAAGTAATGATCTTTGCATTATTTGCTTCCCATGTATCTATCAAAACAGCATCCCCCTCCTCAATATTCTTAGGTATTATATAAGTCCCACTAACATACCCCCACATCTTCTTACCCTTAAGGAAATTTCTCATTACATAACTCCAATACGAATAGTTCTTTCCAACCAACCTCACACTCACAGACTGAAGCGAATCATCTCTTTCAGTAGCCATAATCAACAATCACAGATAACCAGAATGCAAAAGCAGCCGGAAAAAAAATACTAAATTGCAGAAACTAAACAAATATCTTCTCGAAATTATACGATTACTCCAAAACACATAACAAATTTGCAAAAACTAAACGCAAATACCAAATTGCAGAAGCTGAAGGATCGGTAATAATTGCAGAAACTGTCGAAATACCTAATTTTGCAGAAGCGGAAGACAAAATATCACTCCAAAAAAAAATTGGATCCGCGAAGCTATATTTGGGATTAAGCCTCGTTTCATAAAATCAGCTCTGATACCATGTTAAAGTAATTAAGATCAAATACAAAAAGGAGGCTAGGATTTTGAATAATCTGTATATTATGAATGCATAGTCTTAACCTAAATACAACTAAAGTCTATATAGGTTGAACTGAAAGTACTATTCTACCCTTAATAAATAAGACTATATAAATATTATTTAACAACCTTCACCTAAAAAAAAAAAAAAAAAAAAGAGTTTGACCGAAGGTGATGACGATGAAAAATACTTTCATTGTTCCTTTACTTTTCAACTTTTTAATTAGATGTTTATAACAATGGGCATCCTGTTTTTACCCTACTTTGAACATGAGTAGTCCTTTCTAATTTTTGTAACTTTCCCTCTAATCCAAAAAGTTGTTTGCATGATGAGGCCCCCCAATTTATGATTTTTTAAATTTAGTCCCACCCTTTATTTTCTAATGAATAAAAAAACATCCAGCACATTCCGGATCTGAAGTTTAATATATATGTGTGTTCGCTAAATTAAAATGTTAAAATTATATAAATGAATTCAACATTTTTTTTTTAAAAAAAAAAAAAAAGAGGCTTGAGAATTCTGAAAAGGTACATGCTCTAGGTTAACTATAAAATTGTTGATGTTATTTGGATTAATATTACATTTTGCAAATGTAACCTATGATGAATAATTTATATAATATGCAAAGTATTCCTCCAATATTTTGGTGGCTAATTTAATATAACTAGTACGTTTAAGACTAGTCAATATAGAATTCTTTCAGCAAATCCATAAGTATTTTACTAGAATTAGACTTCATCAGGTACTATCCTAAAAACATCTTTAGTAAGTTGCTTTGTTTGTTTCTAGTCTTGTTTATATTCATTAGTCTATGTAATTAATATTCAAGAAAAATCCTTCTTAATAAGAAAATTTTCATCTCATCAAGTTTAAACCTACTCATTTTATAGCCCATAAAAGTCTGTGTAAAGTTTATGAAAAGTTCTCATTAATAAAGAGATTTTATATTATCAGGTTAAAACCTAATATTTCGAAAGCCGAGAAAAAAAATGTTTTTTTTGTTTAATATTAGGAATACATCTTCCTTATAAGTTTATAAATACATGCAAAGATATTTTTTTTTTGTTTTATGAAAAAAATGCTAAATCATACAATGAATGCTTTATATTTTTTTATAAAAAAAAAGAAGATTTTTTTAAATTTTTTTAGAAACTTGGTCCGTATGAAAATTAAAATAATATTGTATTTTGAAAAGAAAGGTTTTTATTTTTTTTTATATAAAGAAACTGATTTATGTAATACCGGAAAACAAATATCTTGGGTAAAAAAATATAAGGAAACTCAAAATTAATTGTATAAACTAAGAGAATCTCAACCATTGATATTTCTCCCCTTAACTATTGATTCTTACCAAGAACATTTCGTTTCTGTCTTGTAGAGTGGCTAAAGAGAGGACAAAAACTGCCCGCTATAGTTATCAAACTTAACACGAGGATTGACCCGATGAAGGGGCTGGGTCACGGGTTACATGGTTCAACCCGGAAAAAAAATTTAAAGTTTTAATATTTCATATGAAAAAATTAAGAAACAATTCATATAAAGTATTTAAACCAAAAAAGTTTTTTATCCCACATTGAAAAAATATAAATTTTTTTCTTGAAGTATTTAAACCAAAAATTTTTTTTATCACACATTGAAAAAATATAAATTTTTTCTTGTAAATATAGAGTATATATACTAAAAATTTTCAAATCCCACATTGAAAAAATAATTTTTTATTGTGAAAATAAAATATATATACTAAAAGGTTTAAAATCCTTCAAATCTCACATTAAAAAGATACTATATTATCCTATTAAGTTGAAGTATTTATACCAAAATTATTTTTATCCCATATTGGAAAAACATATTTTTTTTCTTATGAATATAGAGTATATATTAAAGGGCTTCAAATTTCACATTGAAAAAATAACATTTTTCTTAGAAACATATAACATATATGCTAAAGGGTTTTAAATCCAACATTGAAAAAAGAAAACATTCTTCTACTATTTATATAGTAAACTTTGAAGAGGGTTAATATCCAACTAAAAAAATATAAAAAAATGGATATAGGAGAAAAACTACTTAGAAAAAAAAATAAAAGGTCTCGTCCAGGTTTGTCCAGGTCACTCGGGTCACGGGTTAACCTACTAGGTTGACTGGATTTGACCAGTTTTTTATATTATCTAAACCAACATAGCCATCAAATTAACCCGTCAGGCCGGACTAAATTTAATAAATAGGCGTCCAGCTTTGTTCTCGTTTAGGACCGTATTTCTTGGAACAATACAGTGAAAGCTGTAATTTTAGCGTCTCGAGATTGTCTTCAAGGCAAAGGAAATCATTTTTGGTCTTCAGATATGGAGAAAAAAGATCACAACCTTTTGTTGGATAGGGCTTAGGTGCTGTTTTGGATAAGGACGGATTACATGATCACCACATAATTTTACCTTCACCCAAAAAATGGAATTTGACCGAACGTGATCACGATGAAAAATACTTTCATGATTGAAAGCAGCCATGCTTTCTTCGTTGAAGAACTTCAAATAACATGACCAAGAAGAGAGCTTGTTCTTTGGAGAAGTTAACTCAAATACAAACGCAACTCTTTCTTCTATTTTTCTTCTGTAAATTCTCAGGAAAATGAACATATTTCGTAACAGAGCAGTTCAAGATTGAAAAATTAAACAAAATTCTTTCATTGTTTTACTTTTCAATATTTAATTAAATTGTTTCCTATTTTTACTGTACATGCACAGGATAGTCGTTTCAGACTTTTGTCATTTCCTTCTAAGTTTCTTTTAAACCAAAAAGTTGTTTGCATGATAAGGCCTCCAATTTATGATTTTTTAGATTTAGTCCCACCCTTTATTTTCTAATAACTAGCCCTTTATTTTCTGAAGGAAAAAAGAACACCCAACACATCGGGATCTGAAGTTTAGTAAATATGTGTGTTTGCTAAATTAAAATTCTAAAATTATATATATAAAAAGAGGCTTGAGAATTCTACAAAGGTACAGGCTTTAGGTTAACTACAAAATTGTTGATGTTCGTTGGATTAATATTACATTTTGCAAATGTAACCTATGATGAATAATTTATATAATATGCAAAATACTCCTCCGACCTTTGGGTGGCTAATTAATTTAAAAGGAAAAGCAATTATTATCTAAATTTAAGATAACTAAGAAATTTAAGACTAGTTAATGTAGAGATTTTTCGGCAAATCCATAAGTATTTTACTTGAAACAGACTTCATCAGGTCCTATCATAAAAACTTCTTTGGTAAGTTGTATTGTTATTTGTTTAAAGTCTAGTTTTTATTCGTTAACCTATCTAATATTTAAGAAAAGTTCTTCTTAATTAGTAAGGAGGTCCTCATCTCATCAGATTAAAACTTAGTTATTCTAAAGCTCATAAAAATGTGTTTAAGATTTAAGAAAGATCCTTATCAGTAAGGAGATTTTTATTTTATCAGGTTAAAACTTAACATTTTTAAAGGTGAGGAAAAAAAAGTGTTTTTTCGTTAATTATAGGGAATACATCTTACTTATAAGTTTATAATCTCATGTATTAAAAGAAAATAAATTTTTCGTATTTTTAAAATAATAGTCAAGTTCTAATGAATTCAATAAAATGGTTATTAAATCTATCAATGCATGCAAAGATATTTTTTAATTTTTTTTTTTTATGAAAAAAATGCTTTTAACAAAAATCATATAATGAATTTTCATGTATTAAAAAAAATGCTTATAAGTTTATAATCTCATGTATTAAAAAAAATGCTTTTTTTTGGTTTATTAAATCATATAATGAATTTTCATATTTTTTAAGAAAAATTAAAAGAAGATTTTTTATTTTAATTTTTGAGAGACCTGATTGTATACAAATTAAAATAATATTGTATTTTGAAAAGAAATGTTTTTATTTGTTTTTTATATATAGAAACTGATTTATATGATACCAAAAAAGATATGCTTTGAGTGTAGATCACAATTCTAGATAGTAAATACGAAGGGGTAAAAAAAATACGAGGAAACTCAAAATTAATTGTATAAACTAAGAGAATCTCAACCATTGATATTTCTCCTCTTTTCTTCACTTTTGATTCTTACCAAGGGCATTTCGTTTCTGTCTTGTAGAGTGGCTAAGGAGAGGACAAAAACTCCCAGCTTTGTTATTGCTTAGGATCGTATTTCTTGGAACAGTACAGTGAAAGCTGTAATTTTAGCGTGTCTTGAGATTGTCTTCAAGGCAAAGAAAATCATTTTTGGTCTTCAGATTGGGAGAAAAAGGATCACAGCCTTTGGTTGGAAGGGGTTTAGATGCGGTTTTGGATAAGGATGGATTACGAGTCTGTTTGGTTGCATGGTTCTTTCTGTGATTGAAGCAACCACAACAACTCAATTATTTGGTTATGCTTCCATAATAGATTTATAATAGCGAGGCCTACCATTAATTATGGCACAGTCACAGGTTTTCAAGAAGCAGCAAAGAGCTGCTTCTTGGACTGGAAAACTCATGAACCACTCTGTTCATGGTTTTCTTTCCTGAACAGTGGAGCATGCTCCAGTGTTCATGGGTTCTTTTCCGACCGGACTGATCCGGTTCAAAGCTAAAAATACAATGAATCGGGTCCAATTTAATAAAATAAAAAAATATTTTTTATTTTTAATTGTTTTTTATTTGAAAAACTAGCGTTAAAAAATATTTTATATAAAGTATTATTTATTTCATGATATAATAATAGTAATAGTTAAATCTACAATATTTAAATTAAAAACCATCAATATTAATATATATTTTTTAAAATTATTTTATAACCTCAATTTCAAAAGCAATCTTAACCAAACACATTAAACTACTTTTTGTTCAACCTCAATTTCAACCACAGTTTTAACCAAACATGTATTTTTCTAAACCAATCACAACTAAAAGTACTTTTCATAAAATAACTTTTTTCAAACCACTACTACAATAGCTACCGCAATACCAAACACACTCATACATGTTTGAAAAAGTGAGTGTTTTCAGTTGAGAGGCGGAAGACAATCAACAATATTGTTTAAAACAAAACAGCACTGTTGGATTATCCCTAGCCCAAATGGGGCTCACACACCTTTGTGCCAATCCATCCCTTAATTTTTTTATATCATGCAATAAACCCCTCTCAATTAAATCCAATTCTCAGGGCTTTTCTCAATTTCATCCTTGGAGATTTGCAATTGAACCCTCAACTTCGAGTGCCCCTACCAACTTGATACTTGGTTTTAAGATTAATCAATATGCCCATTAAGTAGCCTTCAAACTTTCAGTTGAATCTTTGATTTCACTTAATTGAGTTTGGATAAATTAAATTTTCCATTTAAAATTTGAAGCTTCTCAATTAAGTCCAAATTAACCTTTCAAAATTAAGTTTTCACAATTAAGTCCCTAACAAGAATAATTTGAACCAATAAAATTTTAATTAAGTCTTTGCACTTAATTAAATCTTTTAATTTGACCAAAATTAATTTTTAAACTTAATCGAACCTTTAATTAGGTCCATAATTGAATATTATTGGCCTATTAAAAGTCTCACTAAGCCCTATAACTTATTTTTTATGGAAATTCATTCAATAATAACTTAATTTGACCTTGAACCTGCATTATCCTTTAGTTTTGGGTATAATGGTGCATAATTAGACAACCAATTTGGTCTAAAATTCTAGTTTAGCTCCTCAATGCATTTGCAACCCTCCTTAGCCTGTTTTCGCCAAGTTGATAATCCTTTTTTATCATTTATTCTAGTTTTTTTTTCTAATATTGAAAGAAAAGGATAATTTTGGGGAAAACCTAAAATTAGGTTATGACATAATGCATATCTGTTGCTACTCAATTTTTTACCCATGTTTTGATAAATTTTCAGAAAAATCTAAAAATAGAGACAAACAATGAAAATTCAAAAAATATATTTTTTAATATATTTTCATCATTTTAGCATTTTTAGCATCGTCTCAAAAGAATTTAAATTTTTAAAGATCTTGGGAACGCGTTCAAATTTTAACGCGTTATTTTTAAAAAATCACCGATTTTCCTTATTTGAGACGATGTTGATAAGAAAAATCCAAAAAAATAAGAAAAAATCAAATTTTACAAAAAAAGAAGTTGAGGGATCAATTTTGAGGCCCAGACAACATTTTATCTATAAATAGTAGCCTTCAACATACATAAAAAGGGGAGGCAATTTAGAAAACAGAGAAAAATACAAAAAAAGAAAAAAATCTAACCCTAAAAGTAGCTCTTTTCAAAGGGGGCGGCACCCCCCTCCCTTTCTCCTTTCTCTTGGAGGCGCCACTGCCACCCCTCCTTCTTCTTTCCCCACATCTTCCCTTCTCGTCTCCAGCTCTTTCTCCCTTCAACCATGGCCTCTCTCTTTCTCCAAGACACAGCAGCTCCATTTTTCTCTCCTAGCCGATCCACACAACCCCGACCACTCTCCCTTTCCCTTCTCCATCGTCCATCTTCTCTCTCGGTTTTCCCTTAACCCTTCCACCGCTGGTGACAGAGAAGCATCACTAGAAGCACAGATCGACCTTCCCCGGCGATATCTTCTCGCTCTTAGCCACTGAGGACGTCGGCCCTCACAGAGCCAACAGTCGTTCCCACCGCCACACCAACATCCATCGATCTATCCATTCCTCAGCATCAACACCGCCAGCAACCTCTCCCATCTCTGCAGTAGCGCCAGCGACAGCAGCAATGCCGCCTCCTTACTCACAATGTTGGGTCCTTCATGGTAGATTTGCCACCGGGGAAGAAGAAAAGAACAACAGACAAAAAAAAATAAGAGCAGATCTAAAACAGAAAACAAATCGACTATTTGTGGTGTTTTCTTGGCTTTGCAGGTGACGTTCTTCCTCACTGCCAGAGAGGAAAGGAAGAGGGGAGGAAGCCTCTCCAGATCCACCTGCTATCTGTAATTTCTTGCGGCGATGCATGGACCCACGCACCGCCAGTGGCAGTGGCGCGTGGAGAAGACGCGCCCCCACTGTTTTCAGTGACCAGAAGTCAGCCTGACACTGTTCCGTGGCGCACTGTTCTTGATTCTATTTTTGGGGTTATTTTGTAAAATTTTAAAATTTGTTTAATGTTTTTTTTTTGTTTAGTTTTGAATTTTTATTATTTGTAGTGTGGATGTAAAAAAAAAAGGAATATACTGAAAGTGTATGTGTGTGTTTGTATTTTTTTTATGGTTGTTTTTTTTATTTATGATAAAATTGCAAAGGTAAAGAAGAATTTAATATCTTGATTTGCTCACGGTCAAGAATTATTAACTTATACGTAAGTTGTATTTCTAATATCCGATAAAAAAATAATTATTAAAACTTCTTTAACATGTCAAAACCACGAAGCAGCTTACCTCAGGTAGGGTGCGTTAGGGGTGCTAATACCTTTCTACCCACAATCGGTACCTTACCCGTGAATCTCTGACAAAACCAGTACATTCGTGTTTTCTAGTAGCCCTCAATTAAATACTAGGTGCCAACTCCAACGAACCAATCAAATCAAAGCAACGCATAATGAAAAGGAAAATCGCTAGTCGATACTGCGTGGGTGACGTGCGACAGAATGGCGACTCCACTAGGAAAGGTACTGTTTCTGACAATATTGGACTAAGCTTTGTGTCTTTGATGTGTTTAAGTTTTGTATTTTTTTCTTATTTTGTTAATTTTTTTTCCATGTATTTTTTTAAATTGTTTCATGTATCACATGTATTTATTTTTGAAAGCACACACAAGCTTCTAAGTTAGGTGGGGAATTAGCGATCTGCCCTATGACTATTGGTCAGGGTTCAAATGCGTGAAACACCCTACTCATATCTGAGTGCCTGCTTGGTAATGGTAGGTATACATACCTTAACCATTTCTTGCAATGCCCCTATACTGTCTTTACGAAGATCGTCACTAGACAAATATGTGACCCTTTTGAGACCAAATAGAAAGCCTACCCATGTTCACATAATGAATATAATCTGTCATTAGGTTGTATGTGCTATAGTTATTTGCATCAGGGCAAACCCTTTTTGAAGCATCTTGAACTCAAGACTTATGGGTGACACAATGGCCATCACTTAGAAAATTTTCATTGTAGAGTTTGGGCAAGAATCACGACTCTTATTTCATCATACAAGAGTTACGACCATATGTCACCCCTCGAAGGGCGAGTTCATCATATAGATTACATGCTCATACATTTATCATGCATGCACCGAGATGAAAAGTTGGTTCCCTCACTCGAGGTCTACCATACTTTACTGAAAAAAGATGGAAAATGAAGAAAGTGGTTGGCGAGTGCTGAACTCGATCTACTTGAACAAATTCTGAACTTCAAGAGTGAAAATGGAATGTCTGCACAGCCTCCTGTAGAAGCACTGTCAGTCCATGTCCCACACAAGGAAAACATCATTGACTTTTCTCCTCAGCACTCCATCAGTAGAGGCCATAAACACTGAAGTGGCAATACCTCTCCTTCATTTCAGTCATGAAAGGCAACAACGCCTTCAATATTCAATGAAAGATAATCTCCTTTTTGGTTCAACTGCACTATTAATTGTTCATCGACTCCACATCTTTCAATGGCAACCAATAGCTGTCAGCCTTTCACGCCATGAGCAGATTTCTAGCCATATCTGCTGTGAACTTTGTTCCAGTCCAGCAACACAGGATGTTGGTCTAAAAAACATGACTTTACATTGAACTTCAATATAGCAAAGCTCTCTCAACAGAGATCTGTTTGTAGATCTGCCAGTGAGGAATCCAAGAAGGAATACAATAGTTTCAGATCATCTATGATTTTTCTTCTACCAGTGTCAGCATTAAAATGCAGAAGTAGAGAGAAGAGACATGCATAGACCAAAAAACATGAAGCAGACTGAAACTTCAGCAGAGCATAACTCCCTCTTTGGTGCTTGTTTGCTGCACCACTAGTGAGGAATCGAAGAAGTAGACATAAGAGTTTCAGATTCATCAGACATAGTATAGTAGAGACAATACATGATTCCACGCGTTGGCAGCGGCAGTGCTTAGCACTACCAAGATTACCTAAGTTGTTGGGAGGTTCCAACAATCCTCAAACAACCATAACAACATTGAAAGATTGGCATAATGTTACTGTAAGTATTGCCGAAGGAATTGAGCAAGCTATGAAGATGGAAAGATTGAAGATTATACTATGAGTGCCAGAACAATGATGAGAGATGAATCAGAAGATGATCCTAAAGGTTTGTTTACAAGCATCTGTTACACCTTAGAATTGTCATCCTGACTCCGTTAACTCCCATGCAACCACTGTTTTCTAGGTGGTATAATCCAGACAAGAGATGTGAATATCATGGTGAGGTCTTGGGCCATTCATTTGAATAGTTGCAAAAATTTCAAGAATCGAGACCGGATGATGGTGAGCAATAAGCGAGTTGAGTTTGTGAAAGATGATGTTATCAACCATATTGTCACCAGAACATCCTCAGATTGACAAAAAATCAAAAATGCTTGGCTAAGAACAAATATTGCTGGAAAAACTGATCCAAGAATGATGTTGAATTGTCAATCATTTTGTTATGGAATTTTGCCATTTTGCATTTGGTTTTGGGGTCACATCTCATCCTTGAACGAAACATGTCTTTCATTTGTCTTCCTATTGTTTTAAAATCGAGAGATGCTTCTTTCAAAGGGTATTTTGACAAAATATTTTGATCGAACTCCAACACACGATTTAGGCTAATCAATCTTGAAGATGAAAAGTTTTTTTATTGCAGAAATGACTCGATGTTTGTTAAAATATCAAGATAAACTATATGAGGCGACCAAACAAATTTTGAACTCACACTTGAAATTGAACCGCACACCTTGTAGCTAAATTTTAGCAGTATGCATAATGACATGTAGTGGATTCAGTGGTTATGGACTCGCGAATCATGATTCTTACAAGTCCAAATCATTACACTAGATGAGGTTAAAATTTATCGGTTCTAACTGACCTTACTTGAAATGAGAAAAGGTCATCTTTGTTCATCCCTTTGCTTTCTAAAGATATATATCCCTTGCAATCCATGTTTGAGTCTGATAGAATATTTCTTTCAAGAAACCCTGACTAGGATCACACCCCATATTGAGGGCAAATAAAATATATTTTGAAGACACTGATAGAATTAATGGATAAAAAAAAAGAAGAAGGCTTGGAACAAAAGTCCAATGATTGAGAAAGAGCTGGAAAAGGAAAGAAGATATAGACCGGGTGCATGTAAGAAATCTTTAAGAAAGTCTAAAAAAAAACAAAAAAAACAAGAAAGAGTGGAAATTGCCAACACTTAAAGGCAAGTCAAAGGTGGAAAGGAATTAGAATGCCTATCAAGTCTAGAAAGAGCAAAGGAGGTTTCAATTAAGAAAAGACGCATCATATGTCAAAAGTCAATACTAGAAAAAATATCGAGTTACAAACATTGTCTTTTGGTATCAATGATAAAGCCTCTAATGATTAGATTAGTTATTCATTAAGAAAGAAGTTGGATTTGCTTTATGATCTATGTTAAGAGAATTCTGATATTTGAGGATAACAAGGTTATATGTTACCTTCTCTACAAAGACAGCAAGAGAAAGAGAATTGATGAATAGTCGATGTTGATCCTAAGTCTTTAAAACCCTCAAACACCTTTTTAAGCTTGTGAATTTCCCTTTCTTTCATAGCCATGAACCAAAGCCAACATTACGTGCTTTTAAAAGCCCTTTTCGATCAAGTAAGCAATGAACCGATAAATGGCGCTCTCAAAACTGGAAGAGTTTTTCTATAAGGGTTGTGACTTCCTGAATTAAGCTATTGGTTATTATGCATGCTGATAAAATTGATGCTAAGAAAAAAAAAACAATCTTTCTTGATTAGTCCTTAAATTTTGACTTGAGCCTTTTGTTTTCTTTGAAATTCATAGAGGGTCACCTTATTCATAGACCATTAAATGATATACCCAAGATCAAAGATTGATACTGACACAAAGAACCATGGAAAAAGCTATTTTAATCTTACAACAAGTCAATTTCTGTTTTCAAAATACAAGACGATCAAAGGAATATATTGAATGACGTGTGTTGGGTCTTTGACTAGAAAGCTTGATTTTCAAAAGATCTTTTCCAAAACTGATATCTCTCTAATTTAATTTCAACAATTAGACTTGAATAGACATGACCTTTGAAATATGAGATTTGATTCTAGAACAAGAAATATTGTTGAACAAAGAAGAACATCGATTGATTCTGCAAAATCCTCGACCGAAATGACATCAACTTTTCTCAACACTCCTTGAAAAGTTGAGACACCTTGGGGCAATACAGTTAACCCCGAGAAGGAAAAAAAACAGTATTCATATTAGCTGAGGGTCAAAAAAAGATGATTTGGTGAACGGAGGACAATGTGGTTTAAAGAAAGATAATCAATGAACGAGCACATTCAGATCACACCGAGGGCAATATTGTTAAAAAAAAAAACATTCCATGTGTCGCACCCGACATCGTGGCAGCCCTAAAAAATAATTCTCTTGAATTAATGGAAAAAGAACAGATTTTTAGCATCCGGTTCTTTTAAGGGAAAATGTCTTGTTTAAGGAGTCGCCACCTAGTATTATAGTCACTAGGAACCCTAACTGGTTAACAGAGATTCTATGGCTCGGGATTGGTTACGTAAAAGGAAAGATATTATCACCCCTTAAACGTTCTGCCTAAGGCAGACTGCATTGTTGGTTTTGTCTTAAATTACTAAATGTTTATTAATTTATGCTATGATGATTTGTTTATAATATTCCTGACTCTGGCGCCAGTGAATATTCGAGCTCGAATAATTCTAACTCTGGCGTTGGTAAAAATTCATAGCTACAAAAATTAAATTAAATCAATATTTTTTATTCCCTACTCTAGCGCTAGTGAATAAATAAATAAAAATAAATTTATTTTTACGCATGCACATATTTTTTATTTTTCTAGCTCAATAAAATAAAAATACAACGAATAAAAATAATATAAATTTAAACCAGTATTTTTATTCCTGACTCTGGCGCCAGTGAATAAACCAATAAATTTACATTATTTTTATTCATGCATACATATTTTTTTATTTTTTCTATTTTTCTATTTTTATATTTTTATATTTTATTTTTTTTTTATTTTTTTGGGCTGGGTCCAGCTCAGCCCACATGGGCTGGGCTAGACCCAGCCCAGCCCAGCCGGTCACTGGCCCAAGCCGGTGACCAGGCTGGGCTGAGCAACACGCGTGCGCTAACGCAGGCGTGTTGCTTCAGTGTGCAAGTGAATTAAAATTCACTTGCACACAGCCAATGCTAATTAAATTCAGAAATGACGAGAAGCAAAGGTTTGCTTACCTGGTGCTGGAGACCGAAGACGCTTGCAGTGCTGATGGATCCTCGCCTATGGTTTCCCTTTATCTTCCTTCTGTGCTCACTTTGTCAGCGTTTCCTCTTCGTTTTTCTCAGCAACTTTTGAAACCAAGAAGATGATGGAGAGGCTGGCCTGCTGTGAATTGGTTGTTGATTCTAGGTTTTTCTGCAGGGACAAAAACAAATGGCGAAAACCGATACCCCTCTCTGTGTTGCTCCTTGCTTTTTATTCTCTTTCGGTTTTTCTTTGTTTTGTTTGTGCTCCTTTTGATTTATCTCTGTGGCCTCCTCTGTTTCTTTGAGAGGAAACAGAGGAACGGAAGTTTTTTTCTATTCTTCCCCCCGGTTCTGTGTTTCTCCAAGGGCTTTTCGGTTATGCCCGCCTTTTTCTTCCCACCCTGTCTACTGGGTTTTTTCGTTTGGGATCTTTAGCCTCCCGGTCCCTTCTGGTTTCGTTAGTCCCTCTCTCTCTCTAACTCTCCAACCTTTTCGTTTCTGTCATTCCCTCCTCTATGCTTCCCTGTTTTTCTCTGTTCGGCTCTGTGAATTTTTGTTCTCTGCCGTTCTGGGTCTCTAGTGGCCTCCCCAGTTTTTTCTTCCTTGTTTGTGTCTCTGCCCAGTCTTCTCCGTGGTGGTAAAAGCACGAGGATTTGTTGCTGGTTAAGGGGCCAAAATTTTCTCCGGGTTCTGTCTCTCTTCGTCCCCTCTTTTTTTGTTTCAGTCCCTCGGTTCTGCACCTTTTTTCCCCCTGGGTTTTTTTTCTGCTTTGTTCTGTGATTTCTTCCCTTTTCTCCCCCAGTTTTCCCCGCTGTTCGTGGCTCTTTTTTTTTCATTTCCCCCCCCCCCTGATTCCTTGTTTTCTCCGACTTTATAGCCACAGAATTCCACCGTTACCAGGTAATTAATCTACTGTTATTGCAGGAGTAATGGTGGCGGCCGGCAGCTGAAGCGTTGAAGAAGATGAACAGTGCTGTGTTCAATGGCCATTTGCATTTTGGTCCTTGGAATTCTGAAATCGTGCAATTAAGCCCCTGGATAAAATTTAAATTTGGACCCCTTTATTTCGGCGTTCTTCCAATGTAGTCCTTGGATTTTTAATTTTGAAATTTGGACCCCAAACCTTAATAGTTCTTTAATTAAGCCCCTGAATAAGTTAATTTAATTAAATCCAAAGTCCAATTAAGTCTCAAAACTTATCAATTCTCCAATTAAACCCTTAATTAAATTAATTCCAAGCTCAATTAAGTCTCAAAACTTATCAATTCTCCAATTAAACTCTTAATTGGATTAATTAAATTAAGTCCAAGCTTAATTAAGTCTGAAAACTTATTAATTCTCCAATTAAACCCTTATTTGGATTAATTAAATTAAGTCCAAGCTTCATTAAGTCTCAAAACTTCTTAATTCTCCAATTAAATCCTTGATTTGATGAATTAATTTCAAGCTTAATTAGATTAATTCCAAAGTTTAATTAAACCCCACAACTTCCATTCATATTGCTCTTAACCCAAAATTTAATTCATTCTTCAATTATTTTATTTTACTTGTTTTTTCATCATCATTATTATTTTTTTTCATTAATTTTTTTATCCTTTTCAATAAATAAAATAATAATAATAATAATAATAAAATGGTCAAAAATTGGATTATGACACCATGATTTAGTGAAATCCAACAACAATTGAAAACAACACTACACTTGAGGGACAACTTCATATTTCATCTTGGGGTTACCCTTTGAAACATGGCTATAACAGATGTTATCGCATAGTTGCATTGGAATGAATGTTAGAAAGATGTACACCACCAAGACTGACTGTGGGACCATCTGTTTTGAAGCTCAAAGGCGCACTTCATGGCATGAATATGAGTGATAAATTGAACATCATTGATGAGACTAATACATTTCTTTTCGCAATCTAATTCAACAAGATAAAACGAATCCATTCATAAGAACATTGAGCATTCAACAAAGAGCTTTTTACTACAAGCTATGAGATGCATGTCTGGATGACTTGGCAGTTCAAAGAAGGCTGGTGGTAACATATACTTGAAGAGTATTGTTTCAACTTGAGGCAAGTTCCTGACTGATTGCCAATCTTGATGGGTGTTAGGACGATGAGTATAATCAATGAGAGAACAATTCTCAAGATAATCTAGAAGATGAATGATCGGTTAAGCTCTTTCATGATGAATCAAGCAGCGTCATACTTGAGGGCACACTCATGCTTGATAAACAACGAGAGCAGTAATCATCGAGGATAGCCCGGATAGGCACGACACTTATAGCTGAGTTGATGACTAGCACATGAATGAGCCAGTACATGAAAAGAGCAAATAAAGATTTTAGATAGCAAACAAAGGCACCCTATGAAGATGGAACATCAAAAAGGAGGGGACCTATATTTCAAATCATGAAATTTCTCAAAAGAAGAAGAAGAAGGAAGCAAGTTCAAACCTTGTCAACATGAAGAACATAGATGTTGGTTCTGGTTAAAGGGGATCACCAAATATGATCTCAGGTTAGCCTAACCACACACAAGATATTGGTTCTGGTTAAAAGGGATTGCCAGATGGGATATCAGGTTAGCCCAACCACATAGATTTTTGGTTCTGGTTAAAAGGAATCACCGAATGGGATCTCAGGTTAGCCCAACCACATACATATTTTGGTTCTGGTTCAAGGGGATCACCAAATGGGATCTCAGGTTAGCCCAACCATACACAGGATATTGGTTCTGGTTAAAGGGGATCGCCAAATAGGATCTTAGGTTAGCCCAACCATACAGATTTTGGTTCTGGTTAAAGGGGATCGCTGGACGGGATCTTAGGTTAGCCCAACCACACACAGGATATTCGTTCTGGTTAAAGGGGATCGCCAAATAGGATTTTAGGTTAGCCCAACCACACACAGGATATTGGTTATGGTTAAAGGGGATCGCCGGATAGGATCTCAGGTTAGCCCAACCACATATATTTTGGTTCTAGTTAAAGGGGATTGCCGGATTGGATCTCAAGTTAGCCCAACCACATACAGATTTTGGTTCTGGTTAAAGGGGATTGCCGGATAGGATCTCAGATTAGCCCAACCACATACAGATTTTGGTTCTGGTTAAGGGGGATCGCCAGATGGGATCTCAGGGTAGCCCAACCACATATAGATTTTGGTTCTGGTTAAAGGGAATCACCGAATGAGATCTCAAGTTAGCCCAACCACGCAGATTTTGGTTTTGGTTAAAGGGGATTGCCGGATAGGATTTCAGATTAGCCCAACCACATACAGATTTTGGTTCTGGTTAAGGGGGATCGCCAGATGGGATCTCAGGGTAGCCCAACCATATAGTTTTTTGGTTCTGGTTAAAGGGGATCACCGAATGAGATCTTAGGTTAGCCCAACCATACAGATTTTTAGTTCTGGTTAAAGGGGATCGCCGGATGGGATCTTAGGTTAGCCCAACCACACACAGGATATTGGTTCTGGTTAAAGGGGATTGCCAGATGGAATCTCAGGTTAACCCAACCACATATTTTTTTGTTCTAGTTGAATGAGGTTGCCAAATGGGATCTCAGGTGGCTTTGGTTAAAGGAAATCACCAGATGGGATTTCAGGTTGACCGAGCTATACACATTCTTTAGTTTGGGTTGAAGAGGTCGCCAGATGGGATCTCAGGTTAACGAAAAAAAAACATAGAGAAAGAGAAAGAAAGAAAGAAAGAAGAGGAAGAAAATAGAAGGAAAAGAGAAAGAAAGAAAAAGTAAGGTCTTTAGATGACTGGATTCAGCAAGACAAGTTTTTCTTTACAAAGCTTACTATGCAAAACATTGAGGAGTTTTGCTTTGTAAGCATTGTAAAGAGGGGGCATCTGTTGCTACCCAATTTTTTACCCATGTTTTGATCAATTTTCAAAAAAATCCAAAAATAGAGACAAACAACAAAAATCCAAAATATATCTTTTTTAATATATTTTCATCATTTTAGCATTTTTAACATCGTCTCAAAAGAATTTAATTTTTCAAAGATCTTGGGAACGCGTTCAACTTTTAACGCGTTATTTTTTAAAAATCATCGATTTTCCTCATTTGAGACGATGTTGATAAGAAAAATCCAAAAAATTTAGAAAAAATCAAATTTTACAAAAAAAGAAGTTGAGGGACCAATTTTGAGGCCCAAGCAACATTTTACCTATAAATAGTAGCCTTCAACACACATAAAAAAGGGAGGTAATTTAGAAAACAGAGAAAAAACAAAAAAAGGAAAAAATCTAACCCTAAAAGCAACTCTTTTCAAAGGGGGTGGTGCCCCCTTTGCTTTCTCCTTTCTCTTGGAGGCACCGCCGCCACCCCTCCTTCTTCTTTCCCCACATCTTCCCCTCTCATCTCCAGCTCCTTCTACCTTCAATCATGGCCTCTCTCTTTCTCCAAGACACAACAGCTCCATTTTTCTCTCCCAGCTAACCCACACAGCCCCCACCACTCTCCCTTTCCCTTTTAGATCGTCCATCTTCTCTCTCGGTTTTCCCTCAACCCTTCCACCGCTGGTGACAGAGAAGCAACACCAGAAGCACAGACTGACCTTCCCCGGTGATATCTTCTCTCTCTTAGCCACCAAGGATGTCAGCCCCCACAGAGCCAACAGTCGTTCCCACCGCCACACCAACATCTACCGATCTATCCATTCCTCAGCATCAACACCGCCAGCAACCTCTCCCATCTCAACAGCAGGAACGCCGCCTCCTTACTCACAACGATGGGTCCTCCACGGTAGATCTACCACCGGGGAAGAAGAAAAGAACAACAGAAAAAAAAAAAAAAAAAAAGGGCAGATCTAAAACAGAAAACAAATCGACTGTTTGTGGTGTTTTCTTGGCTTTGCAGGTGACGTTCTTCCTCACTGCCGGAAAGGAAGGGAAGAGGGGAGGAAGCCGCTCCAGATCCACCTGCTTGTAATTTCCTGCGGCAGCGCGTGGAGAAGACGCGTCGCCCCTATATTCGGTGACAAGAAGTCGGCCTAACACTGTTCCGTGGCTGCACTGTTCCTGATTCTATTTTTGGGGCTGTTTTATAATTTTAAAATTTGTTTAATGTATTTTTTTTTTGTTTAGTTTTGAATTTTTATTATTTGTAGTGTGGATGTAAAAAAAAAGAAAGGGAATATAGTGAAAGTGTATGTGTGTGTTTGCATTTTTAATTTTTTTTTATGGTTGTTGTTTTTATTTATGATAAAATTGCAAAGGTAAAGAAGAATTTAATATTTTGATTTGCTCATGGTCAAGAATTATTAACTTATACGTAAGTTGTTTTTCTAATATCCGATGAAAAAATAATTATTAAAACTTCTTTAACATGTGAAAACCACGAAGCAGCTTACCTCAGGTAGGGTGCGTTAGGGGTGCTAATACCTTCCCTAACCACAACCTGTCCCTTACCCGTGAATATCTGACAAAACCAGTACATCTAGGTTTTCTAGTAGCCCTCAATTAAACACTAGGTGGCGACTCCAATGAACCAATCAAATCAAAGCAATGCATAATAAAAAGGAAAATTGCTAGCCGATACCGCACGGGTGACGTGCGACAGATAGGCATACATGTTTCATCATTGATAACCATATTGTATATAGGCATGCGTATTTGATGTAAGTCTTTATCATTTGAAAGATTCAAAGAATTTAGAAATGTAGTTGAAATACAAATTGGAAATAATATTAAGATACTTCAATTGGATCGAGGTGGTGAATACTTCAACCAATATTTTCAAGATTATTTGAAAGGCAATGAGATTCTCTCATAATGGACACTTTTTAAAAGGAGAAATTGCACCCTATTAGATATGGTGTAGTCCATGATAAGCTATATATACCTTCCACCTTCTTTTCTAGGGCTATGCCCTACAAACTACAACTTACTTTTTAAATAGGGTTCCACCAAAATCTATTAATAAAACTCCATATAAGATATCGAATTATCGCACATGTGCGGTGTCGCGACGATCGTCCACCCTCAATGAAAAATTAAATATATGGAATATCGTTTATTCCTGGAAAATGTGGTGAGACAAGGAATTCTTGTCTCTTATCAGTAAAATATGGAATGAGATTCGCCACCTAATATTCTAGTCACTAGGAATCCTAACTGGTCTCAGAGATTGGGTATGGAGATTGGTTGTGTAAAGGGAAGGTATTAGCATCCCATTTACGCCCTACCTAAGGTAAGCTGCATTGTTTTGTCTGATAAAATCTAAGGTCTTGTTGTGGTTTCTAATTGTCGGTCCATAGAAAGGTCCTCCCCTGTAAGGAGAACCTTATCTTATCGGGTAAAAACCTAACTATTCTAAGTCATCAAAAGAAAATACCTTTTTAATATTGAGAATACGTTTTACGTATAAATTCATAATTCCTGATACTAAAATCAAGCAAAATAAAATTTTTGTTCTTTTTGAAATTTTAGCTAATGTTCTCTTAACTTTAATAAATTGGTTATTAAAGCCAAAATGCATGCTAAAACATTGTTTTTTGGTGTATGAAAAACACAATATGATCTTTTAGCTTTGAGACACTTTGTTGTATGAACAAAAACAATTTTTCGCTTTTTTCAAATTTTTTATATTTTTGGAAGTTTTGACGAAAATCAGATATTTTAATATCGGATTTTGTATTTTTAATGATATAAAAACATATTTTAATACTAATCAAAAAGGCATAAAATACACGAGGAAACAGTTCAACTCCCAAAAAAATGGGCCAGGCCTGGCCTAAAAGAAACTGGGCCACAATCGGCCCAAAACAAAATTGGGCCAGAACCGGCCCATAGATAGCTGGTTACTATACTGTGCGCACAGTAACCAGTGAATTATAATTATGTAGTTATTGTGCAGAGCACAATAACTACATAATTATAATTCATTTGCTGCAAAACATGATTTGCTCACGTTTTGCATGCAAATGAAAATGAACACCCAAAAACAAGGACAGAAGAGGAGGAGAAGATTGCTTGGAGTGGAGGAGCTTGTTCGCTATCGTTTGCCAGCAGTGGCAGAAGCGGTGGCTTGTGGTGGTGCTGGCAGCGAAACAGCAGTGGCTCTAGGCGGTGGTCCTTCTCTCTTCTCTCCTTTGTTTTCCTTCTCTTCTTCTCTGGTTTTTTTTCTTCTTTGTTTTTTTTTCATTCGGTCTTCCCAATCTCCTCTTCTTTTCTCTTCTCTCTTCCCTCTCCCCTTTATTGTTCTCTCTCTTATGTCGCTGTCTCTCTCTCATTTTTTTTTCTTTTTCCCTTTTTTCTGCTTCTCCTCTGTATTTATAGGAAAACATGGGAGAGAGATGCAGGGGCGGCCACTGTGTAGCTGCCCCAAAACAACCGACAGAGGGCCACGTCCCCTCTGTTTTTTTTTAACCACCCTGTGGTAGGCCATGGGTTAGAATTTATGCAAGTGGTTGTCCTTGGTAGGTGTCTATTTGAGCTAAAAGGAGGAAGGAATGTCGGTCAAAACAAAGGAAGAAAAATCTTCTTCTTCCCCTATTTCGCGCATCCAGGGGAAGAAGAAAGGCTATAGTGCCGTTTAAAACAACATCATTTTGGGTTCTTTGTGTTCTTTTTGTTTTTTGTAAACAGTGCATGAAACGGCGCCGTTTTGAACAAAACGCGCTGTTTCATTTAAATGAAAAGGCAGCAAAATGTGTCAGAGTTCACATTGGTTCTCAATTTGTGATTTGTTCAATCGTGTCCTCAGTTGCAATTTTAATTGTAAAAATCAATTCAATTATATCCCTACCAAATTCAAACAGCGGTCCTGAAGTTGGCCGCCTTTTTCACTTTGGTCCTTGGTCTCAAATTAGTGCAATTTGACCCTCAATTGAGTAATAAACTTCTAATTTCTTCAATTGGGCCCCTAGTTTGGTTTTAATTCCAGCCCCTCTATTTATGTGCCTTTTCTATTCTGGTCCTTGGTTTCGGTTTTCTTCAATTAAGTTCTCTAATTGGCCATCAAACTTCAATATTTATCTAATTAAGCCCCTGATTTGATGAAATTAACTCTAAAAAATTATAATTTGACCCCATAACTTTAATTTCTTCAAATTAAAGCCCAAATTAACTCAAAAATTAATTTTTCTTGCAATTAAAACCTCTATAAATTCAATTAAACCTCCAATCAAATTTAATTGAGTCTATAAACTTCTGATTTTAGACTTTTCTTCCTCAAATTGAATTTTCCTTGTCAACAAGGCTCTCATCAGTCAATGATATACCATCAAATTTTAATTTTTATATTTTTGAACATCCTCAATCAACTTTTGAGCATTTTTAGGATGCTCTGGTATCCTCTTCTCACTATTTTATTATTTTGATAATATTTTTTTATATTTTTTTTGTATTTTATTATTTTTTATGTGGGGACCAAAAATGGGTTACAACAGAAATGATAAGAGACCAAACCTATTATACTTAAAGATTTGGGGATGTAACAGTTGTGTGAAGCGTATACTGTCTAAAAACTAAGAGTTAAGTCATATAATTATTAAGTTTGTAAGATATTCAAAAGAATATGTTAGATATTTTTCTACCATCTCGATGAGAAAAAGATGTTTGTCTCAAAATATGGTATATTTTTAAAGAAGAAATGTGTTCTTAAAAGGAGCAGTGAGAGGAAAGTAGAACTTAATAAAGTTCAAGAACCACAAACAAACATCCAAATAGACAAGAGCCCAAGGCTATAACATTTTATGTTCAACCTGAAACTCAAGAAACATATGATCTCTATATATCCTAGTATACACATCATACACCATTAAGATATCAACTTCTCATGGAAGTTGATGATAATGAGTTGCTTATACTTAATGAGCCTATCGATTATATGAAAGCAATATCTAATATTGTCTTTAAGAAATGGCTTGAAGCCATGAATCTGAAATGGATTCCATGTACACCAACCAAGTATAGACCTTAGTTCATCCACTTGAAGGGATAAAACCTATTGGATGTTAATGGGTCTTTAAGAGAAAGACTAACAAGAACAACAATGTACAAATATATAAAGCTAGATTAGTTGTCAAAGGTTACAAACAAAGATAAATAGGTTGACTTTGATGAAACCTTCTTATCGGTAACTATGTTAAAATCCATAAAGAGTTTTCTTGCTATAGCTACATACTATGATTATGAGACTTGGCAAATGGATGTCAAAATTATATTTTTGAATAGGAATCTTTAAGAAGATGGATATATATGACACAACCTGAAATTTAATCTAAGAAATTTACAAATAAAATATGTAAGCTATAAAAAATCATTTATGAACTTAAGCAAGCTTCAAAGAGTTGGGATATCTATTTTGATGAGATAATACAATAGTTTTATTTTGTAAAAAATATGGATGAGACTTGTGTTTATAAAAAAGGTTAGTGAGAGTGGATTTGTTTTTTTTTTTTTTGATCAAATGTAAGAATATATTAAGATCAAAGGTAACAAAGCCACAAAAGTAGCAAACAGAAAATGTATATACAGAGATGAGGGTAACCAATACCCTAAAACTAAAATGGGAACATGCTCCCATTGAAAAGAAACATAAAACAGACATCCCTAAGGCCAGAAGTAGCCACACATAGAACAAACATGAGGGACTTAACCAGCCAATCCAATGTACTGCCAGCAGAGCCAAAACAAGCAGCCGAAATCCAACAAAAACATCCAGCTGCTCCTCTCCCATGCCGAACCAAGTCAACAACATGTAGCCATCATAATTCAACAAACCACAGCAACAAAGAACTCAGCCCCAAGGGCCCATCAAAACCCCCCCATGAAATAAGGACCAGCTAACTACGCGAAGCCAACAGAGGATAGACCATGCAGGGGCAAGATAAACATGCATTCACATTAAACTACCCCAACCAATCCAATCAGAATGCAACATTGTAAGCCAGGGGATTTTTTTCATGAAAATACAATATAGTGTAAAATAGAATCTGAAATTTTCTGAAAACAGCCTCAACCGATTTGCCAGTGTTGTCAAAAATTCTCCTGTTTCTTTCCTCCCAGATCAAATACACAAGAACATCCCTAAGAACAGTGGATTTGTTTTTTAATATTATAAGTTCATGATATACTATTAATATGAAACACTATTTATTTACCCTAGTTAGTAATGATCTGGTTGCCCAATAATTTCTCTATGAAAGTTATGAGAGAAGGAACCAATATACTAGGAATAAATATCTATAAGATAGATAAAAAAAGGGTTGCATGTATTGTCCCAACCCACGAACATAGACAAGATGCTAAAAGAATTTAGCATGGAAGAATATAAAAGAGGATACTTACCTATATAATATTTCTCTCCAAGGACATGTGCCCTAAAACACATTGAGAGAGAGAAGATGGAAATGATTTCATATATTATGGATATAAGATCCATAATATATGCGATACTATGTACAGGATCAAATGTATCTTATGCTTTGAGCATAACGAGTAGATACCAATTTAATCCTGGTAATATTCACTACAAGATAGTTAAAAATACTCTTAAATACTTAAGAAGACTTAGTAATGTTTTTTTGGTTTATGGAGGGGATGAACTAGTAGCTCATGATTATTTGGATGCTAGTTTTCAATAAGATAATGAAAAAAAATCCAATGTGGTTATATTTTACTCTAAGTATTGCTGTTGTAAAAGAGATCAAAATAGATTCTAAATGTAAAGTTGAGTACAACTCTATGTTTGTAGAAACGAAAAGGGTTATTTGAATAAAAAAATTCATCATTGAGCTAGGTATAATTTCTATCATTATTGATCCAATAGCCATCTACCGTGGTAACAATGAAGCCATTATACAAGAAAATGAATGGAGGTCTCATCAATGATCAAAAGATGTACTTAATATACATGTATTTTTTTTTATTTGCAATAGAAATAGTGAAGTTATTCCTGATGGTTTTATTTGCATTATAGAAGTTCCATAATGAGCAAGCTGCAGAGAACATAATATAAAAAATCAAGCCAGACTAGAAATCAATCTTATTTAATATTATTCATAATTGGAAAAGAATACAAATACAAATAATGAAGGCACGAACGGCGCGCTTGCAATTCAAAGAATATTCCTAAGAGAAAATCTAAAAATGAAGCCAACATCTATCTCTTCTTTATTTTATTTCAACAGCCATACTATTATATATATATATATATATATATATAGGCAGCCTAGAACAATCTATGCATGCTTGCGTGCAAACTCCAGAAGACATTGACAGAGTTCTTTAGGCCTGGAAGCAATTGCCATATGATCTGCTGGAATCTCCATCACTTCCTTAACCTCGTTGTGTTCAATCATGAAGCGCTGCAATGACGGAACCACCAATAAATCTTGAGTACAAACAACATAATCTCGCACAACCGATCCAAATTTCTCCTTCGTGAACTTGTTTGCCTTGGCCAGGCTTTCAAGAAACAATGATCCTGATCTCTTTAGAAGCGTTTGGAGACTGAGATCCTGCAAACAAGAAAAATATCATCACTACACTAGTTATTACAGTCAAACAGATCAGTCCAGGGTCGAAAATCTATTTGTAATCAGATTCATGATCAGCCGTACCTCAGGGGAGGCAAGGTTAAAAGCAGTGGACTTCATGAATGCCTCATATCCCGCGGTTGAAGACACTACACTCTGCCACCCGTCTGCCACGGCTGGGCTATTTTCAATAAACTAACAGAAAGAACAAAATGTATCAGGGTTAATTGAAAGTTAGAGATGATTGGTAATGCCTTTACATTTGCATGTTTTCAATTAAATGCAAAATAAAATAAATTGCGGTACCTTCTCTAGCATATACGATGGCCTGTGCTCGGTATCAGGCAAGAATGCTGTAACAAAAACAGCTAGAGAAATCTTCTCTGGGAACTTCTCCATAGCAAAAGCCACGTTTAAGCCGCCTAGACTATGAGCCACCAATACAACCTTTTCATTTTCAGCTAAGTTGGCCATGAACTCGATCAAGGGCTCATTATACTGATCAAAAGTAACAACTTCTTCCAGTGTTTTTGTGTTCACCCCTGATGCACTCATGTCAAGGGCTGTGACAGAGTGGCCAGCTGCCTCTAGCATTGTCTTCACCTTGTACCATGCCCAAGCTCCTGAAGCTGAACCATGGATCAGAACAAAATGCGTTGTTTGATTGTTGCTATCTCCCATTTTTCTTTTTTTTCTCTGATTGATAGTACTCTAAAAAAAAGTTAAAGGCTATTGGTTTCGCTTGACAGTACGTTATATTTTCGTAATGCGTTGATTGTGCTTAGTAATGTCGTTGCTTGGTGGTATATATAGAGAGTATCTTCTGTTGAAAAGTTGAAAGTGGTAAATGTCAAAAGCCACATGTTTTTTTTTTTTTGTTGATCAAAAACTCCTAGGCTTTATTTTCTTTGACAAGTCAAGTCATGCGTTCAATCTTTTGATGGTATTAACATGCAGTATTGGGGAGGAAGTGCATAAAATAATTTTGAAATTCAACAATTATATATATATATATATATATATATATATATATATATATTCACGATGAAAAGCAGCCATGCTCTCTTCGTTGAAGAACTTCAAATAAAATGTCCAAGAAGATAGCTTGTCCTTGGAGAAGTTAACTCCTCAAATACAAACCCAACTCTTTCTTCTACTTTTCTTCTGTAAATTCTTAGGAAAATTCTCATATACTCAAGATGAAAAGCCGCCATGTTTTCGTCTGGAAGAACTTCAAATTAATGTGACCCTACTTTGAACATGAGTAGTCGTTCCAAACAATTTTATAGATTTACAGGAAATCTATTTCGTTTTCGTAACCGGACCCGTACAACAATTATCTTTTGAGTTAGTGCTGTAAAAAAAATAGGTATTTCATAGATTGGAATAATGAAAAGTAAGAGATGTCCGAGTACTAATAACTGGATATGATCACCACATATGTTTACCTTCACCCAAAAAAAAGAGTTTGACCGAAGGTGATGACGATGAAAAATACTTTTATTGTTCATTAACTTTTCAAATATTTAATTAGATGTTTATAACAATGGGTATCCTGTTTTCGCCCTACTTTGAACATGAGTAGTCCTTTATAATTTTTGTAACTTTCCTTCTAAACCAAAAACTTGTTTGCATGATAAGGCCTCCAATTTATGATTTTTCAAATTTTGTCCCACCCTTTATATTTTGTAATAACTAGCCCTTTATATTGTAATGAAAAAAAAACACCCAACACATTCCGGATCTCATGTTTAATATATATGTGTGTTTGCTAAATTAAAATGCTAAAATTATATAAATGAATTCATCGCTTTTTGTTTTTCAAATAAAAAGGGATCTAGGCATTTTTTTTTTAAGAGAGGTTTGAGAATTCTAAAAAGGTTAATTATAAAATTGTTATGTAACCTATAATGAGTAATTTATATAATATGCAAAATACTCCTCTGACTTTTGGTAGCTAATTTAAAAGGGAAATGAATTGTTATCTAAATTTAAGATTAGTCAATGTAGAGATTTTTAAGGAAATCCATAAGTATTTTACATGAAATAGACTTCATCAGGTAATATCCTAAAAACATCAATTTCAATATTTTAATCTTTTGAGTTCTTTCAAATTTAATATTGTTTTTTTCTAATTTTCAACACATTTTATATGTTTTTAATTCTAATGTAAACCATAATAAATGAAAGATATATTTTAATTATGTATCTTATATTTTTAAATATAAATGATGTAATTGTTATCAATTGGATCTTTTAATTGTTGTAGAATATTGGATCTCCTCAAATCATTTTAAAAAGGTTCTATATGAATAAGTTTCAAAACTTTAGGGTCTACGCTTTTTTTTTTTAGTTTGGGTAACTTGAGAGGAAACTTTGATATGTAATCACAAGCTTAAGAGGGACATTGATACAATTAAACCTTAGAGGGAGAAACTGGATTAGTCTCAAATTGGATGAACAAGAAAACACAAACTATATGATTGGAAAAATAATCATACATATTGAAGGCAAAAGAAACAAGTTCTCAAATAAAAAATAAAATTAAGACATGTGGATATTAACAATACTAATATGCAATTTGGACTTTATTTGAAAACGTAACTTGAAAAATCACTTGAATCAAAGACACAAATTTAGTGATAGAAATGACAAATTTTGTGATTCTTTGGGCCAATCGCCCTTTTTCTTCAACTTTTCGTGAAGCAGTAAATATATCATCTACATTTTGATATTTTATTTTTCTCTTTAATGCTTAACTTTGTATGGCTAATTGGTATCATATTTGACAGGAAATGGTGGATTTTCTTGTGGACATTTGGGAAAAAGATGGTATGTATGAAAAATATAGGGAATGTGTGTGTTTGTATTTTTTTATGGATTTTTTTTAATGATAAAATCGCAAAGAATAAAGAAGAATTTAATGTTTTGATTTGCTCACGATAAAGGATTATAAACTTACATGTAAGTCATATTTCTAATATTCGATGACAAGATAAAATATTTAAAATTGTTTTATCACATCAAATCGTGAAGCAGTTTACCTCAGGTATAGTGCACTAGCGGTGCTAATACCTTCCATAGCCACAAACAGTCCCTTACCCGTGAATCTCTGACAAAACCAGTATACTTGGGTTTCCGAGTGACCCTGAACCAAATACTAGGTAGTGACTCCCAAAGAACCAATCAATCAAACAAACGAAACATCGCCAACGATGCCATGCGGGGACAATCTTGCCTCTAACCACAAATCCGGATTGATATCTGGATGGGCCAAAGTATTGTCCTCGTATCTCTCTTTCAAGCAATTGTTATATGTATCCTAGAAAGAAAAAATAAATTCATCAAATTGAAGGAAATTATAACTTAATAAAAAATGGTTAAAAACCAATATATCACAAAGTATTGAGCTTAGCTATCCATGAATTGGTGCAACCCTTTTTGGCAGTCATCACTCCGTACATACGTTTCAATAAAGAGCTCTATCGGGCTTGGCTCGCATCCAAGAATAGTAGTCTGCAAGATAAAAATATTGTGAGTTAAATATATTTATAAAAAACAGAAAGAATATTGGCCTTTCACAATGATCTCCTCACCGCTCCTTTAAGAATAATGTCAAGTGTCAACTCTGATTTTCCTTCGACCATACATCCCTTCAATGCTCTCAACTTTTCACCTATGGATAACAGTCGACTTACAATCTTGCTCTTAGTAATGTTTTTGCTCATAATCCTATGGATTGGTTCAACACATTGCACCTAATCTTGCGAGCCTAATTGGGTCTGAACCCTTCATTGGTAATGATCATTTGCATGTTGGTGATGATAAGGGCCTTTCTATATCCAATATTAGACATACCATGTTACATACCCCTAAACATATTTTTACCTTATCAAGTGTTCTTCATGTTCCTCATATTACAAAGCCATTACTTTCTGTTTAGAAATGTTATTGTTATAATAATGTCTATTTTGAATTTTATGCATCTATGTTTTAAGTAAAAAATCTTACCACCAAGGCAATACTCCTTTCCGGTCAGAGTAACAATGGTCTTTATGTTTTGTCTAAGTCTTCTTCCACATCAATCCCTCTGGCTTATTGGTCTCCTTAAGTCTCTGTAATTGCTGATATCTAGCATCGTCGATTGGGTCATCCTACTTCTCATGTTTTTAATTTTTTAGTTTCCAAAACTAAAATAGCTTGTACCTCTAGACATTCTCTTGTTCAATCTCAAGCTTATCCACTAAGCAAGTCGTTGCGTCTATCGTTGAAACCTATTGGTCACAAAACTGCTACTACACTTGATTTAATCTTTAGTGATGTTTGGGGCCTTGTATCTATTTTTTTCTATGATGGTTTTAATTACTTTGTTATTTTTATAGATACGCATAAGAAACATATATGGTATTATCTTCTTGTTGTGAAATATGATGCATTTTTTACTTTCTATCCTTAAACTTATGAGTAAAATGGCACTGTTGAATGTCGTCAATGGCAAATTGTTGAAACTGACCTTACTCTCCTAAGACAATGTAGTGCCTCTATTACAGTTTTGGAATTATATGTTTGACTCCTCAATATATCTTATCAGTCGCGTGCCTACTCTTGTCCTTCAAAATCAATCCCCATTTGAATGTCTTTTTCATCGTACTCTTGATTATGATTTCCAGCATACTTTTGGATGTCTTTGCTTTTTATTTTTACATCCATGACATGCTCATAAGTTGGATTTTCATTAATCTCTTTATGTGTTCTTAGGTTATAGCTCATTTCATCTTAGTTATCGCTGTCTTGATTTAGCATCTTAACATGTTTATGTCTCGCATCATATTCATTTTCATGAAGATGTGTTTCCTTTTGTGAAATCTAAATAGATAGTATAGCACCATAACACCTTCTCATATCCTATACCAACTACCCACTTGCTTGATACACCAATTTTCTCCACCACTGTATTTGTGGACTACCAAACAACCAAATCACATAGCCAACCGCCAACCATGTTTGACACCATCCAACAGACCCTCAACCCTATCCTTATATCACCATTTGCTTTTTTATCTAATGATCATTCTCAAGGTACAAGTTCTCCTCCAGATTTGCATATTTCCAGGTCTGTTACTGTAGAGCTCCTGGTTATGTTGCTAGCTCACCAAGTTTTATTGCCTACAGACATACAACTTGATCTAGTTACAACCCGATCTAGTTATCTAGCCAACATGAATTTGGTTGTTAATCTCTCCTTTTATCCTCTTCAGTAGTATACAAATTCAGGTTCTCCTCAAGCTCGTCCTATAAATCATCAACATCCAATGGTACTTCGCCCACGACTGCCAAAAACAGCACATCTGACAGTGTCTACATCAATGTCTGTTAGCCCTCTCTCCCAGGTACTCTCTCCTTCTACCTATAAACCAATTACATTCTTTGATGCTAATAGGTATGAGGTTTGGCATGGTGCTATAAAAGATAAAATTCAGGTATTGCGTTCTAATGACACTTGTCTTTAGTTCCTTTCTATCTTTCAATAAATATTGTTGGCAGTCATTGGGTGTACAAGACAAAGCATCGAGCGGATGGCAGCATTAAGTTTTATAAGGCTCACTTAGTTGCTATAGGCTTTACTCAGTAAGAATGTATTGATCACTCTAAGAGTTTTAGTCTTGTCATTAAGCAATCTACTATCAAGTTGGTTTTCTCCATTACATTTTCGCGTGGTTGGATGATTCATTTACTCGATATATATAATGTCTTCCACAATGGAGTACTTGTCGAAGAGGTCTACATGCAAAAACCTCTAGGTTTTATTTATTTACTATTTCTTTGATGCTAATAGGTATGAGGTTTGGCATGGTGCTATGAAAGATAAAATTCAGGTATTGCGTTCTAACGACTCTTGGTCTTTAGTTCCTTTCTATCTTTCAATAAATATTGTTGGCAATCATTGGATGTACAAGATAAAGCATCAATCGGATGGCAGCATTAAGCTTTATAAGGCTCACTTAGTTGCTATAGGCTTTACTTAGTAAGAATGTATTGATCACTCTAAGACTTTTAGTCTTGTCATTAAGCAATCTACTATCAAGTTGGTTTTCTCCATTACAGTTTCGCGTGGTTGGATGATTCATTTACTCGATATATATAATGTCTTCCTCAATGGAGTACTTGTCGAAGAGGTCTACATGCAACAACCTCCAGGTTTTGTTGCTTTACTATTTCTTCTCATACATGCCTGCTACATAAGTCTTTATATGGTTTGAAGTAAACTCCACCCATATGGTACACTCGTTTTAGTGATTTTCTACTTTCTTTTTGCTTTCACACTTCGAAGGTTGACACTTCGTTATCTATCTTGTATGAGGGTACTAATATCTTTTACCTTCTGGTTTATGTTGATGATATCTTGCTTACGGGTAGAAACTCTATTATGCTTCAAAGACTAATATGGTTGCTAGGTTCAAAGTTTAAACTTCGAGACTTAGGAGTTGTTCATTATTTTTTAGGAATTGAGGTTCAATTCACCAGTATGGTTATGATGCTTGTCGCACCCGAACATCGCGGTAGCCTTAAAAATTTAAATCTTTGGAAAAGAATGGATTTCTGGCATCCTATTCTTTGATGGGGGATATTCTTGTTTAAGGAGTCGCCACCTAGTATTATGGTCACTAGGAACCCTGACTGGTCAATAGAGATTTTATGGTATGGACTGGTTACGCAAAATAGAAGATGTTATCACCCCTTAAACGTCCTGTCTGAGGCAGGTTGCATTGGTAATTTTTGTCATAAATTGCTAATGCTTTTGTTGGTTTATGCTATGATGGTTTGCGTGTGATATTCCTGACTTTGGCACCAGTGAATATTTAACTGCGGATACTTCCAACTCCGGCGTTGGTAAATATTACATAGTTATAAAACAAAATAAACTTAAATCCATATTTTTATTCCTGACTCTAGCATCAGTGAATAAAAAAATAATAAAAAAATTATTTTAATGCAAATTCATTTTGTTTATTTTTATGTAGCTAAAATAAAATAAAATAAAATAAATTTAAATCAGTATTTTTTATACCTAACTCTGACGTCAATGAATAAACCAATAAATCTATATTATTATTTTTTTATTTATGCATACACATATTTTTATTTTTTATTTTTATTTTTGGGTTCGGCCCAGCCCAGCCCACATGGGCTGGGCTTGACCCAGCCAACCCAGCTCGGCCACTGGCCCAAGCCAGTGGCCCGGCTGGGCACAGCAACACATGTGTTGCTCACTATTCAAGTGAATTAAATTCACTTGAACAGTGCAATTCACTTGAACAGTGCAATGTGCTTTTTATTTGGAGAATGAAACAAAGTGGGAGGACAAAGATGGCTTACCCGATCCGCTGGAGGCGATGAAGACGACGATGAAGTAGATGTTAGTCTATGTGTTTTCTACTTATGTTTTTTCTTTTGCTTTCCTTGTCTTTGAGTTTATTCCTCTATTTCCTTTTCCCCTCGAATTCCCATCATTTTTTGGTATCTCTCTCGCTGTAAGTTCCCCTGCTTGTCATCTCCTCTCTTTATACTCACTATTTTTGTTTTCTTCGCAACTCTTTAGATGATGTAGGAGCTAAAGAGATGATGAATATACCGGCTTTCTGTGAATTTTGTTTTGACTGATTCTGGGTCTTTCTTTGTCTGCAGGGACGAAGGCAATGGCAGAGCTTATTCTTCTCGGTGCTGCCCCTCCATTTTTCTTTCTCTCTATGAATTTGTGCCTTTTCACTCTGTATTTCTGCTCTGTTTGTTTTAGCTTTGGATTTTTGCTTGCGTTTTTTGCCTTGGTTCCCCCCTAATTCTGGGTTTTCTTCTCCATTTTATAGAGAAGCTTGCCCTTCCACCAGTCCTGCCTTTGCAGAACTGTTATGGAATCCAAAAACGAGATCGTGGGCAAGAGACGTGGTCCATAATCGGATTTGTTGCAGATTATCAGCTCCCCTGCTGAATCGGGAGCTCCCCTGTTGAATCAAGATGGAGAAGACGCATGGCGGTTCCTTAGCAACGGTGTCGTTTCGGCAGAAAATGGGAATTTTCAATTTGACCCCTGTCTCTGGAATTTCGGCAATTGGACCCCTAAGCAATTAAAAATTTCTTTTAATTTTGCCCCTTTTGATTAATTTCAATTAAATCCCTAAATTGGTACACTGTTTACAAAACAGTCATTAATTCCTGGATTGTTCAATTTGGTCCTTAATTAATTCTTTTAATTTTGCCTTTTTGGATTAATTTCAATTAAATCCCTAAATTATAACACTGTTTACAAAACAGTCCTTAATTTCTGGATTATTCAATTTGGCCCTTAATTAAATCTTTAACTTTTAATTCTTTCAAAATTGATCAATTAACTCTCAAATTTTATAATTGCATCCCCAAACTTTAAATTTTGTTGTCTTAACCCCATTGTCAACTATATTTAATTTTTATTATTTGTTCAAAAATTGGGTTATGACAATGTTACAACAAAATAAGTATATTCTTGACATACTTACTCGAGTTGGTATGACCTCTTGCAAACTTGTTGATACTCTGATTTCTACCTCTAAAGCTATAGTGTTGCCCAATTGCTTGTTTTCTAATCCTATATGGTTTCATCAAATTGTTGGTACTCTTCAATATTTCACTTTTACAAGACTATACATTTTCTTTGTTATTAATAAATTTTGTTAGTTTATGCATGCTCCTACAGATTCTCATTGGGCTGCCATTAAACGCATCCTGCATTATCTTCAGGGTATGGTCTTTTATGGCTTACATATCACTTGTAGCTCTTTCTTTGCTTTACGTGGCTTTACAGATGTAGACTGGACGGGTAGTATTGATGATCGGAAGTTTATGGGTGGTTACCTTGTCTTCTTTGGTCATACACCAATTCCATGGAAATCAAGCAAGCAATGCACGATTGCTCGCTCTTCTATCAAGGCCGAGTATAAAACCTTCACAGACGACATAGCTGAGGTTATCTGACTTCAGTATTTATTGTTATATCTGCATATTACTCCTAGTTCTGCTCCTACCATTTGGTGTGATAATATAGGTGCTACTTATTTGTTTGCAAATCCTATACTTTATTCTCATACTAAACATGTTGAGGTTGATTATCACTTTGTACGTGATTGGGTTGCCAAGAAAGAGATTCAAATTTATTTTGTCTCTTCTTAGGATCAACTTGTAGATATCTTTACTAAGTCACTTCCTACTACTTCTTATATTTCTTTTCGATTCAAGCTTTGGGTTGATCTTCCACCCTCAACTTGAAGGGCATATTATAGAATGTTTATATCTAAGAAATATTATTGGATTAATCTAGTATTGTAATCTCTACATTAACTATTGTATATTGCCCTATATGTATAAATAAAAAAGTTTGGCTAACTAATAAGTTAAGCATCCTATTTCTCTTCAACTCAAAGTCTTTTTATTACTAAAAATACCTTCCAATCTCATTTTTCTCTTTGTTTTGAATAATATTTTTTTATTAGCATTAAAGATAGAATAAGTTACCATTGAATGGTGAAAATGCAGAAAGTGCAGGCCCACATGAACAAGAAAACACAAAGTATGTGATTAGGAAAATAGTTTACTTCTTGAAGGAACACATACAAGTTGGGCAAGTGAGTTTCCAAAGGAAAAGAAAGAGACAAGTACATGATGACATATAAATAAAATTAAACATTTGAAGGAATTAAAAATCCAATAAAAAAATAGAAAATTTTGAATCAGCACATAAAGGAGAACCCAAGCTTATGCACAAGTTTCAATTTTGAAAACAACTCAACTGCGAAACGGTTCTTATTGCTGGCCATGAAACCAGATTCCTACTTTGCTGTTGTTGCATGCAGTGTGAGACTAATGGAAACTCGAGAAAAATAGGTTTATAGAATTTTTGAAAGATGTTTGATATTTTATTTCTTATTGCTTGATGAAACGACTACTTGTGTTCAAGTAGGGTGAAAAACAGGATACCCATTGTTTTAAAATCTAATTAAATACTTGAAAAGTAAAAGAACGAAAGAGTTTTGTTTGGATTTGAACGAAACAGTCTCTTTGCTTATTATTTGAAATTATGTTTGATTATTATTTTTGAACGGATCGGGTTATGAGAATGAAACAGATTTCCTGAAATAAATATTATAAAGTTAATACGCTATATAGCCTTATATATAATCATAAACTAGATAAAATGAGTATTTTATGTAGTTACGTGAGATGTTAATATTTTCATAAGAATTTACAGAAGAAAGAGTTGCGTTTGTATTTGAGGAGTTAACTTCTCCAAGAACAAGATATCTTCTAGGTCATATTATTTGAAGTTCTTCAACGAAGAAAGCATGGCTGCTTTTCATTACGAATATGTATTTTTAATCGTTGAATTTCAAAATTATTTTACGCACTTCCTTCCCGTTGCTTTTTAAGACCCTCGAAGATCGAACGCATGACTTGACTTGTCAAAGAAAATGCCTAGGAGTTCTTGATTAAAAAAAATACATGTGACTTGACATTTCCCACTTTCAACTTTTCGACAGACGGCACTCTCTATATATATCACCAAGCAACGACTTTACTAAGCACAATCAAGGCATTACGAAAATATTACTTACTGTCAAGCGAAACCAAAAGCCTTTACTTTTGTTAGAGTACTATCAATCAGCAAAAAAAAAAAGAAAAATGGGAGATAGCAACAATCAAACAACGCATTTTGTTCTGATCCATGGTTCAGCTTCAGGAGCTTGGGCATGGTACAAGGTGAAGACAATGCTAGAGGCAGCTGGCCACTCTGTCACAGCCCTTGACATGAGTGCATCAGGGGTGAACACAAAAACACTGGAAGAAGTTGTTACTTTTGATCAGTATAATGAGCCCTTGATCGAGTTCATGGCCAACTTAGCTGAAAATGAAAAGGTTGTATTGGTGGCTCATAGTCTAGGCGGCTTAAACGTGGCTTTTGCTATGGAGAAGTTCCCGGAGAAGATTTCTCTAGCTGTTTTTGTTACAGCATTCTTGCCTGATACCGAGCACAGGCCATCGTATATGTTAGAGAAGGTACCGCAATTTATTTGATTTTGCATTTAATTGAAAACATGCAAATGTAAAGGCATTACCAATCATCTCTAACTTTCAATTAACCCTTATACATTTTGTTCTTTCTGTTAGTTTATTGAAAATAGCCCAGCCGTGGCAGACGGGTGGCAGAGTGTAGTGTCTTCAACCGCGGGATATGAGGCATTCATGAAGTCCACTGCTTTTAACCTTGCCTCCCCTGAGGTACGGCTGATCATGAATCTGATTACAAATTGATTTTCGATCCTGGACTGATCTGTTTGACTGTAATAACTAGTGTAGTGATGATATTTTTCTTGTTTGCAGGATCTCAGTCTCCAAACGCTTCTAAAGAGATCAGGATCATTGTTTCTTGAAAGCCTGGCCAAGGCAAACAAGTTCACGAAGGAGAAATTTGGATCGGTTGTGCGAGATTATGTTGTTTGTACTCAAGATTTATTGGTGGTTCCGTCATTGCAGCGCTTCATGATTGAACACAACGAGGTTAAAGAAGTGATGGAGATTCCAGCAGATCATATGGCAATTGCTTCTAGGCCTAAAGAACTCTGTCAATGTCTTCTGGAGTTTGCACGCAAGCATGCATAGATTGTTCTAGGCTGCCTATATATATATATATATAATAGGATGGCTGTTGAAATAAAATGAAGAAGAGATAGATGTTGGCTTCATTTTTAGATTTTCTCTTAGGAATATTCTTTGAATTGCAAGCGCGCCGTTCGTGCCATCATTGTTTGTATTTGTATTCTTTTCCAATTATGAATAATAAATAAGATTGATTTCTAGTCTGGCTTGATTTTTTATTTTATGTTCTCTGGGGCTTGCTCTTTATGGAACTTCTATAATGCAAATAAAACCATCAGGAATAACTTCACTATTTCTAATGCAAATAAAAAAAAATACATGTATAGTTCCTAGATATCTTTTTCCCTAAAAGAACTTCTTTATTCTCTCCTACACAAACATGTATGGTTCTTAGATATCTTTTGCCTTCATTAATTTTATATATATAACTTTTTCTAGTTATGGTTATTCAATAAAACAGAGCAATTAAACACTAAAAATCATTGAGGTTTAAAATACATCAAAACAATTAGGAATCTTTAAACTCTGATACCAACTGACATATTAGCAGACAAGAGTGGAGGATAATTGTTACAAATTAAAACCCTTATAGATCAAGAAAATTATAATTATGAGAAGGCTTTTAAAATATTTAATATTATTCATTCATGTATTCACTTGCCAAAAAGTTATTATAACCTTTTATACATAAAAAAAAAAACTAGAAAACCCTAATAATATTGAATATAAAAAATAAAATAAGAAAATTATTATATTTAAATAAGAAAAAAATAAGCATAAAAAAACAAAATAGAAAAATTAAAATTAGTTAAGAAAAATATTTATTATCCCAATAACTCTTGCACTTGAATCCTTTCATTTATATATCATATTAAATGCACCTTTCATTTTCTTATGGAGTATAGAATGCAACTTCATTATTCAAGAAGTTTTGTATCCACTACTTGTACCTTTATATCAATTGGATCTTGTCATGTTCTATTAAAATTATGATCGGTTGTATTCCAAATCAAAATTTTGATTTTGAATTTAATGATTTGAATTATGTTGGAAAAATAACATAATAATAAATTAAGTTATTATCTTAATTATCATATACTAAATAATATCTCTTAAGCTTGGAAAATCAAATTTTTATTTGCACCTATTGGAAACAAAATTAATGCAATTGAAAATTAAAATCAAAATCACTGCTAGAAAATTAACAAATACAAACAGACACACCAACAGAATATTTTTGTTTGTAGGTTGCAGTGAATTTTTTTGATTGAATATGCCCCTCGCATTATCCATTGGTAAGCATTGACAAAAATATTCTATTTATATATATCAAGAGAATTACAGTGAGAAAAAAAGAAAGAAAGAAACCAAAAAAGTATGATGATATGTTATTTTTATAGACAAAATTACCAATAGATTTCAATTCATCAATTAAATTCATCGATAAATCCATCTGTAATATTTAATTTATAACTTGACTAGCAACCCTTCTCTCTCTCTCCCCTCCATTTCTTCTTCTTCCTCTATTTTTCTCTACGACAAACAACACAACCCTCCCCCCCCTCCTAAATTTTATAACAAATCAACCTCCCATCTACAAATCCAGCCACCCCAATACTCACTTTATCAGCATTCATGTTCTGATTCAGATTTCATTGAGCATTCTCTACTTTAAGTAAGCAAAACTATCCATTTTTTATTTGAACTCAATTCTAAAATGTAAATTTTTATTGCATATTACTGTAGTATATATATTTTGTTTAGGTGTTTACTTGTTTTATAGCTTTTTGCCATAGAAATTTATTGTATGAATGTATAATTTGTACATGTAAGGGTTTGTTTGAGACTTTGTAAAATTGTATTTGTATGTAAATTGATGAAATTTATTTTGAATTTGTGACTTTGGTGTTTTGTGATGAATTAAATAATGGCTTATTTAACAGGTCCATTTTATATTTTATTAATTTTTTTGTTCAGTTGAAATTTTTGGTAAATATATAGAAATTTGAATTTATATAGATAATTAATAATGAATTAGTTGTACTATTAAAATAGTTTGAATAAGTTTTGGTTAAACCAATGTTCTATTATTTATTTAGTTTACATAATTAATTAATACATGTTATCATCATTATTCTTTACAAGATTTACATAAGTAATGGATGATCGTTCATAGATATATCGAGATTCACTTGAAGGGTTGCATAAGATGGATTATTGTAATGGAGTTATAGGTTTTATTAAATACATTTTATCTAATCCGAGAAATATTAGTGGAGGTGACACGACCAAAAGATTGATGTCTTCTTCCAAGTGCAGGAGTGTCGAAGTAATAAATAACCCGGCAAGACCGGGGTGGAACCACAGAGAGGCTAATTGTATAAATTATAAATAACAAGACAACAACAACAACAACAACAACAATAACAACAATAATAACAATAATAGTAATAGTAGTAGTAGTAGTAGTAGTAGTAGTAGTACTAATAATAATAATACTCAGTACGTGGCGTTGTTATACCTGAGAATGATCTAAAAGATCGGGTCACAGGTTTCCAACCTATATACTGAGTTTATGAAAAGATCAAAGAGATATATTATATAATATAAACAGAATGTAAATAGTAATAATAATAATAATAATAATAATAATAATAGTAATAAAAGAAGAAGATGAAGAAATTAATGAGAACTCTGAGATGAAAGATTAATGTAAGGATTAAACAATGATAAAAACAAATGTCAAGGTTAGAGGATCCACCAATGGTATTTCAAACAACTATAGTATAAACTCTTATTACTCAATTTGAAAACCACACACGAAGGAGGTTCCAATCGGATGATTTGTCATTAATAGCTCATTATAAATTATTAACATGATCATATTAATTATCTTATTTACATAACACCAAACTTTTAAATATTATCAGGAATTCATGATATTAACTGATGTTAACAACAAATCAAGTTCCTTTCATAACCCAAGTGTAGGTAATACCATACGGTTGGGCTATGAGAGTGCCAAGCATTTGTTGTACCAAGTGTTATACAACACAAATCTAGATTAACCATTTAACAAGCAAGGTATTAAGAATTAGTAAGATAAAAAGATAAGACATGTTAATATTAAACATTAAGGTCCATGTTGAGTTTACACCATACTTATTCTTACACCATTAGTGTAACATTTTCATCTTGACATAATAAACTTAGCTAAACATAATGAAGAAGAGAAACATAAATAAACAAAACAGAAACATAAATAAACAAAACAAGAACATAAAGAAGATACAAGTTAACTAAGGAAAGGAAAGGAAATGAAAAACATAAACAAGATATTAATGAAAGCAAAACTTAAGAATTACAAAAAAAATATAAAGAGAGAAATAAAAAACATGAACTTGATCTGAACAACCAAGCCCCAAATGCATGGCAAATGCCTACTTTTATAGGCCAACATTCAGAATTATTGATTTGATGACTAATTGTTGAGTGGGTGGCTAACTCTTGACTTAGTGAAAATCCTTATTTTTTGTCTGAATAAAACAAAAATGCTACTATCTGAACTGGGTCCATTGGAAAACATGAAAGTTGTAGGAAATTGACTCATCTTTCCAGGAAAAAAAAATAAAGGTCATTTGGACTTCTAGAACTCCATATATGGGCCAAACACTAAACAGTGTTTGAGTTGCAGGACAGATTCGGACTGCTCTGTTGTTGCTATAATTTGGACTTAAAAACGGCCTTCTTAGATCTTGGTGAAAACATGAAAGTTGTAGGCCTATATCTTATTGATTTTGTGTAAACATTTTAGATTATTTTGACATCTAAAACTCGAGATATGACCTAATTACCGAACAGTATTCTAGTTTGGACTGAACCAACATCTCTTTTCAAAGTTTGGCCCTCTCTTTGTCCTTTCAATTTCCATACTTGAACTCATCAATCAATACTTTGATTTATGTGATAGGCCTACATTTAAGATGAACATTTACCATATATTAAGGCATTTTATAATATTAGACTTGTTATTATAAAACATGCTTTAGTTAAGGAGTTATTGATACTTTAAGTGCAAAATGATGATATAAACCCTTGATAAACATGCACTTTTAAGTACTAATCACACCCCTCAACCAGCTTATTACTAGTCCCTAGTAATCAAAGCGTTAAAATAGAAAAAACAATTTGCAAATTCCATAAAACAAGGCATTCATCACTCAACTTACTTTAATTTATCCAGATAAACAAACTCTTATTAAATTCATATATCTGCTCAATACCTCTTAAACAAGATATTACTAAACCTTTTTTTTGTGCTCAAAATATTAACATATAGTTATGGGGCTTTACTTGGAAGAAAAATAAATTTTTGTTCTAATGTTTAAGGCTAACTTACTTAGGTTGGGATTATTATTTTTTTTTCTTTTTTTATTTATTTATTTATATACATATACAACTTGAAACACAATGTATCTTTAACCCATGTAACGAGTTTTAGGCTAATGACTCCCAGACCAGTTGGTCTTAGGCCATTAGGTGTTGAGACACCCCTACGAGCTTAGCAACTCGGGTTGCAGATACTGATACGTAGATAGTGCAATGTTTGATTCCCTTAAGCTTTTCTCCTCAACCCATGTAACAAGCGTTGGGCCAATAGCTTCTAAGTCAGTTGACTTTAGGGTATTAAGTGTTAAAACACCCCTTTGGGCTTAATTGCTTAGGTTAGGGAGGCTACGAAACCAAACTTATCTACCTTTTTATTATCATTATTTTTTATTTTATTTTTGCAAATTATGTATTATCCCTTTCCTTTAGTTGTTACCTTTAACAAAAGAACATAAATAATGTAATAATCCAATGTGCAACCCACAATCATATGTTAAAGTGTGTGTGTGAAAATGAAGATTTAAGAATACTTATTAAATGAGCATATGAGCAGAATCAAGTGCTAACAATACGAGAGTTTGTAAACCTGAATATTTCAAGAAATATTCTAATAGACCCTGTTAAGAATGTTTACTAAGATGCGTCTCAAGAGTCACTTTAACAAAAGAACTCATTTTACTCTGTCATCCTAGTAACAACAGTTTTGCAAATAGTTTATGAAATAGAAAACACAATTTTTTTTTAAAATATCACTACTACCCTTTCCCCCCAACCAAAATGAGACATTGTCCTCAATGTCTTAAGGTAGAAAGATAGAGTATAGAAGACATCACCTGAAATAAGGAACACTGACAAACTTGAAACACACTTAAACAAATATAAGAAATAACAAAACACAATAATAAAATCAAAAGACACAAAGTTTTTACAAACGAAGGCTCAAATCCAATCTAAGCTTTTTTACGGCTTTTCTTAGTTGACCAATTTATGCGACTCGTGGAGGGATTAATTACAGGGATGAAAGATTGTAATTGGTCAATCAATTGTTCAGCAATAGCAACAGAGATTATGATTTGTCGTGCTGAAGACGTTAGAAATTCCTGTTCCACAGCATGATCAAGAAAAGACAACAACTTATCATAAAAACCATTAACATTTAACAAACCTATGGGTTTATGGTGAATGTGCAGTTGGGCCCAAGAGGAAATATGAAAGATCTCTTCCAATGTGCCCAGACCACATGGTAAGGCAATGAAGGCATCAGCATGGTTAAACATTGTATTCAGTCGATCAGACATTGTGGGGACCTGTAATTCCTCTCCAATTATTTTTCCAATAATGTCCCCTTATGCTAAAGCTTTGGGGACAACCCCCAAAACTTGACTACCTCCTAAAAATACAGCTTTTGACACTCCTCCCCATTAACCCAAGGCTGCCTCCTCCATACACTAAATGAATCTTTCGCTCAGCTAGTACCTGACCAAGATGATTTGCTGATTCTAAAAACTCTTTTTCTTTCCCAGGACTGGATCCCCAAAAAACACAAATATTTTTTATTTTAAGAGCTGAGGATCCTGTCATTTCAAGACTTGTTTATGCTTGTATGGGTTGAGTAGAAATGAAAGGAAGAAGAAGAAGGTTTTATAGATGAGAAAAAAAAAATGCAATCATATCACGTATATGGAAGCCAGTTAGAGTCTCTCTCTCTTTCTCCCTTTTTTTTTTTGAAAAAAAAAATATGGATGTACATGTAGTTGTGATTGTGGCTCATATCTTTCCTTGGTTTTACGTCCAAGAACGAGTTAAACGCCCTCTATGGGTCGAGGATAGGTTTCCCATCCAATTTTCTTAATAACTGGCAAACATGGTCTTTTTTTATATATAATCAGATTCCCAAGACTATGATGAGCTTGTTCTTTATGAAAATGGGGTCATAAATCATGAATTGCTCGATGCACATCTCCATTATGATGAGACTTAAGAGTCAATAAAAGATTATCTAAAGACTCTCTATGTTTTGAAATAAATCCTACCTTTTGAGAATTTTCACAGGTTTTGCAGAATGCATATGAGTCCTTGAACATGGTGGGCCAGTGAAATCCATTTTGTAAGATTTTTGCAGTCATATTTTTTGACGAGAAATGATCCCTACATGCTTTAGAGTGACAAAATTTAATGACACTACTTACCTCATTGTCGGGAATGCATCTTTGAAATATTTGATCAGGACAATATTTGAATAAGTAAGGGTCATCCCAATAAACGTTTTGCACGTCGCTCAAAAACTTTCTTTTATCTTTGTTATCAAAATGAGCTGGCAAAAATCCTGAAGCAAGAAAATTGTTATTTTTAGCAAACTAAGGCATTGAACTAAGAGAAAGTAAAGATTCATCAGGAAAGTAATCATTGATTGGTGTGATGTCAGATGTTGAATCTATTGTCAACTTTGACAAATCCGCAACAACATTTTTGGTGCCTTTTTCATCATCGATTGCTTCCTGTTTGGTCATGGCATGAGGAAACGGTAGTGCTGGTGGGAAATCAGTCTTTTCTTTGCAATGTTCAGATTCAACCCCTTCCTTACCCTCAGAGATTGACTCATCATCTTTCTCACAAGGTTCAAAAATGGGTTTTGCAATAACCTTACCACTACGAAAAGTGATGTCTGATTTGACTTGATTCATGTGTTGACTTCTGGAACTACTTGCATTTACATTGTATTTCTCCTTTGGATTTTGTTGTGGTTGAGATGGAAACTTACTGTTCTCTTGAAAACTATGAGCAGATGTGAATTTTGCAAGAGCATCTTTAAAATCTGTCATGCTTTGAGCTAGTTGAGTGTTGATTGTCTCTTGCTTTTCAATGAATGCATGCAATGTTTCCTCAAGATTTCTTCTAGGAGGTGGAGCATAAGAAGGTGCATCTCCATGAAAATTTTGGAAATTATGGTGTGCTTGAAACGACGGTTGTGAAGTTTGTGCATTATTGTTATCACTCTTCCAACTGAAATTTGGGTGATTTCTCCAACCAGGATTGTATGTTTGTGAGTATGGATTATGATTGGGCCTTTGGAAACTGTTTAAAGCATAGGCTTGTTAATGGAAGCATTCCTTGAAAAAAGGCAAAGTTGGACACTCATTGGTTGCATGTTCATTTGTTTCACAGATTTGACACACAATGTCTTGAACAAATTTTAATTGACCACTCTTTTTCAATTCTAGTGCCTCAACTTTCCTAGCTAAAGATGCAAACTTGGATTGGAGGTCATGATCTTCCCTAAGGTTATACATACCTCCATTAGATGTATGAGGTTGGGTTTTACTTGGTGCCTCATAAGCACGTGTAGTGTCCCAATTTTGCGCATTTTCAGCTAGCAAGTCTAGGTACTTCATTGCTTCATTAAGGTCTTTATCTTCAAAAGTTCAATTGCACATTAATTCAACCATTTGTCTATCTTTAGGTGTTAACCCTTCATAAAATTGTGAAACCAATCTCCATGTTTCAAAACCATGATGAGGGCAAGTATTAAGCAAGTCTCAATACCTATCTCAACATTGGTAAAATGTTTCACCTGGTTTTTGAGAGAAAGTGGTGATTTGTCTTTTAAAAGAGTTGGTTCTGTGAGATGGAAAAAACTTCTTTAAAAATTGTTGTTGCATTTCATCCCAAGCACGAATGGATCCTGGTCTCAAATTTTATAGCCATGTTTTAGCTTTATCTTTTAAAGAAAAAGAAAAAAGCTTTAATTTGATGGTGTTCATGCTACAATTTAAGTCATTATAAGCATTACAAACTTCTTCAAATTCTCTCAAATGCAAGTATGGATTTTCTAGATCTAAGCCATAAAAAGAAGGTAAAAGTTGAATAATGTCTGGCTTAAAATTAAAATGAGATGCATCATGAGGAAAAAATATACATGATCGTGTAATTGTTCTTGTTGGATTCATGTAGTCTCTAAGTATTCTAACCCGATTATTCTCATTATTCTCATTATAAAGCAACTGATTATCCTCTTCATCCATGTTTTCTAAAGAAGATAAGGATACCCTACAAAGTTTATCATTTAATGTACGTTACCAAACTCTCATGCACGTGTAGGAAAAGAATAAAAAGAAGAGAAGAAAAAGAAAAAGAAAAAGAAAAGGAGACGAAACACAAGAAACAAAAGTTAGATAAAAGAAAAGTGAAAGGAGAAAAATATAACAAAATTTATAATTTGTACAGAAATTTACCTCCCCGGCAACGGCGCCAAAAACTTGACACGACCAAAAGATTGATGTCTTCTCCCAAGTGCAGGAGTGTCGAGGTAATAAATAACCCGACAAGAGCGGGGTTGAACCCCAGAGAGGTTAATTATATAAATTATAAATAACAAGACAATAACAACAATAACAACAATAACAACAATAATAACAGTAATAGTAGTAGTAGTAGTAATAATAATAATAATAATAATAATAATACCCAGTACGTGACGTTGTTATACCTGAGAAAATGATCTAAAAGATCGGGTCACAGGTTTCTAGCTTATACACTGAGTTTATGAAAAGATTAAAGAGATATATTATATAATATAAACAAAATATAAATAATAATAATAATAGTAGTAGTAGTAGTAGTAGTAGTACATAAAAGAAGAAGATGAAGAAATTAATGAGAACTTTGAGATGAAAGATTAATGTAAGGATTAAACAATGATAAAAACAAATGTCAAGGTTAGAGGATCCACCAATGGTATTTCAAACAACTATAGTATAAACTCTTATTACTCAATTTGAAAACCACACACGAAGGAGGTTCCAATCAGATGATTTGTCATTAATAGCTCATTATAAATTATTAACATGATCATATTAATTGTCTTATTCACATAACACCAAACTTTTCAATATTGTCAAGAATTCATGATATTAATTGATGTTAACAACAAATCAAGTTCCTATCATAGCCCAGGTGTAGGTAATACCATACGGTTGGGCTATGAGAGTGCCAAGCATTTGTTGTACCAAGTGTTATACAACACAAATCTAGATTAACCATTTAACAAGCAAGGTATTAAGAGTTAGTAAGATAAAAGGATAAGACATGTTAATATTAAATATTAAGGTCCATGTTGAGTTTACATCATATTTATTCTTACACCATTAGTGTAACTTTTTAACCTTGACATAATAAAATTAGCTAAACATAATGAAGAAGAGAAACATAAATAAACAAAACAAGAACATAAAGAAGATACAAGTTAACTAAGAAAAGGAAAGGAAATGAAAAACATAAACAAGATATTAATGAAAGCAAAACTTAAGAATTACAAAAAAAATATAAAGAGAGAAACAAAGAGCATGAACTTGATCTAAACAACCAAGCCCCCAAATGCATGGCAAATGCCTCCTTTTATAGGCCAAAATTCAAAATTATTGATTTGATGACTAATTGTTGAGTGGGTGGCCAACTCTTGACTTTATGAAAATCCTTATCTTCTTGTCTGAATAAAACAAATATGCTACCATCTGAATTGGGTCCACTGGAAAACATGAAAGTTGTAGGAAATTGACTCATCTTTCCAGGAAAAAAAAATAAAGGTCATTTGGACTTCTAGAACTCTAGATATAGGCCAAACACTTAACAGTATTCGGGCTGCAGGACAGATTCGGACTTCTTCGTTGTTGCTATAATTTGGACTTGAAAACGGCCTTCTTAGATCTTGGTGAAAACTTGAAAGTTGTAGGCCTATGTCTTACTGATTTTTTGTAAAAATTTAAGATTATTTTGACATCTAGAACTCGAGATATGACCCAATTACCAAACAGTATTCCAGTTTGGACTGCACCAACATCTCTTTTCAAAGTTTGGCCCTCTTTTTGTCATTTCAATTTCCATACTCGAACTCATCAATCAATACTTTGATTTATATGATAGGCCTACATTTAAGATGAACATTTACCATATATTAAGGCATTTTCTAATATTAGACTTATTATTATAAAACATGCTTTAGTTAAGGAGTTACTAATACTTTAAGTGCAAAATGATGATATAAACCCTTGATAAACATGCACTTTTAAGTACTAATCAGGAGGCGGTTTTAGATGTCCATGTAAGAGGTGTAAAAATAAAAAGTTTACTGATCTAGATGTTGTAACGATGTATCTTCTACAAAAAGGATTCATGGAGAGATATCTATGTTGGTTTGCATATGGAGAACCATATGTTCCTTATGAGACCATAATAGAAAGGATGGTTGAGTCAACTTCTAGTTCTAGCAACGTGCATGAGGTTATAGATGACAATAGTAATCCTTATAGGAATATAGTTATGGATATGATGAGAATGAATCAGGGTTTTGTCGGTCAATGTTCAATCATAGATAAAGAAACTAATGTAGACATGACCAGGTTTTTTGATATTTTGAAAGACTTCAACGAACCATTATGGGATGGGTGCACAAATCATAGTAAATCATCGTCGGTTGCACAATGTTCACTGTTAAGTTGAATCATGGGTTAACTCAGTGCGGTTATGACAAAACTTTTAAATGGACGAGAAACATTTTACTTTAAAGGAATAGGCTAAAAGAGAACTTGTGTGCTGCTAAATCCATGATGAAAACCCCTTAACCTAAATACCAAAAAATTAACATGTCTCCAAACTTCTGTATGTTGTACTACCTTGAAAATATAAAGTTGATCAAATGTAAAACTTGTGGGTATGCTCATTATAAACCCAAAACTGGTAGGGGAATGACTTTATCGCACATAGAAAAAAAACTTAGATAATTCTCAATCACGCTTAGACTGCAAAGGTTATCCATGTCACCAAAGACTACTAAGCATATGTCATTGCATCATTTACATGATGTGGTGGATAGAGTGATGGTGTATTCTTTCGACGGTGAAGCCTGGAAACATTTTAATAGGATACATCCTTATTTTTCAATGGAATCAAGGAAAGTGTGTTTTGGATTACGTGTAGATAGATTCAATCCATTCAAGTTATTTACTGCTCCTTATTCTTGTTAATCAGTGATACTCATAGTTCCCAATTTGTTATCTAGGATGTCTATGAGGTTGCAGTTCATGTTTTTATCTATGGTCATACCCGGTTCTAATAGTCCGTTGATTGATATAGATGTTTGTTTTCGTCCATTGATTGATGAGTTAAAGCAGTTATGGTCATTCGGAGCTTTGATATATGATGTATCGAGAAAATAAAATTTTCAGATAAAGACAATTTTGATGTAAACTATCAATAACTTTCCTGCGTATGGAATGGTTTCTCATTGGAGCATGCATGGAAAAATAGCATGTCCATACTGTATGGAAAATAACAAGGCCTTTATGTTAACAAATAGCAGTAAAACATCTTCTTTTTACTTCCACTGGTGGTTCTTACCAAGATTTATTGCTGATTAGTACTTAAAAGTGCATGTTTATCGAGGTTTTATATCATCATTTTGCACTTGAAGTATCAATAACTCCTTAACTAAAGCATGTTTTATAATAACAAGTTTGATATTATAAGATACCTTAATTTATGGTAAATGCTCATTTTAAATGCAGGACTATCACATAAATAAAAGGATTGATTGATGAGTTTAAGCATTGAAAGTTAAAGGACAAAAAGATGGCCAAACTTAGAAAAGAGATGTCGGTGCAGTCCAAACCAGAACATTGCTCGGTAATTGGATCATATCTGGAGCTCTAGATCTTGGATTTAGGTCTATTTTATATGGATGGAAAGGTAAAACATAGGCCTACAACTTTCATTCGGACACCAAGATCTAAGAAGGCCGTTTTCAAGTCCAAATTATAGGAACAACGAAGAAGTCCGAAGCTGTCCTGCAGCCCAGACACTATTTAGTGTTCAGCCCATATCTTGAGTTCTAGAAGTCCAAATGACCTCATCTTTTTTTTGTTGGAAAGCTGAGACAATTTCCTAGAACATTCCTGAGGATTCTGGGCAAATTATGATGTTAGCAATGACGTCTTGTTCAGAAAAGAAGATAAGGATTGTCACCAAGTCAAGATGTGGCCACCCACTCATCAATTAGTCAACAAATCAATAGTTCCAAATTTTGGCCTATAAAAGGAGGCACTTACCATGTATTGAGGCATCTTGGTATTCAGATCAAGATCATGCTCTTGATTTCTCTCTTTGTATTGCTTATGTTTTGCTTTCATTAATATCAAGTTTATGCATTTCATTTCCTTTCCTTTACTTAGTTAACTTCTTTCTCACTTATGTTCTTATCTTGTTCATTTATGTTTCTTTCTTTCATTATGTTCAGCTAAGTTAATTATGTCAAGGTGAAAAGGGTACACTAATGGTGTAAGAATAAGTATAATATAAACTTAACATGGACCTTAACGTTGGATACTAACATGTTTTATATTTGTTATCTTGTTCACTTTTAATACTTTGCTTGTTAAATGGTTAATCTAGATTTATGTTGTATAAACTTGGCACAACAAATACTTGGCACTTTCATAGCCCATACTGTATGGTATAACCGACACCTGAGCTATGAAAGGAACTTGATTTGTTGTTAACATAAGTTATAATCATGAATGTCTGCCAACATTTACAAGTATTAGCTTTATTCGAATAAGATAACTAATGTAATCATGTTAACAATTTATAATCTGATTGGAACCTCCTTTATGTGTGGTTTTCAATTGAGTAATAAGAGTTTATACTATACCTGTTTGAAGTACCATTAGTGGATCCTCTAACCTTGACATTTGTTTTTATCGTTGTTTAATCCTTACGTTAATCTTTCATCTCAAAGTTCTCATTAATTTCTTCATCTTTTGCTTTTATTATTGTTATTATTATTATTTACATTCTGTTTATATTATATAATATATATCTTTGATCTTTTCATAAACTCAGTATATAGGCTGGAAACCTGTGACCCGATCTTTTAAGATCATTCTCAGGTATAACAACGCCACGTACTGAGTATTATAACTATTATTATTACTATTACTATTATTATTATTGTTATTATTGTTATTATCGTTATTGTTGTTGTTATTGTTGTTGTCTTGTTATATATAATTTATACAATTAACCTCTCTGTGGTTCGACCCCGGTCTTGCCGGGTTATTTATTACTTCGACACTCCTGCACTTGGGAGAAGATATCAAGCTTTTGGTCGTGTCAATTGCCAAAGGGGGTATGAGATGCATGCACTCATGGAGTTTAGTCACTTCTTTAAAGATATATGCTCCAACAAGTTGCAGACACAACATATAGATAGGCTTGAAATGAATATCATCTAGACAATCTGTAAATTTAATATGATATTTCATCCATCGTTCTTTAACTCAATAAAGCATCTACATATACATCTAGTATTTAAAGAAAAAATTGGAGGCCTAGTATAATATAGATGATAGCGATGAAATAAACATAGAAGATTGTGATGGAAATGACAAAATTAAAGAAGGGGAAGGGGAAGATGAAGAGGAAGAAGAAGAAGAAGAAAAAGACAATTCTGATTAATTTGTACAACATGAATGTGTAATGCCATAAATTATAATGTAATATTTATGGAGGAGATTAACTTTAATGTAACAAAAAAGACATTAATTTATTATTAAATGACAAGAAAACATTAATTTTATGTTATTTTAATATTCTAAGCAAAACTCATGTTATGTGTTCTGTGTGCTATTGTGATTTTAAATATTTGTAGGATGTATAAATAAGGAATAAAGATACAATTTGGCAATTAAAATTTTTGTACACTGATGTAAATACCGATAGAGTGCAAAATATCAACAAATACACTACAAATTAAGGTCATCAGTACATTGCAAAAAAAACATTTGAGCTTTTCACCTTTCAATTGCATTGTTCATTGTGGTCAATACAAAAGGTATCATCGACAAATTAAGTCTGTCGGTATATTCCAAAGAGCAATGGAATTGTTTCTCTCTCAATTCCACTATTTATTGTGTTCAATATAGAGGGTATCACTAACAAATTAAGTTTGTCAGTATATTCAAGAGAGTATTGGAGCTTTTCACCTCTAAATTATATTATTTATTAAACATAGTTTCACCAACTGTAATAGTTGGCGGGTTTCTAAAAAAATTTATGCAATTGAAAATTTCAATTAGACTTTATAGACGAAGACATTGATAGAAAAATTAAATATTAATTTTTTTTATTTTATAATGGTAAAGGCATAGCCAATATTTGGAGTGCTTTTTGAAATTTTTGATTAAATTGAAAGTTTCAATTAGAATTTACAGACAAAGACACCGATGAAAAAATTAAAATATTAATTTTTTATTTTTCTGACAGGAAAGATGTCAGTAATATGTGGCGGGTTTCTGAAATTTTTTTGATTAAATTAAAATTTTTAATTAGACTTTACAAACTCTATATACAATATACATAAGGTATGACCAACGAATTGAATTCATTAGTATATTCTAGAGAGTAATATAATTTTTTATTTTTCGATGTCACTTTTAATTATGGTTTGGTACATACGGATTTACCAATGAAATAAAAAATCATCGATGATATTTAGGGTTTTTTTTAATTTGATATAAAATTTTAAATTTTAATTTTAAAATCATTGGTAAAAAGCCTCAAAATAAAAGACCAGAATCCTTAAAATCATAACAAACGAGCTGGCTTTCTTCTTCTCTCTTCCTCTTTTTCTTCTTCTTCTCTCTTCCTCTTCCGCAAATAAACACCAATGTTTCTCTCTTTCTTTCTCTTCTCTCTCTCCTTCTCTCCTCAACTTCTTTTGTTCTCTTCTCTTTTTCTTCATATGCAGGTATGTCTTCTCCTCTCTTCTTCTACTTTCTTTGTTTTTTTTTTTGTTAATTAACATATTATTTGAATTTGTTGTATTTTTTTTTCTTCTGAACTACAATCACAATGAAATCAAGGTAAGATTTTTATTTTTATTTTCTTCTGTTTTTTGGTGTTTATTTTGCATTATTTTTTTTAATTTTTTTGTTCTTAATAATTTTATGAATGTTGTTGTTGGAATTGTTTTTTTTAATATGAGAAAAATTTTGTTGAATTATAGTTGGATTTATTTTTTCAATTTTGTTGTTCAAATTCAATTAAATGTATAGGATTGATTTTAATTATTATTAGTTAATAATATTCTATTAAACATTAATAAATTTAAAATATTCGTAGTTGATAATCAATGATTATCATATATTCATAATTATAAGTCCAATTTCATTAAAAAGTAAACGTTATAAATTTAGATTGATTTTTATATGTTATATAATATAATATTATTATTATAATAATTGTATATATAACCTAATTATAGAAAGGAAGCTTTTCTATTTATAAAGTAAAATTCTAGTTAAAAAAGTAGAGATTCAATAATTAGGTTTACTCTATAATAAATATATGTATTAATAAAAAAAATCAAAACAAATATCTAAAAACTAGGTTGAGTACAAGTTGAGTGAACTCTTCACTCAATGACAAGAAAACAAATAGAATAAAATCAAATGGTTTATAGCAATCAAATTTAAATAGTTGTGTATTTGCAGGTTTAAAGATTTTGGGTAGTCTCCTATATAGAGGAGGTGCTGCCAAATTTTTTTATATAAATATGAATATTTTACGGTATCTTAATCTTTTAATTTGTGTAGATCCTTAGGACAAAGTTAATAACGCCTCGTACGAACATGATCACTGCTAGTTCTTCTATCAGTGCTTCTGATGACCATGACTCATTAGGTGCCAACCAAGAATAGAAACCTCTAACACAGGCAACCACAATCGACGCGGGCTCGACAAGTGCAATGTCACTATGTCGAGAGATAGGGTCTCTTAAAAGTGGGATCCATTTACCGGGAAGTATAAGGCTTAGTGGAAAAATGACATTTCAATGTAAGTTTGTTTTCCCTTCACAACAACATGTTAATAATTTTTGAAAAATTAATTTCAATTAAAGAATGTAGTTTTTGGTTTACAAACATTGAGGCTACCAGAACCATATCATTGATGATGAAAATTCTATTGTTTTTATAGAGTCAAGTTTCCAAACATCCTAAATTGAAACATATGGTTGATGCATGGTTTGGAAGGTTTAAGGTTAGTATTAAATTAAATAATTGAATTTGAATTCGGTTATTTATTAATATTAATGAAAATTTTCTTTTACAAATTTTAAGTGCAAAGAAAATTTTGAATAGGATAGAGCTAACAATGTTATTGAAAGAAAGATTTAAGAGAATCACGCCGTAACTAGGTAAGATTGGAATGAAGATAAAAAATCTTGATCCTTTTATTCAATTTTATTTTTTTATTTGCTAACAAATAATTTATTTGTACAATATAGGTTGTGTGATTTTTTATATGAAGCGCAAAGAAATACATAAAATATACGAAAGAAAAGGAGCTTCTAGGTAGGAAGGAAGTGACAATTTGAAAGGATTTAAAACCGCTATATCCATGTGGGTGGAATATGCTCAACACATTATGTCTAAACGTTTCGTGCAACGATCACACTCCAATATAGAGAACTGGAACAAATGTGCTCACAATTCCGTTACAACACACACTAGTGGGTCTGTTCTGTTCATTTCACATATATATGAAGTGGATGGAAAGATTCTTTTTATTATTTTTTTATAAATATATTTAACTAACAACAATTTTTTCAATTATATTCTCTCAAAAAGAATTTTTTTTTTTTTTATTTGTGTCTTTGCATCATGAAATTTCTAGAAATTTGTAGACACAAAATTTGTCTTTCAAAATCATATGTTGTAGAAACACAAATTTTCTACCAATCAAATTTCACCATGTGTTATTTTATTCTTTAAAAGAAAGGATAAAATAAAATTGAAATAAATGACATGGAAAATAAATGAGCCTTCATATATTTCTTGGCCAATGAAAAGTTGACACTTGGGATGAGATATTCAAGATATCTTGTCATAAATGCAAGATCCCGTCAATAAAGACTAACCAATAAAATTATGCCATGTGGAATTGGAAAAGGACTTGAGAGCCCCTACAGATCTCTATAAATAGAGGGCCTCAACCTAAAGGCAAAGGGGGGATGGGATTCCTGGAGATACAAATTTTCTTCAAGACAAGCTCTTCAAGCAAGGAAGCTCTCTCTCTTTCTCTTCAAGCAAGGAAGCTCTCTCTCAAAGAGTTCTCAAGCCTCCTTCATCTACACTTGAAGTCTACAAAGAACGAAGCTCTATTGGATCAAGCCAAAACGCCCCATAAGAGTTCTTCAACAATACTTTAAAGACAAATCAAGGTATTCTTCAAAGTATCAAATCACAACATCTTGCTTCGCAATACACGCTCAAATTCACGTTCTTGCAAAGCACAAATCTTGGCTTGATCACTCAAATAAATCAAGTCACCATACATCAAATCCAAGGGAAGAATCAGAGGATTGCCATATTCTTTTGAAAGAATATATTACATAGAGATTGTACCCATCCATATATTTAATAAAATCATATATTTGTACACGTGTGCTTGTTTAATTTCAGGTGCTCAAAATTGTGTCTACAAATTTCTGGCGACTCCACTGGGGACATCTCTACCTCTCATCTCTTCCCTTCAAGAAAGAATTTTCAACAAACTCTTAATGGCAACTAGGAGTAACATGATCACCATTGTCGCTTCGAAAAGCAACAAGGCTACTTATTCAAGTCGCCGACATACCATTGAAGATTCTTCAACTCCGCCATTGAAAACAAAATCCATCGTCGAGTTGTATGCACAAACTAAGCCAACTCTCAAGATGACATCAACTTTGAATGCAAGAGAGGCACAAAATCTCACCTCAAAGATGAAGCCACAAGTAACTCCACTACAAAATTCATGTGGGACACGCAAAATTCTCTTTGGCACTCAAGGCGACTTCGATAATTCACCTATAGAAGCTTTTCCATGTCAATCACCAAGTAAGGCTTCGGGTTTTGGCACCATGTCAGTGATGATGATCGAGACAACATCTTTGGAGGATCAAGTGGCTAACTTGACAAAAATCGTCGAGGGGCTTTCGACTTCACTCAAGGTAAAAGACCGCGAGATAGCAAAGTTGATGAACAAGCTTGAGAGCATGAATGAAAAAGGCCAAACCTCGGCTACCAAGGCTTTACAAGTAGATCAATTAGATGTCATTGAGGATTCTACAATCAGAGCTACAAGGAATATACGCGGTATTACTGATGGTATTTTTACCATGAATCAACTGAAAGAACTTATCAAGGAAGCCATCACGAACCAAGTAAAAAGCTCAGTTCAACCCTCATATTCTTATGCGAAGCCATACACCCAACGAATTGACCTACTAAGGATGCCTCCAAACTATCAACCACTAAAGTTTCAACAATTCGATGGCAAAGGGAATCCTGGGCAACACATAGCTCACTTTGTGGAGACTTGCAACAATGCCGGAACTAATGGTGATCTCATGGTAAAACAGTTTGTTCATTCCTTGAAAGGTAATGCCTTCGATTGGTACACTGACTTGGAGTCTGGCTTGATTGATACTTGGGAGCAACTGGAGCGCGAGTTTCTTAACCGCTTTTACAGCACTCGTCGTGTGGTTAGCATGATTGAACTCACTAATACACGTCAATGGAAGGAAGAGCTTGTCATTGACTACATTCATCGGTGGAGAAACCTTAGCCTCAACTGTAGAGATCGGCTCACCGAAACTTCTGCGCTAGACATGTGTATTCAAGGGATGCATTGGGGACTGCGCTATATTTTACAAGGTATCAAACCAAAGTCTTTTGAAGAATTGGCTACTCGAGCACACGATATGGAACTTAGCATTGCGGCGGTTGAAAGCTCATCATTACCTATGCAAGAGCCAATGAGAAATAAGCTTGAAGGTCATAGATTTGAAGAGAGCACTGCAAAGGTCGAGGGAAAGCAATCTTTAGTAGTTAACTCGACTACCACAAGGGTACCAACTGGAGTTAAGAGGAATGATTGGGCGACACCGGCTACTTTTCAAAAAGGTGAAAGAAAGAAACCATCCCTGAAAGAGCGACAAGAAAAGGTGTATCCATTCCCCGACTCAGACATATCTAGGATGCTGGATGATTTGCTTGAGGCAAATATCATTGAGTTACCGGAGGTGAAACGCCCTGTTGAAGCAAACCAAATGGACAATCCAAACTATTGCAAATACCATCGCTTGATCAGTCATCCCGTAGAGAAGTGCTTTGTGCTGAAAGATAAGATCATGAGGCTACACGAGAATGGGGATATCGTTTGCGATGATGAAGTAGTAGCCTCTAATATCACAACCATGGTCAATTTAGAACCACGTCAGTCACTCCCTACAATAAGTTTTGGCTCCTTTGAACCTATAGAGCTTGGAATTATTTTGCCTACGAGCTTCGTTGCATCCTCAAGTCAAACTCCATGTATAACCCTCACACCTCATGTTGACAACTCGAAACCTGATTCATCTAAAAATTATGATGACGAAGGATGGACTTTAGTCATGCATAGAAGAGGAAGGAAGAGGCGCATGCAGATGACAAAGCCAACAAGAATGAGGATCTTAACGGTGAGGAAGCTAATTAAGCCGGCACGCCGAAAGATTCAATGAAAGTCCATACCAGTCAGAAATGAGGGTTTTTCAGCTCAAAGTCTAAGAAAGCCTGTTACACTGAATGAGTACATGCCAATAGATATGAAAAGAATTGAAAATGTACTTGTTGCTTACTATCATGTTGATGAAGAGAAAACTCATATTGAATCTGTCATGAAGAAAAGTCATGATGACTCTTCAAACTTATCTCACGGTGTATGCACAACAGAGATATCCTTCAACGATGAAGACTTATTGCTTGGATCAAAACTCCATAACCGGCCTCTTTTCATTAAAGGATATGTTGATGAAAAGATAATGAATCACATCTTGGTGGATGATGGCTCGGCGGTCAATATACGATCTCTTAAAACTATGAGAGAGCTAGGGATTCCTATGGATGAACTCTTCCCAAGTCATCTGAGGATTCAAGGTTTTAATCAAGAAGGGCAAAATGCCATAGGAAAGATAAGACTTGCGATGCACATGGAAGATATGAAGTTCAATGCATTTTTTCATGTCATAGATGCCAAAACTACTTATAATATGCTACTTGGATGACCATGGATACATGAAAATGGTATCATCTCCTCGACGCTCTACCAATGTTTTAAGTATTGTCAAGATGGGGGCAACAAATTCCTCTCCAAATGGGATGGCCCTTATGTGGTTCAAGAAGTCCACACCAATGGAGCTTACAAAATTGTTGATGATAATGGATTGAGGATTAGGCCTATCAATGGCAAATTCTTGAAAAGATACTATGCTTGAAATTTGATGTAGCTCCTGGCCCGCACGAGCTAAAACTGTGAAAGACACAAAGAAAAAGACAAAAAAAATAATTGAACTACGTTATGACTTGATCCTTTTATCCATAAAGGTACGTAGGCAACTTGGAATTCATTCTGAGTACAGTCACGCAAAAAAAAATCTTTGACCAAAAAAAAATAATCTTTTGAACTACGTTATGACTTGATCCTTTATCCACAAAGGTACGTAGGCAACTTGGAAATTATTCTAAGTACAGTCACATCATCCTTTAAAGCTATTCGGGCCGATATGATTGTTCACATGGAAAAAGAAGGATAAGTAAACCTCAAAACACAATCATAACATGGAAAATCAGGTGATAAGACACAAGCGAAGGCAAAATATAGACTTTATTAATAGAAAGAAGAATTCTATTACATAAAGTATGTATTCTTAACATAGAGTAAATAAGCCAGTGTCACCAAAACAAAAAAAATCCAAAGCATGAGAAATCATCAACATACTCCGGCTATGACCTTCTAGCTCCTTTTGTTTGGTCTCCAATAGTCCTTTCAATTTTTGAAAAATGATTGCGTTGGCTTCATTTACCATAGGAGAAATAGATATTGTATTGATCTCTGCTCGAATCCCGGAGGTGGTGACTTTTCTCTTAGAAAACTCGACTGTCAACAGTTGAATAGCCACATAGGAGTGAATTGGATTTTGATGACCCTGTTGGCTTTGTTGTGTCTGGGTGGATGGTCGTTGCTGTCACTAAAGCTGTGAAGGATGAGGCATTCCAGGAGAATAAAATTGATCCATTAAACAAAGGCATAGCCTGAGAATGAGTTCCTCTGTAAGTTATTCTGCCCTCAACATGTGCAGGGATTGCCAAGTATTTGAGTTTCATTGCCTGAGAAGTTTGGGTAGTTGAAGTTCATTGTTGTAGCGCCAGTTATTGCTAATATCGTGGTGTTCATTGAAGCGGAACTTTAGCTATTTGAAGAAGCAACATTGTCGGCAACATGGGAAGGACTCATGCTGGTTGGTCGTAGCAGCTGCTACTTCTACAGCAGCTTGTTATTGATTCGTTGGGAAAAAGAAAGCGGGTTCTGGTATTTGAGCAGTTGCTATAGAAGGATTGGTTGGGCAAAGGTAATCAGAGGATGTTGTACTGAGAAGTGCTTTCACTGCTTCGCCGTGTAACTCAACCATGGCAGATTTTGTCAAAATTTGAACAACATCTGCTAGTTCGGCAATAAATAGATGATAGTGGGTTGGAGCAATGGCTACCAGCTTCTTCATTACATCCACCATAAGTTAAGCATCGTCCATCTTTGTTGCTCCACAACTGACGCAGCTGGAGTCTTTGACACACCAGCAGTTGGAGTCTTCATCAACAGCAGCTCTAACTCGGTCCACCATGAAATACAGCACCAACATCAGCTTTAACATCAAGCAACTCTTCATTCCTCCAACAGCACCGAGATCACAGCCATCCTCCACAGCACAGCTCTATCTCAGCTCTGTTCCAACCCTACACCAACAACAGTATTTAGTGATTGATGTTCACGTTACAAGCGTCCCAAATTCTCCAGCAGCAAGTTCAGTAGTGCAGCTGTTAAGAGCAACATCATTACAAAGAATAATTGTATGCTAGGAATGGGAAACGGGCAGCCAAATCGCTTAGAAAGCTTGAGAATATCCATGAGGAAAGCAGGAGATGAGGTCAAGGGAGCTTCTTTGGCTAGCAATGCATTCTTTGTTATTGCTTGGAACGATATAGTGGAGAAGGTATGTGAAGTTAGCATTGGTGTTGTTGCAGAGCATGGTGGTAGCATCAGGAATAAGGACACCATGGAATGCTGCAACAGTACACGAAAAAAAAACTGCAAAAGATGATGAATAGATACTAGTCTCGTGGTGAACTGCAGAAACCGCGATGTTGATTATAAAGTTCTCAATATTCTTGAAGTCACGCAACAAATCATCTCGATACTTCAATAGGAGTGGTTAATACTACTAAATGTGGCGTGATATCAGCTGCTTTGAACCAGATTCTGAGGAAATGCCGAAAATACATTAGGGAACTTGGTGACCATAGATGATGATGATGATGAAATGTGGTCTGAATAAACACTTCCTTTACTAGTTGCTGGTGTTTTACTACGAGTAGAAGCTGCAGCTATAACTGCAAATTGTCACTGCTTTTAAAGCTGAAGGATTGGTTGACTCTGCGGCTACTGTTACAACAACTCCGTGGTAATTCAATGAGAAGATGAAAGTGAGCCCATACAAAATATTACGATGATCATCAGGGGGCAGGTCTTGCTGAAGCAAAATCTGCAAAGACACAAATAAAAAAAAAAGATTATTAGCATCGTTTGATCCTTGAAGGTTTGTGCCGGACGAGACCAAGGAGAAGTTTGATGGCAATGGATCTGATGCAATTGGAATTAAGGGTCACAGCTCTGCTCCAGTCGACATTGGTGGTCATAAATCTGATGCTATTGACATTGATAAAGACTTGGTTGGTGATGAAAAGGACATTGAAATAGCTGCAGTGATGGTTTGGTTTCTAATAAAGAAGATCCCTTGACGGAACAGTCCACCATGGGAGTAGACTTGGCCAATCACTTCAGACCTTCAATGAGCTTTGGGAGGTTCGATACCACCTAGCAGTGAACAGCCACACGCATAATCGGAGATATAAAGAGATAGCAGCAAGAATAGGGTGGGCACCTTCCTTCTCGTTTTTGCAGTTGTAATAAAACAAAATAAATAAATAAAGGGAGACATGCATACCTGGACTGCTAGTGGAGGCTGCGTTGAAGGAACCAGGATTATTAAAACAACACAGAACGACCGCAACTTATTGAATGGAAATAATATGGTTGAGTCCTTTGAGAAGTAGCAACCTGTTGGTGCTAAAGAAGAAGAGAATGACGAACGCCTCCTAAGATTGATTGCCTGGCTTATTGGAAGCCGAACTTTCTGTTAAAAAAAATAGAAGGGACAACTATGGTTTTTATAGCCGCTTACTCTGATGAGAGGACTCTTGCTTAATTAACATAATCAAAAGCCAGCGAACTTTTCCTAGTTGAAGAAAATTTTCCTAGTTCAATTGAGCAAAGTCGGCTACCAGTACTGGAAATTCTTTTGCTCTCTTAATAATTCATTCACGTTGGACAATTCATTCAGGAAACAAAGGATGCACATGGTAAAGCCAAAAGAAAAGGAAACAACAAATTTCCTATACTGTTGAGAAGGAATTATATAGGAAAGAGCATTTGAACGGGAATGAAGCAAATAATTCATCAAACAATGAGTGCACGCATATCAAGAAAAGAAAGAGAATATGAATCAAAATCTTTAATATGTGATAATTCATTTACCTACTCAGAATCACAAACGGATTGCGTCATTGGATTCAGAATAACGAGATCTTTAAAACAAGATGTTACAATAACCGCTTCCAGTGAAAAAAAAAATTCATGCAGCCCGGTCAAAGTGTTGGTTGCTATTCGGGTATAAAGATAAATTTTGTTTGATCCTGCATATGCAACAGTTTCAAATGAGGTATTGGACCTAAATATTCTATTATTTGATTTGATAAATCTCAATCAAGATTGATCCATAAATTTTCAATTTTGATTATTATATTTTATTTTCACAATAAGATTTATCTGCTTGTTGTAAAAATTTAATATGGTCAAATCAAATTTTAATTGGAAATATAAAACCCTCTCAGTCATATTTTTCGAGACATGCCCACTTGTTTCAAAAGTAAGTGAACTTGTCTCGAGGGGGTATCTGTAGAAACACAAATTTTCTACCAATCAAATTTCACCATGTGTTATTTTGTTTTTTAAAAGAAAAGATAAAATAAAATTGAAATAAATGACATGAAAAATAGATGAGCCTTCATATATTTCTTGGCCAATGAAAAGTTGACACTTGGGATAAGATATTCAAGATATCTTGTCATAAATGCAAGATCCCGTCAGATATCTTGTCATAAATGCAAAATCCCATCAATAAAGACTAACCAATAAAATTATGCCATGTGGAATTGAAAAAGGACTTGAGAGCCCCTACAGATCTCTATAAATAGAGGGCCTCAACCTAAAGGCAAAGAGGGGATGGGATTCCTGAAGATACAAATTTTCTTCAAGACAAGCTCTTCAAGCAAGGAAGCTCTCTCTCTTTCTCTTCAAGCAAGGAAGCTCTCTCTCAAAGAGTTCTCAAGCCTCCTTCATCTACGCTTGAAGTCTACAAAGAACGAAGCTCTATTGGATTAAGCCAAAACACCCCATAAGAGTTCTTCAACAATACTTTGAAGACAAATCAAGGTACTCTTCAAAGCATCAAATCACAACATCTCGCTTCGCAATACACGCTCAAATTCACGTTCTTGCAAAGCACAAATCTCGGCTTGATCACTCAAATAAATCAAGTCACCATACATCAAATTCAAGGAAAGAATCAGAGGATTGCCATATTCTTTTGAAAGAATATATTACATAGAGATTGTACCCATCCATATATTTAATAAAATCATATATTTGTACACGTGTGCTTGTTTAATTTTAGATGCTCAAAATTGTGTCTACACACATTATGTCCAAACGTTTCGTGCAACGATCACACTCCAATATAGAGAACTGGAACAAATGTGCTCACAATTCCGTTACAACACATACTAGTGGGTCCGTTCTGTTCATTTCACATATATATGAAGTGGATGGAAAGATTCTTTTTACTATTTTTTTATAAATATATTTAACTAACAACAATTTTTTCCTGCAAGCTATGGTTCTTTGATGCAAGCGAAGCCAGATGGAGCTTTCTATGGAAATACAGGTGTAAATTGATAACCACCGAAAAGAGATGTAGCAGCTCGTGGATAGCAAAGTTCAACATGGTATGAATGTTTTCAACCATTATTTTCACCTCTGATTTCATATAAATAACTCTATGAAACTAATAGGTATCACCTTGATTGAGGGATTTTTTTTCCACCTACAATTACTTCAAAATATGCCATACTGGTGTTTTGTTCGATAGTTGATAGGTGTGGTAGAATCACTATAGGCAAGGAAAGAGTGAAAAAGATAGGGAGTCTCCACCGATTATTTATTTTTTAGGTGTGATTGGCCACCATATTAATTTTTATTGATTTTAATAAATACCTAAGATATGAATTAGGATGTGAGAGCTCCCTTATGTTAGGGGAAGGTATAATTACCCCCTATCCACTCGTTCCAAAGAACGCTTACCCGTAATCAATAATCAATTTTTATTTATTTTTATTATCTACTCTCTAAAATCTTAAGATTTGTACATTATATATTTTTTTTACTCTTTTTTTTATATATATAATCGACCAGCTCCCAGGATCCCCGGCATTTTTTTGTTTTTTCAGGATTCCCCGATACATAGAATCCAAAAATTAATCTTATTTTAATTATCATTATTACCATCGTGGCTGACTCGCCTCTCCGGGAATGTTCGAGATGGGACCTGGGAGAAAGCACCTAATGAACCAACCTAAATGCAGATAGAAGGCGATGCATTAGCTGGTTACGGTTCAGGTGCGGCGGCTCTCACCAAAGAAATCTTGAGATCATTTTATTATAAACTTCTCGGGTATTTTTACATAGAATTATTCATAAATATTGATGTGTTTATCTATATATAACTTCTCCCTTTGTCTATGCACAGAGGATGGGATTTTATTTTCTTTTAATCACTCTCCCCAGTTTTTTAGTTCATAGCCTGTTATGAGCTGCCAATTTCATTCCAATTCTATCTCGGTTGTTTCCTTCCGGCCAAATAATTTATTTTTTGCTTAAAAATTAATATTTAATTTTATGATATCATATATATCTTTCAATCCGACCGTTGGATCGGGCTACATGTTTATGAGAAGTCTACTTACATATTATTATATTTCATATTAAAATTTTAAGGTGATCAAAATTTAGAAAGGTCTTGCAAAATTGCCAATAATATTTTTATAATTTTATTCAGAAATATCATTTTATTATATTTTTTTTTAGATTGAATTTCTCTTAATTTCATTTTATAACAATAAGTTTATTAGTAATTAAACTTTATAATTTATTTTAATTTATTTTATTTAGAGTTATTATAATTTCATGATCCGGGTCAAGAATTGGGTGATATATAATTGTTTTGATTTATTTTATTTGGGATTTTAAACAACTAAGCAAGGATTTTTGTGTGTGTATAGAGATTTTAGATGTGTTTCAGAACAAAGAACAGATTTTTATATCAAAGAATTGAAGAACAAAGAATAGTCTTTCACAAAAGAAGGTAAAAAACATAACCTATATAGGTGAAGTGTCTCTCTCTGTATGTCTGTTTGTCTATCGTTGCTGGGGGCGGAAAAGATCCCAACTCCAAGTAGGGGTTTATGAAGGACAAGGGGGTGGTAGGTGTTTTCATTTGTTTCATATAAGGTTACTTTGATTTCAAGGATTTGATTTAATATATTATTATTTTTATATTATTTTTTAAAAAAATATTGTTTTAAATTTTTTTAGTTAAATAATATTTTTATTATTTATCCAAGTTAAGTAGATAATATCAATTAAACTCTGATTTCTTTACTTATATTTGAAATTTAAATTATATAATTTAAAATTAGTTTATTTTTAAATTTAAATTTAAATTATATTTATTAAATTGATATTTTAAATTTAATATATATATTACAATCCCAAAACAACAACATGACAAAACCCTCCAAAACCGAAATGTACCCTTCCAAATAAAATAAAATAAAAAATCAACCACATCAACCATCAACCACATTTAATTCCGAGACTTTCTCTTTTCCTTCTTTTTTTTTGTTTTTTTCTATCCCCTCAAATGAATGACACCCGATATTTATATCCACATTTAATTCCGACACTTTCTCTTTTCCTTCTTTTTTTTTGTTTTTTCCTATCCCCTCAAATGAATGACACCCGATATTTATATTCACGAGTGCTGCCCAGCTATTAATATTTTTATAAAAAAAAGTTTCATTGAATTGGAACAAGATCCAGTTCAATTCTTGCGTGAAACAAGATCCAGTTCTCTTGCGGCTGCTTTCTATATATATATATATATAAAGAAAGGCATAAATATACTGAAAAAAATAAGAAATGCATCACGATTGCAACTATTTTCATAAAAAAATTAAATATATAATCTATTAGTTATCTTAATATTTTTTTTATGATAATTAATTATAGAATATTAATTTTATTTGATTTAAATTGAAAGTTATCATAAAAAAATTATATTGTTACCTAAAACAAATTATATTAGACTTATGATAAAAATAAAATTTATGACACTAATTAAATATGAAAATATAAAAAAAATAATCTTTTACATTGTTAAAAATTGTTTATATATAAAATAAAATAAAAATTATTGTTCATGTCTTTTATTTAATTAGAAAACAGTAAAAAAAGTTGTAAGCGAAAGACTATGAAAAACTTTTAAAATATGTTTTTCCAACTAAGTATAAATTTGAAAAACTTAAAAACAAGTTTTTTGGTACGGAAGATTCTCAATTCTCTTGGCATGCCAAAGCATCGAAGATGTCAACAAAAACTATATTTGATTCCAGGGTTCATTGGAACATCACATTTCTCACGGAGGAATGCAAGAAAATTAATTTATTTTTAAAACTAAAATACATTCATTTTTAATATGACGTGCTTATGCTTATATGCGTGATTATTTAGGGAAACAAATCACACTACCAAATTAAATATGTTAAATTTTAAGAATAAAATAATAAATTCCTTTAAATCTTTCATGAATTTCCAAGTATAAATAAAAATCATTGAAAGCTTAATATCATAAATTTCCTTTTTTCATTTTAAAACAAATTAATATCACATCTTCATAGGTTACATTAGAAGAAACTAATTTATTAACCACGTTCTCGCAGCGGCATGGATTAAAAAAAAAAGTAATATCTAGAATGTCAAATTTTTTTAGCATTATTATAAAACTTGGTATGATAGTTTAAACTTGAAAAATTTTAACTCGATAATTTTTTTTGCCCAAATTTTATATTAAATAGTGTAACAGTTATTCTAATATAACTTTATTCACTAGGTAGTAGGAATGTTAAAAAAAAAACTGATTAACCGAAAAAACCGAGAGAACCAATAAAAAATTAACTGAAAAAACCGAACCGAGATAGAAAACCGATTAAATCAATTTTTAAAACCATAAAATCTTGCCGGTTTATTCGGTTCCAGTTTGACCACTTAAACCAGTGAACCGAACTGATAATATAAATAACATGACTAAAGAGTTCCTAACCCTAATTGACATTCTGAAGCCGCCGCTCATCAATTTTCATCCTCCCTCTTCTCCCTTCTGCATATGTCTTGTCCTCTCCCCTGCATCTTGATTCTTGCCATTTAATTTTCATCCTCCCTGGCCCCTGCGTTTGTCTCTTCTTTTCTCTAGCCGAACAATAACCCACATCTCCACATCCATTTAGTCTACTTGCAGCCGAACAAAAACCTGAACAAAACCCCTTCGCTTCTCTCTTCACTTGTAGCAGAAAGAGAGAGCTCCTCCATTAGAGAAAAGGCGGCAAGGTAAAGTTTATTTTCGTGTGCTTGTAAGTTCAACTTTTTGTTTTAAACTTTGATGCTTCTCTGACATTTCCTGCCATTGGCTTCATGATTAGTACTTAAAAGTGCATATTTATCAAGGTTTTATCATCATTTTGTACTTGAAGTATCAATAACTCCTTAACTAAAGTATGTTTTATAATAACAAGTCTGATACTATAAAATGCCTTATTATATGGTAAATGTTCATCTTAAATGCAGGCCTATCACATAAATCAAAGGATTGATTGATGAATTCAAGTATTAAAATTGAAAGGATAAAGAGAGGACCAAACTTAGAAAAGAGATGTTAGTGCAATCCAAACTGGAACACTGTTTGGTAATTGGGTCATATCTCGAGTTCTAAATGTCCAAATGATCTTAAATTTTTACACAGATTCAGTAAGACATAGGCCTACAACTTTCATGTGGAGGCCACGATATAAGAAGGCCGTTTTCAAGTCCAAATTATAGAAACAACGAAGAAGTTCGAATCTGTCTTGCAGCCCAAACACTGTTCAGTGTTCAGCCTATATCTCGAGTTCTAGAAGTCCAAATGACCCCCATTTTTTTTCTCCTGGAAAGCTAAGACAATTTCCTATAACTTTCATAGTATATGTGGACCTAGTTCTAATGCTAGCAATGACATTTTATTCAAACAAGAAGATAAGGATTTTCACAAAATCAAGAGTTGGCCACCCACTCAACAATTAGTCATCAAATCAATAGTTTCAAATTTTGGCCTAGAAAAAAAGGCATTTGTCATGCATTTGGGGGCTTAATTGTTCAGATCAAGAACTTGTTCTTGCTCTCTCTCTTTATATATATATTTTTTAATTCTTAAGTTTTGCTTTCATTAATATCTTGTTTATGCTTTTCATTTTCTTTTCTTTGTGTTGCCTCCTCAAAATTACAAAATATCCCCCCTAGCTTTGAGTTGAAAGCTGGTATTTATAGGCAAAGTATTTTTCGAGCTTCCAAATTGGTCCCTCAATTTTTGTGTTTGGCCCCTAATTTCAATCAATTCACTTGGTAAAAATTAAATTTGGTCTCTTAAAATTTCAATCTTTTCAATTAAGTCCAAATTAGGCTCCCAAACTTAATTTTTCACCAATTAAGCCTCCAAATTAATTTGACCCATTTAAAGTATAATTAAGTCCTTGCACTTAATTAAATCCTTCAATTGGACCTAAATTAATTCTTAAACATAATTAAAATTTAATTTGGCCCATGATTAAATCAAATTGGCCCATTAAAAATTTAATTATGTCATTGGACTTAATTTTTATGCAAATTCATCCAATAATCATTTAATTTGACCTTCGAATTTTCATTTTCCTATTCTTAGGCATAATGGGGTACAATCAGGCCTTGAAATTCCTCCGAAAATTGCAGCTTGATTTTTGCCTAATTTTGCAGTCCTTTTTTATCAGCTTTCTCTACATTACCAGCGTTTATTTTATTTTTTTGATTTTTATTTTTAAAAAACATGAATTTTGGGGAATAACCTAGAATTGGGTTATGACAATTATTATCATTATTATTATTATTATTACTATTACTACTACTATTATTACTACTATTACTATTACTATTGTTGTTATTATTGTTATTGTTGTATTATTATTATTTATAATTTATACAATTAACCTCCTAGTGGTTCGATCTCAGTCTTGTCGGGTTATTTATTACTTCGAGACTCCTACACTTGGGAGAAGACATAAATCTTTTAGTCGTGTCACTTCACAAGGCTTGGATCTTTTTAACTCATCTTGATTTTCTGCTTTCTTTTTGTCTTCCTCAAGTTTCGTTGTTGTTTGTGGTCCATCTCAGCTTTCAGGATTCAGCCGGATTAATTTAATGATTAGGTTTCCTGGTTTTTTAGATCCAAAACCGGATTCAATCGAACCGGTTCGGTTTGAAATTCTAAAAATATGAGTTACATGGTTCGGTTGGTTTTTATTGTTCAAACCGAACCGAACCGAACCGAACCGAACCGTGAACAGGCCTACTAGGTAGGTTCAAAGAAAGAAAAAACAATCTAATACTAAACCATAAAATTAAATAAAAACTCTAAATTAAATAATGAAATTGAAAAAAAATAACAAAAAAAAGGGCTCCAAAAACCCAAAGAAATTAAAAAAAAAATCATACTAAATAATGGAATTTAAAAAAAAACAAAAAGATTAAAAAAATGAGAATTGTTTTTATTAAATTATGAAAAAAAATACAAAATTTGATTTATCATCAACTCAATATTAAAGGAAAAAATTAAATAAAAATATCATATTCAAGGATGGAATTAAAAAAACAATAAAAAAAAGGGACCATGAAACATAAAGGAAATAAAAAACCTATATTAAATGATGGAATTGAAATAAATTAAAACAAGAAAAAGAACAAGAAAAAAAGGGGCAAAAAACTTTTATTATATGATAAAAAAATATGGAATACCATTTATTATTAACTCAATACTAAATAAAACCTCATATTAAAGGATGAAAGAAAAGATAAGATGAGATTAAAAAAAAAAAAAAGAGGGCAAAATAACCTCAAGAAAATTTAAAAAAAATCATATTAAATGATAAAAATTCAATGTTTTAATTCAAACTTATTCAATCTATTTTAATAGTACCCTTTAATCATTATTAATTTTCACCAAAAATTCAAATTTCTCCAAATTCAATAAACTTATCAACTTAACTATAAAATTGATAAAATATGAAATGTACCCATTAAATAACTCATTATTTCTTTCATTATAACACATAAAAGATACAAATCAGACTCAATTTCTTCAAATGACAAACATATACACTTTTTTTAAAATCTTAAACAAACCCTAACATCTACAAATCATACAACAAATTTCTCTAGAAAAAAAAAGTTATAAAACAAGTAAACACAAAAAAATTACATTTACTACACAAAAATGATAAAATAATAATAATAATAACAAAAAAAAGGATTACAACAAAAAATGGATAAGTTTGCTTACTTGATGTGGCAAATCTTTAAAAGAAATTGAATCAAGACAGAGATAATGATAGACTAAGTGTTGTTTTCAAAGAAAGAAAAAGGAGGAAGAAGACAAAATCTAGGAGGTCGAGAAGGCAGTCGTGCTATTAGATATAATTTTAATATTACTAATGGATTTACCAACAAAAATTAACGATGGTAAATTATCTTCGATAAGTTCATCAGAAATATTAACACTTTAGATTTGCTAATAGAATTAACGAGAAAATAAATGTTTAATTTTTTTAATTGTTATTTGAATTCCATTGATAATTATTTTGGTAATCATTAATAAAACTTTTTTTTATCAGTAATTACTAACAAAAACAATTACATTATTTTCTATTAGTAATGGTCAACATAATGTACCAACAAAAAATTTTCTCTCATTATTCCTGTTGATATTTCACAATTTTCAAGTGGTGATGGAATTCAAAATTTGATACGTGGAACATCTTGCTCCTCAGTCCCTAACTTAATTAAATCTCCAATATTGTGTTCATGGACGAGATAAATTGATGATGAACTAGTATGTCCTTACATTGACAATGAATGTAGTTTAACTTTTTCACACCGACATCAGACAAGAATCCAGTACTTGAAAATGCCTCCACCTCACTCATATCTTATTTCACCAACACATTTAAGCAGTGTTTAATATTACGTTTAAAAGTACTTTTACAAATTATACAATACTCTAAATGGTGTGGAAAATTACTATTTTTTTATATATAAAATATTATGAATTACAACAGTAATTCACAATGCTTTCTTTTTTTTTTTCTTTTTTTTTTTAACTTTTCCTTCTTTTTTTTCAAATTTACTTTTTTTTTAACTTTCCTATTTTTTTCTTTTTTTTTCTTTTTTATTAATTTTTTTTCAAAATTATTTTTGTTGATTTTACTTTTTAAATATTGACTTGGTTAAAATTTTTGCTTTTTAATTTTTTTCTTTAAAATACTGTGGAGTGCTGCGATGTTTTTCCACATTTTTTTCTATTTTATTTCTTTATTTTTTTAAATTATATTTGTCGATTTTTTTTTAATATTGAGCTGATTGAGAGTTTAGTTTTGTAATTTTTTTTCTTTAAAACATTGTTGATTTCTAAAACATTTCTCCGCATGGTTTTTTTTTCTCCAAAATTATCTTTTTTATTTTATTTTTTAATATGGAACTGGTTAAAAATTACAGTTATAATATGTGAGGAAAGCACTGTATATTTCCTTAAAAATTACTGTTGATTGCTACAGTTTTTTTTCTCACATGGTTTTTTCCTGTTTTTGTTATGTTTTTTTCTAAAATTATCTTTGTCAATTTTATTTTTTAAATATTAAGCTGGTTAAGAATTGCAATTATAAGTTTTTCCTCACAAAACACTATGGATTAATACGATTTTTTCTCATATGGTTTTTTTCTGTTTCTTTTGTGTTTTCTTTTTTTTGTAATATTTTTTTTCAAAATTATCTTCGTCCATTTTATTTTTTTTAATATTGAGTTGGTTAGAATTTAACTCTGTAATAAAGCTTAATCATGCGGGGAAAGCATTGTAGCTTTGCTCATAAAACATTGTGGATTGCTACAGTGTCTCTCTACATGGTTTTTTTTGTCATAATTTTTTTTCAAATTATCCTTTTCAATTTTATTTTATTTTAATATTGAGTTGTTTGTGAATTACAATTATAAGTCATTACAAATAAGGTTAAATCATGTGGGGAAGCACTGTAGCTTTCATCACAAAACACTGTAAATTGCTACAGTGTTTCCAACATGATATTTTTCCCTTTTTTTTGGTGTTTGTTTTTTTTTTTTCCTAAAATTGTCTCTGTTGATTTTTTTTTAATATTGAGCTGATTAAGAATTTAGCTTTATATTTTTTTTTTCTTTAAAACACTATGAATTGTTGCAGTGTTTTTCCATGTGATTTTTTTATTATTTTTTCTAAAATTATCTTTGTTGATTTATTTTTTTTAATATTGAGTTGGTTAAGAATTATAATTACAATAAAGCTAAATTATATGAGGAAAGCGTTGTAGTTTTTCTCATAAAACACTGTGGATTGCTATAATATTTCTCTAAATGGTTTTTTATTTTTTTTTATTGGAAAAAGCGCTATAGTTTTCCTTACAGAACATTGTCAATTGCTACAATGTTTTTTCTCGTGGGTTTTTTTCCTTACAAAATTATCTTTATTGGTTTTTTTTTAATATTAAGTTGGTAGAGAATTTAGCTTTGTAATTTTTTTTTCTTTTTATTAACTAAAAAGTTAAATCATGTAGTGAAAGCACTGTATATTTCCTCACAAAACACTATAGATATCTACAAATCATTTTGTTCAGTCTCTGAGTTTTTGATCACCAACACAACTTTTTTTCCTGTCATGAAATATTTGCTCTATCATACTTTTAATTTCTATTACTTATCTAGCGTTGGTTCACAATTATAACACTATCAAGTGCATTTGTTTTATAAGCCCACGACAGCGCGCGGGTATGTCATCTTGTTGTATTTAAACTATAACAGCATCAATTATTTTAATATTCTATGCTAAAAATATTAAAAAAACATATATAAAATATTAATTTGATTTGTTTTCAATCCAAATACACGTTTACAAAAACATTTACACTATATTATCGAACAAACACTTAATCCAACGGTTAATTCTAGTAAGTACAATTGAGGAGCTAAAGAGAAAGTGCAAGAACATAAGAAAGGAAAATATAATAGGCCTTGGAGAAGGGGAAGAAGTGTTCAATAGACACACAAAGAGATTGTTTGAGAACGCGGTGTAAACCGTGTTCTACAAAAATTTAAAAAATAATTTGTTTAAATTATTTTTTTATGTTTTTAGATTATTTTGATATTCTAATATGAAAAATAATTTTTAAAAAATAAAAAATAAATATTTTTTTAATACATTAATAGATAAAAAATTAAAAAGTAACTGCTAATACATTTCTAAATGCACCTGAAATATAGTTCGATGAAATCATATTTTTATTGTTTAAAAGATGGAAAGAGAAGGAGGAAAATGACAAAAGTGAAAGTAAATAAGGCCCTATTTATTTGCAGGAAAGTAGTTTTTTTAAAAAAAACTGGTTTCTTTGGAAAGTGAATTCCGGAAAGGTAAATTATTTTCCGATGTTTGGTAGTGTCATGGAAAGTAAGTTGGAAAACACTTTCTAGTGTTAGGTTATGTTATGAAAAATGAGCTGGAAAATAGATTATTAATGTTTTTTTTCAAGTTTATTAAAACAATAAGGAAAAAAAATCTTACAAATTAAAAAGTTGAATGAGAATGGAATTGAAAAAATCTAATTTAATAAATTATCTCAAAAAAATAAATAATAATCAAAATAATAGAGATCAAATCTAACAGATAAAAAAATTGAAAGATGATGAAATTAAAATAATAATAATAATTACAATTTCATAAATTATTTTAAATAAAATAAGTAACAATAAAAAGAATGAGGATTAAATTTGATAGATAAAAAAATTCAATTTTAAAAATGATAAGAGAAAAGTAAATAAAAATCATAAAAATAAAGACCAAAATTAATATAAAAATTAAATTAAATCAAATTTTAAGGGATGGATTTGAAAAAAAAGAGATTCAAACAAAATTTATAGCAATCAAAAGTTTGAGGACCAAATTTGATATAATCAGGAAATAATATGATATTTTAAAATTTTTTACAACTTCTAGAAAATGTTTTCCGTCCAAAATAAGAGGAAAACACTTTTCTGAAAATCAAGTCAAAATTTTCTTTGACATGAAAGTGTTTTCCGTTGACCAACTTTTCTAATGACAAAAAAACACATGAAAGTTTGGAAAGTAGTTTTCTGAACAAAAACCAATGCTATTGGGTCTGACTAGGCAACTAGAAAAAAAATGTTCTTCCAATAGATGCTGGATCAGGCTGGCAGCTAGACCAAACGCTAATAAGTCATGTTGGGCAGTGGACCCAAGGGTATTAGGTCCTGCTGGGCAGTCGAACCCAAAGGTATTAGGTCTTGCTAGGTTGTCGAATCCAAACGTAGAATTTTTAGGACCTACGCCACTTTCAATCACATCAAAATAATATAAAAATATCAAAAAATATTAATTTTAATTAAAGAAAAAATAAAAATAAAAATAAAATTGATAATTTTTAAAGCATTTTTAAAACGTAGAAACAAACATGCTTTAATAAAAAAATTCAACTCAACCTTAAATAAATAAATAAATAAAAACATTATCATCACCCAATTTTTGTATAACATAAAAAAGTAATCAATTTATTTCCTCTTTATTGTATAAAAAAATCAAATAAGAGAAAAGAAAAAAAAATTAATTTGAAGTAAAGAAAAAAATAAAGAGTTTTCAATTTTTTTAAAAGATATTTTTGAAATGCAAAAACAAATATACTTTAATAAGAAAATTCAAATCAACCTCAAATAAAAGAAAAAAATCATCACCTAACTTTTGTACATTATAAAAAAAATTCCCATCAATTTATTTTCTCTTTACAATATGAAAAAAAATAAGAGAAAAAAAAAGATTAAAAGAGAAAAATACATAAAATTGCAAATATCTTAAAAGGAAAAAAAAAATAAAAGGAAAGAAATTAGTTGCCAATGTGTTAGGCATTGCTATGTTATGCGCTATTTATGGTACTACTATAAAAAATATTTTTATTTGAAGATGGTGATGGTCTAAATACATTTAAAGCTTTTAACCCAACTCAAATACTTTTACATTTAAAAAAAAAGTTGTTATTAACCTGCTTCGATGCGCGGATCACTATGCTAGTCATTATATTATTACATAACAATTATTTTAATATATATATATATATATATATATATATATATATATTGAGATAATATTTTTTATACCATTGCATCATAATAATATAAAAACACCAGAAAAATATTAATTTTAATTAAATAAAAAAATAAAAAAATTTGAAATTATTTTTTAAAGCATTTTTAAAACTAAAAAACAAGCATGCTTTAATAAGAAAATTCAACCCAACATCAGATGAAAAACAATTATCATCATTTAACCTTTGTATAATATAAAAAAAGTTCCATCAATTTATTTTCTCTTTACGGTATAAAAAAGTTAAGAGAAAAGAAAAAAATTTGATAAAGGTAAAAACATAAAATTGAAAATATCTTAAAAGAAAAAAAATAAAAGGAAACAAATTAATTGTTGGTGTATTTGACACTGTTCTGCTATGCACTATTCATGATGATACTATAAAAAATATTTTATTTAAAAATGGTAATGATACAAATATATTTTATGCTTTTAACCAAATTTAAATATTTTTATATTTTTAAAAAAATTGTTATATATTGGTTACATAGTGCGGACCACTATGCTAATTAAAAATTCATATTATAAAGAAGAGAAGAAAGTTTCATTTTCTTCTTTCTTCTTTGAAACAATTAAAAATGATATCCGGTTACATCCTTTCAAGGTAAGGAACTTCTTTTTTTTTTGAATATTTCATCACAAAGATTCTTCTTGCAACCAATAGATGATATTTTTCAAAAGCCTTTATTCTCCTGTTTCAAATGGCTATGGGGTAGCCAACAGGACCTAATACTCTAGAAACTTTGCAGCTGGACCGTCAGCGTTCATTGCCTGCACTTCATTTCACCAATGTGTAAACAAGTCATAGGTGAACCCACCAACTTCAATTGGTTGTCCACAGTATAATAGTACATGTCTACAGTAAATACATAGTGTTTTTTACATGCTTTTTAAAATATAGTATAATTAACATATTAATTTGCGTTCTGCAGCGAGTCTGATAATAACTTTTTTTCAAATATGAAAAAAATATAAAAATTATAGAGAATATATTAAATATCTTAAATCTAGTGGTAATATCAAATCCAAAACAGTTTTGAGTTTGACTACAACAAATGAAGTCAAAATATTCTTGAGTCTGATAAAAATGTGAAGACGTAATAATACTAGGTCGGGAGGCTAAAAAATTCAAAAACTGCAATTCCCATGTAAAAACAACGAAGCAAGTGAGCAACAGCCACATCAAGTGCATATAACCCAAGTTGCATACCGGGGCAAGACCTCCGACCTGACCCTTGGTTCAAAAACCTTAAAGGCTTAAAAGCATCAGGATCTTCCCATGAATTCTTGTTTCTCCCAATAGCATAAGCATTGATCATCACCCTTGTTTGCCTTGGAATGAAATAACCAGCAACCTCAGCATCTTCAGATGTTTCATGTAAGAGAACTGGGATTGGTGGGTGGATTCTTAAGGTTTCTTTGAGTGCGCATTTCAAGAATGTTAGTTTGTCAAAATCACTTTCCTCCACGCGCCGCTTTAAACCCACCACGTCTGCGAGCTCTTGCTAGAATTCTTAGAGCTTGTAGTTATAATTATTTTTTAAATAATTTTTCGTACTAAAATCATTACATCTGGCCCTTATTTGATCCTCGTGACTCTTCATTAGCTCCGCCATGGCCCACTCTATTGCCGACGCCACCGTCTCTGTCCAAACATCACATCTTGCCGGAATCAACTTAGACTGATTAGTAATTCCTTCAATTTCATCCACCCCCAAATAAGAGATTTGTTAGATTTGCACGTTCTTGATTTTTTGTTTCATTGGAATTGAAACGACAAAAAACTGGACTGCAATATCGAGATCATATAGTTAACTAATACTGTTAGGTCCTGGCAGCACTAAAAACGCTAAGAAAAAAGAACTTCAACCCAATACAATCTCAAATAAAAAAAAAATTATTATTATTCAATTTTTATATAATATAAAAAAAACTCATTAATTTATTTTTTCTTTACCATATAAAAAAATAAATATAAAAAAATACAAAGTAGTAAAAAAATAAAAATAAAAAATATATAGGTCTAGTTACAAACTAAATCCAATAGTATTGAGTCTACTTACTAAACTCAACCCAGTATATGTTAAAAACAATTTGAATCTGATAGCAACGTATAGAAAACAAAAATAATAATGCTTCTAGCAGCACTTTTTTACTGAAAAGCATAAAAGATAGCGCCTCCATGATACCATAATATTGTTTATAATATGGTTCTTAATGCAATAAATTTATATCCACCGTAAATATATAATGTTTTTCCCATGTCTTGTAGAATAATTGTAGGAACTCATGAGCCTAGAGATACATAGATTCATAGGAAGCTTTCTTTTCCGGTTATTTTTGTTTATTAACATGGATTTTTAAAAATATTGGTAAAATAATATATTTATAAAATAGTAAAATAGTACAAATTATACATGTTAATAAAAAAACATGATCTTAAAATTTTTCTCTTCCAAAAAGACAACATTTAAAAAAGAATAATATGAAATGAGCACATATAAAGAAAGAGGTAAAAAAAAAAATAAGAGATCTTATAGAAACCCTGATTACGATATTATTAGGTTAATAAAAAAATATGAATAAAAAAAATTTAATAACATATTAGAAAATATTTATAATTGATAATTTTTTTTAGTGTCATTAGATTTATCTTTTAAATATATATTTTTTGGTATTAGTTGTGTCAAGCAATATAAAAGCCCAAAAATACCTTAATAATACTTAATTCGTGAAGGGGAATGCTTTGAAATAAATTTTGGTAATTTTTATCATGAAAATCATACCAACCAACATCATTCTTTTTTTATTGTTTTTTAACTATTCCCTCTCCTTTCTTAAAATTAGAAATTGAAATATGAAATAAAACGTTTTGGATTAAACCATTTAATTATCATACTAAGTGACCAAAAAAGATATTAAAAAAAATCCCAAGTTAAAATTAAGAAAAAAAGGAATGAGAATCATTTTTTTTTGTTTTAATTTTAATTCTTTTTCAAACAATCAAATTAGATTATCTTTTCATGAAATTAAGTATTAATTCAATGTTGAGATTTTTTAAAATTAAAATAACCACATAAAAATTAGATTAAAATAAATTATTAACCTCAAATTCTAATTAACACAACATTAAAAAATAAAATTAAAAAGAAAAATAATAATTGATGAAAGCAAAATAAAAAGAAGACCAAAGTTAACACCATATTTTTTTAAAAAAAACCAAACGGTTATCATTTTTTCTTTGCTTCAACCTTGTTATTTTTATTTTCAAAATCTTGCGACCAATAAAATAAAATAAAAATTATGAAATCGATAAACCAGCTCTATACTAGAATGTTTTATGAAGACCTCAGCAACAATATAAACAAAATAAAAATCAAACATATCACATTCGCCAAAATATTTCGGTAAACGTAACATCAAACAATCAAATACCACGTGGATGTGGTCCTTTCGATTTTCAATTACTTTTGTGTTTTGACCATTTTCGACCTCACCAACCTACCAACCCTACAACACCGTTTGAAAATACAGTATAAATTATATTTTTAAAAATTTTTAATTATAATTTAATATAATTTATATGTTTTGAATTGTTTTAATATATTAATGTTAAAAATAATTTTTTAAAAATAAAAAAAATTATTAATATATATTTTAATATAAAAATTATTTAAAAAATAACTGTTACAAACTACCAAAAATACGCACGTATTTGGGTGAGAGTTCTTGCCGAATGCCGACATCGAAACAAAAGCGGGACTCCTTGAATTTTCCTTAGAGCATCGCCAAATAGAAATTCTAAATCAAAATTTAAAAATAAAATAAAAAATATTACCATTCATATTCATTCCTTCCAGGATCATTAATGTTTATTTTATATGTGCTTTAAAATAATATCTAAATAAAATACTATTTTATTATCTCTCTTACAAAAATATCATATATATATTATAGTTTTGAAACCTGGCGGATCGACCCAAAGTTGAAATAGAGTTAGGTTGAAGAAAAAATAAAGAAAAAAAAACCTGGTGTGACTCGTCAAACTCAGTGAGTTAACCCGGTCAAGATCCAACCTCAAACTCGTTGACTTATATTTTTTTATGTTTTTTTATTAAAACAACATCATTTTAATTTTAAAAAAAATTGACCCGGTCAAAATCTGGAATCCGGGTCTTGGACCGGGCCGACCACCGGACCAGGTCTTAAAACTATGATATATACAACAAATACTATTTATTAAAATAATTTTTTAGTAATTTTTATTTTTTTTAGTTAATTTATTTTAAAATTATACTAGTGTATCATACATTTAATAAGTTAATCTCAATTTTTTTTTTTTATCTTTCTTTTAATTTTATTTTTTTTATATTAAGTTTATTAAAAATTATGAGGATTATTTTTAAGTAGGTTAAGTAAAACATATTATATTATATTATTAAAATAATTATGTACTAAATATATTACAATACAATAAAATATTCTAGAAATCTTTTGTTATTAAAATATACATAAAAAAAATTATATTTATAGTATTTAAAAAGATAAATGATCTGTTTGGCTCTTTTAAAGAGCATTTCCTTGGACATGCTCTGAGAATGGCAACCATCTTTGACCTTTCTCTTCCTCCGTGAGGCGGGTTCCAAGAAGAATAGTAAGACATAGTGCATCTCTCCACCCTATATACTGGGATGCAGGAGCTTACCAGCATCAAAACAACAATGGTAGAGACCAAGAATCAGAAGCATTTTGTTCTAGTACATGGAGCTTGCCATGGGGCTTGGTGCTGGCAAAAGTTCAAAACACTGCTCGAGTCAGCAAGTAACAGGGTCACGGTGCTTGACCTTGCTGCTTCAGGCGCCAACACGAAGGCAATCCAAGATGTAGAAACACTTGATGAATATACGGAGCCTTTGTTAGAGTTTCTGGCCTCATTACAGCCGAAGGAGAAGGTTATTCTAGTAGGGCACAGCCTTGGAGGTTTGAGTTTGGCTCTTGCTATGGAAAAGTTCCCAGAGAAGATTGCTGTTTCTGTTTTCTTATCAGCTTTCATGCCTGATACCACACACAAGCCATCGTTTGTCTTGGATCAGGTACTGCTAGAAATATTGGCAAAAAAAAATAAAAAATTCTTTTAACTGCTTTTGAAAATATCAATTGCTTCTGAAGTTGAATTCTTCTCTAATTTTTTCCCCCTGAATCTGTAAAGTATAACGAGAGGACCCCGGCGGAGGCCTGGCTGGACACTCAATTTTTACCATACAGCAGCTCTCAATGTCATCTCACAACAATGTTTTTTGGACCCAAATTCTTATCCTCCAAGCTCTATCAGCTAAGCCCACCTGAGGTACCTTTCCTATCAACATCCTCAAATTCACAGTTACATTAGCTGTGGACTTTATAACATGACAGTTAAAGTAGTCTTCTCTCTTCTTTACTCCTTTTGATCATGTCAAACCTGGTAGAGCAAGCGCGCTGCAGGTTTTACATGATTCCTAAACATGCCTTACTTTTGGATTTTTCAAGGATCTTGAGCAAGCAAAGACTATGGTAAGGCCAGGATCACTGTTTCTGTATGATTTGTCAAAGGCAAACAGTTTCTCCACGACGGGCTATGGGTCAGTCAAACGAGTATATGTTATCTGCGATGAAGATTTAGCGATACCAGTAGAGTTTCAACGCTGGATGATTGAAAACAGTGCTCTTGAAGAAGTTATGGAAATTGAAGGTGCAGACCATATGGTTATGTTTAGCAAGCCACAAGAACTCTTCCATTGTCTCTCAGAGATAGCAAATAAACGTGCTTAAGCTGTCCTTATCAGCACTCATAGTTATAGTGGTTTGCAGATACATGTATCCATCAGAGCAAAAAAAGAGAGGAGGAAATTAGGTTATTTCCAACAATAATGAGTGGCATTAATTGCTCACTTGGTCAATAGAATAAAGAGACAAGATATGCTACTGTGTGTGTATTTTTAATGTAAAATGTTTTATTTGTTGTTTTTGAATTGTTAAAGGGTTGCTGTCTTTCCATTTATCTATTGCGTAGTCAAATGAATTCATTATTCTAAAAAACAAATAATTAGTTAACAATGGTTTAAGGTTTTCGTGGCATTTTATATTTTTTTATTATAGTGTAATTATAATATTACCCTTAAATTTAAATTTTTAAAACTTGATCTAAGAGGCTAAATCATAATTGAAAAGTTTTTTTTTTTTCAATAATACTTGGGTCTGGACGATAAAAAGGTGTTTTTGAAAAAAAAATAAAAAAATCTAAAAAATTGTTGACGTGTATATTACATATACCAGCACGTCACATGTTTCATTGTCTTCATAAGGCGTGTGCTGCTAAATACAATGATCAAAAAATTAATTTTATCATATTATTTGATTTATCTAAACCTTTTTTTTTTTAAAGACGCTTGTACATGTGTGAACATATGATATATCACTAAAATCCTTTTTATGCCTCTTTCCTCGTAGAAAGTCATGTCTGACCCTCCACTTTCTCATATTAGCCCTTCAAATTCCTTTTCTTTTGATTTTGTCCTTGATGTTTTTATATTTATTAGTTTTATTTTAATTTATTTATCAAATTTTCTTTTGTTTTTAATTTTATCCTCCTTTAATTTCTTTGTATATCAAATCATACCCTCATTCTTTTGATTTTGTCCTTTATATTTGAGATAGGTTTTTAATTTTCAATTTTACTCCTTTATTTTTTTCTTCTTTCATATTTGATGCTCAATTTTTTTTATTTTTTTTTGCTTTGGTGAGAGTTTTAATTTGAGATTTTATTTTTAATTTTTTCATTAAACTTGATGACAATTGAAATTTTTAATTGAACTTTTGTATTCAATTTAAATGTTTATAATAGAAGGATGATAAGTTTTGTTTAAAATATAAATATTTTTTATTTTATATTAAAAAAAATTTATCTAACCTGCAGCGCTTCACCAATCTTGTTCTATAGCTAAATCAAAATGATAATTGCTCTTATTGGTTGCTTTTCATAATTCTATAGCCAGTGTTCCCAGTTGAATCAAGTGTTGGACGTACCAAAATGTTCAAAATGAACAGTGAAGTTAATGATGCCTTTGGGTATCGGACAAGAAGAAAATCTGAGTAATTGAATTGTTGACACTACAAAATAGAAAAGAGCTAGGCGAAAACTTAAAATTAATAATACTAAGTGATAAATTCAAAGACTCTAGGCCTGTAGGAAGCACGCGTTCCTTGTCATTGAATTTTAAGCAACTTGAGAATGAAGTTCACATGGCATCCAAATTGGACAGCTTGCTTGGAGTCAAATTGCCGAATCATGCCAAAATTTCCAAAATTGAAAATTTCTCTCAGCTCACTGAGTAGTCTTTTTCACTACTTGAGTCATCATCAACTTTCCTTTCATTCGCATTAACATCATCGCATCACTCACTCTCACCCTCCTTATCAAGTAGTATCATTTTTTATTTGGCAAATAGTACTTAATTGGCTGAAATAAAAAATACAAGGGTTTAATTGATTAAAATGATAATAAAGAGGCTTTTATGATTAATTAACAAAACAACAGGGCGCAAATAATGAGTTTTGCCAATTTTAAGAGGTATATTCTAGAGCGATTGCTTGCTCCCACTGCCGACGAACCCTTTTCTTCCTTGGAAGCAACTATTGATATTTTGAAGATTAAATCTGCCCAGGTTGCTTGGAAAGTTGTCTGCCTGCCCAAGAAATAAGGGGGCTTAGGTTTGTTCAATATCGAAGCTCGCAACAAATGTTTCCTTGCTAAGTAGCTGTGGAACATCCACTTCAAAACTGATTCTATCTGGATACAATGGATTCATCATTATTATCTTCTCAACGTTTTTGTTTGGGAGGCTTTATCTCTGCGAACCTCTTCACTAGTCTGGAGGTCTATTATCTCTCTTAAGGACCAGCTTGTTGCAGAATGTGGTGGCCAGCACCAAGCTATTGCACTGATGAGTACTTGTAGCAGTGGAAAACTTCCTTTCACTGCTCAATCCTATGATTTCTTGCGTTTCAAATGTGATTCTTGTTGGGAAAACTAGGAATAAATAACCGGACACCAATCTACCCGGATCAATACAGCGGAATAAAATTCACAAGTTCTTTTTTCTCTTTGTGCAGTAAAAACAGAATCAAACAATGACAAAAATAATGCAAATAATCACACAGATCAACACCAAGATTTTTATGTGGAAAACCCGATGCGGGAAAAACCACGGGACCGTAGTCCACCTAAAAACTTCCACTATCAACAATAATGAATTCACAACTGTTCTTCCTCATATTCAACTAAGGGATACAACATAATATCATCAAGAACAACTTATTCTTGGATTACAACAAGATTATAAGAGAATTATTGGAGAAAAACTCACAATACTGACAGCCCCGTTCTCTGTCAAAACGGCCAGCTTCCACGCCATCAATCTTCGATCCAACCGTCCAGAATGAAAAGCCACGTGTCTAGAAGCTGCTGTCAAAATTTCAGCCCGATCCAACGGTGAAAGAGCTGGGAATCAAAGAAAGAGCATGGACTGCTCTGCTGCCTCTTCTTCCTTTCTTTCTCCCGATTTTCTTCTCTTCTCTCTGTTTTTCACTACTGCCATCTACAGTAGCAACCCATTTAATTTAAACACCTCTCTTCTTAATTAATGTGGTGGTCCCACCATCACATGGTGCGGGACCACACACAACAATTCTGTCCCTTGGGTTAAGGTGGTCTGGGAAACTTGATCTTTGCCTAGCTATAATTTCATTTTGTGGCTGGCGGTTGAGGGGAAGTTTCGCACTCGTGAGAGGCTTCGGTTCCTGGATATTGACCCTTTGTGTGTTTTCTGCCGGCTTGATGAAGAGTCCCACAATTATCTATTTTTCAACTATCCTTGAACTTCTCTACTTTAAACGATGGCAAAATCATGGCTTCGGCTGCACAGAAGCATGTCAACCATTTATAGTGCAATCCATGGCTTTCTTTCTGGCAGAAACAATTTTGTTGGTAGAATGCATGGAGTTTCCCTTGGTATTTTGATCTACTTGATTTGGGAAGAGAGAAACAAGAGGGTATTTGATAATTCTTACACTCCTGTATCTCTCTTTTTTTTCGTAGATTCTAGATTCTCTTCTACATGGTTCTGCATTTTCATGAATAGATTATCTTTCAGGGTGGTTGTTGTTTTGTTTGTTGGGGCTGCCAGTGTTCTTTCGCTGCTGGTGATGGTTTTTCTCGAGTGGGGTTGCAGTGTTGGCTTGATGTTGTCCATCTTTTAGTTGTGGCTACTTTGATGTCTTATCTGCTGGCTCGCTAGATGATTGTATTGATGGAGGGTTTGCTTTGATTTGATTGGTTGATGTGGCTGGTGATATCTTTTGCATTGTTTTTTGCCATGTGTTAGGTGGGGCATTTTGTCTTTGATTTGGTTTATCTTCTAACCGTTGTCAGCTAGCTCTTTCAGCTGTATGTAAATCTTTTAGCTTAGTTGTATATGTTTTATTAGAGAGTTTGTTCCCTTTTTGTAAATCATGTATATAAAATTGCTGTCAACCTTTTTTTGATCTGCTATATATATTTACATTTTGATAAAATAAAATAAAATAAAACAATAGCATATAAAAGCCACTAGGAATGGGCACATATGCATGAAGCTACATGGAAGTCATTTAAGTGACGTCAGCAATTATCCGCAGATTATAATGAATTTAGATGAATGCCTTTTTGATGAAGTGTGATTGTTCACTCTTACAGCTTCCACATTAAGTTTTCTCATTTCATCTAAGAAATTTGAATGCTAAAATGTTATTATTTGGAATAAAACTCATGAAGAGAGGCTTCAAGTGCTTCCTTATGAACACCCCTCTCCTCAGATACATGTTTGTTTTTCGTTTCATAGAAAGATATTCCAATTCATGTGTAAACTATTCCAATTCTTGACTATGCACATGAAGCATGTTAAGCATCCACTGATTAGTGTCCATAAGCACTGGAATTTTGGTGGCATGACACTTGCAAGCAAGGGCGGATGTATAGTGAAGACTTGGGTGGGCTATAGCCCATATCAATATTTTATTTTTACTAATATTAAATTAGCCCATGTTACACTCAATTAAATTTGCTCGAGAAAGATTTGCTTTGTCCATAAAATTAGCCGCTCTTTTTTTTTTTTTAATTAAAATCTTTATCTTTTTTAGTTAAGAGAGCCAAAATGAAAATTATATCCTCGTGCTAGATTATTCTTGTTTTCATATATATTCAACTCATAAAATTTAACAACAGCAACACACCTTTTTTTTTTTTTTTCCATTTATTATATAGTATTATCTATCACACAAATTCAACTTAATTTTATCTTAACTTCTAAAGCATTGATTCAAACTTTAAAAGATGTCAGAGTTAATATTCTCCTTCCATATGTGTAATTTGTTCGCACACAATAAAAAATTAACATACCTCATATAAATGTTTTATATAAAAGGTTACAGGTTGTTCATGTTAGCAATAAGAATTCATGGCAGTTTACTAACATTATCATTATAATATATTTAACTCAATAATAGATTTTCAGTTAGAAGAGTTGAATTCTAGATTCAATAATAGGATAATGAAACTTCTTGCACTTAGCTTTGCTTTAGAACCTAATAATAACTTTAAATCATTTAAAATTAATGTTATTTGCAAGGTTGTTGATAATTTTTATTTTGAAAATTTCAATGAATAAGAGATGTATTATTTGAGATTTCATTTAGAGTATTATGAGATTGATGGAAAGCTTTCAGAACATGTCTACCATTTTTAAATTTTGTTGATGATTAATCGAAACAAATAAGTTGCAACACAATCATTTGATTAATAAATTGATTCGTTTTATTTTGACTTTGCTAGGGGTGACTCTTGAACCCTTTAATCATATTCTTATGATTAACCCCAACATATCCAAAATTCCCTTGATCCAAGAGCCTTACTTGTCATCCGAAGTCGTGCATGTCATGACAGCAAAAATCCAAATATTCTATGTTATCAAGTGACCAATCTTGATAAAAATAAATCTAAAAGGATCCATTTTTGACATATGTAGCAATAGGATTTGATCAAAAGATATATTGATCACAAACTCGATTTAAACTTAATAATGATAGGGTATGAAATGTTCAGATCACAAGGCTTACACTTCCTCCTGGCAGAATTGAACTTTTTAATGGTAGAGCTTGAATTTTTTTTGTTGACAAGGCTTAAAATTTTATCATCGCAAGGCTTAAACTATTTAATAGCAGAGTTGAACTTTCTAATAGTTGAGCTTGAAAATCTTTTGATGACAATGCTTGAATTTATGATTGGAGGGCTTAACAATAACATCAACTTATTTTGATTTATTTATGAAGCAAAACTTTACATTTTGAAAGCACAATATTCCTTCTTATATTTTCTTCATCTTCTAAGGCCTTCAACTTTAGAAATGTCAATAACCAGGCATAAGCTTACATGAAATGTTTAAGTACTCGCAATACCTTCACTGCTTATCATAAGTTTATCTTTCTATGTTCTTCTCTTTTGACAACTGAATAAGTATGGTTTATCAATCTTACGAGCTTGGCCCGCATTGACTCTTTTTATTATTGCCCCCTAGCTCAAGCATGAGGATTATTGTTTATTATTCTATATTATTATCATTACCATATGGAGTTCTTCTATTTTCAGCTTTTGATGGAGTTCTTCAAAATCAATTGCCCTCAATTGATCTAGTTGGGTGCACCGATTAAAAATACATAACTTTCAAATTAATGGGTAAGAACAAATCACTCATAAATATACTAATTAAACATGAGATTTAAAAAAAAAATAAGTTGAACGAACTGCTAATTAGTGGACCAATTAAAATTACTTAACTTTTAGAATTAATTGGCCAAAAACAAATTTCTCATGAGTGGACTTTTAAACTCTAGATTTAAAACAAAAAGAATAATCGATCAAACAAACCACTAATAAATGAATTAATTAAACACAAAATTTTGAAATCAATTCATCAATTTGCAAGATATTCATCACATATCATGATCACACAATCAAAATCAGATACACAATTTGAGATTTCATCTAAAAAAATAATTCTTGTTGATGCATCACACATAGAAAATAAATAAATAATGAGGCAATCATGTGTGACAACGGTTAATTAAATTATCGGTCATTCAAACATTAATATAATAAACTCTAGGGTAGGCACTCGTCTCAAATAATACCTAAAAATGAAATCACAATCTTGTCCCTTCAGCTCCATTGCAGAGCATTGACACTTCTTATATCTCCTCCAAATTACCTAGTGTCACCCTCAAGTTTGGCATGCTATGACACGCCATAAAAACTTCAATGAAAAAAATATTCACAAATACATATCCAAAAAACTATTTTTAATTACAAAATAAAACATAGATTTAAAAAATAACAAAAATACCACTGGTGTGGGGAATTACCATTTCAACCCTAGTCAGGTATAGAAATTACATTTATACCACTAACAGTGTAACTCCCTATTCACACGATGCGATATCATAGACAGCTCTATTAGGATTTAGGCGAGGTGGTGGAGCGTAAACTGGCATTTGTTGACCTCTTCAATCCCTGTTATGTATCTCACAGGAAAACTAGGGAGGAAGATCAACAATGACAAAGGTTTTGGTTAGCCTATTCAGTTTTTTGGCTTTTATGCTTATAATGCCATCATTGATGTATGAGACACAACGAGATGTGGTCAGCGAGAGGAGATGCTTAGTGGTAGAGGGATTAACAGCTCTATTTGAAAGAGCATATTCATATGGTTATTTTAAAGAAATTGGGTATGATTAGGGATAATCACTCAATTAATCCTTCAATATGATTAGGGATTACTGTTCTTTGATAGAAGTAAAAAGGCTTTAGCTTTGTAAGTGAAGTTCCATAAAAGTTTCTTAGTATACATACTGATCTTTCGCATGCTAAAAACGGCGCACAAATCACAAGATCCATTCAGAGATGATTTCGACGGGTTGGTACCTCGGATGCAAGAAAAATATGTACCTCGTTTGCTAGTAGTCACAGAAAAAAAGGAAAAAAAAAAGTTTATGTTATCCTTTTGATCTAATTTGAGAGTAATCCAATTTCTCCCTCTAAGGTTTAATTGTATCAATGTCCCTCCTAAGCTTTCAATTACATATCAATGTTTCCTCTCAAGTTACCCAAACTAACCAAAAAAAAAGTAGACCCTACAGTTTTGAAGTTTAATCATATAGAACCTTTTTAAAATAATTTGAGCTGATCAAATCTTCTACAACAATTAAAAGATCCAATTGGAAAGTACATCACTTGTATTTAAAAATATAAGATACAGAGTTAAAATATATCTTTCATTAATTATGGTTTACATTAGAATTAAAAACATATAACATATGTTGAAAATTAAAAAAAAAAAACAATATTAAATTGAAAGAACACAAAAGATTAAAATATTGCAATTGATGTTTTTAGGATATTACCTCATGAAGTCTATTTCATGTAAAATAATTATGGATTTCCTTAAAAATCTCTACATTGACTAGTCTTAAATTTAGATAATAATTCATTTCCCTTTTAAATTAGCTACCCAAAAGTCAGAGGAGTATTTTGCATATTATATAAATTACTCATTATAGGTTACATAGCAATTTTATAGTTAACCGTTTTAGAATTCTCAAACCTCTCTTTTAAAAAAATAATTCCTAGATCCCTTTTTATTTGAAAAAAAAAGCGTTGAATTCATTTATATCATTTTAGCATTTTAATTTAGCGAACACACATATAAATTAAACTTGAGATCCGGAATGTGTTGGGTGTTTTTTTTTATTAGAAAATAAAGGGTGGGACAAAATTTGAAAATCATAAATTGGAGGCCTTATCATGCAAACAAGTTTTTGGTTTAGAAGGAAAGTTACAAAAATTATAAAGGACTACTCATGTTCAAAGTAGGGTGAAAACAGGATACCCATTGTTATATATAAACATCTAATTAAATATTTGAAAAGTAAGGGAGCAATGAAAGTATTTTTCATCGTCATCACCTTCGGTCAAACTCTTTTTGTTGGGTGAAGGTAAAATTATGTTGGTGATCATATCCAGTTATTAGTACTCGGACATCTCTTACTTTTCATTATTCCAATCTATGAAATACCTATTTTTTTGACAGCACTAACTCAAAAGATAATTGTTCAACGGATCCGGTTACGAAAACGAAATAGATTTCCTGTAAATATATAAAATTGTTTGAAACGACTACTCATGTTCAAAGTAGGGTCACATTAATTTGAAGTTCTTCCACGACGAAAACATGGCGGCTTTTCATCTTTGGGTATATGAGAATTTTCCTAAGAATTTACAGAAGAAAAGTAGAAGAAAAAGTTGGGTTTGTATTTGAGGAGTCAACATCTCCAAGGACAGGTATCTTCTTGGACATTATTAGATAGACTTACGAATAAAAATTAGACTGGAAACAAATAATAAAATAAATTATTAAAAAAGTTTTAGGATAGTATTTAAGAAAATATGTTTGATAGTATGATAACAATTGTTTTTCAAATAATTTTTCGTGCTGAAATGCATACCAATGATGTTTTTTTATTTTTTAAAAATTATTTTTGACATTAGCACATCAAAACAATACAAAACATACAAATCATATTAAATTTTAGTAAAAAAACAAAAATTCAATTTTTTTGGGAATGCGGTACAAACGGTGTTGAAAGTCTTCTTCAAGTAAAATACTTAAGGATTTGCTGAAAAATCTCTACATTAACTAGTCTTAAATGTCCTAGTTATTTTAAATTTAGATAATAATTATTTTTCCTTTTAAATTAATTAGCCACCCAAAATTCGGAGGAGTATTTTGCATATTATATAAATTATTCATCAAAGGTTAGATTTGCAAAAAGTAATATTAATCCAGCTAACATCAGCAATTTTGTACTTAATCTAAAGCCTCTCTTTTTTTTAAAAAAAAAAAAAAAAAAACCCTAGATCCCTTTATATTTGAAAAAAAAAAGTGTTGAATTCATTTATATAATTTTAGAATTTTAATTTAGCAAACACATATATACTAAACTTCAGATTCGGAATGTGTTGGGTGTTTTTTATTTTTTTCATTAGAAAATAAAGGGCTAGTTATTAGAAAATAAAGGGTGGCACTAAATTTAAAAAATCATAAATTGAAGGCCTTATCATGCAAACAACTTTTTCGTTTAAAAGAAACTTAGAAGGAAATTACAAAAGTCTGAAACGACTATCCATGTGCATGTACAGTAAAAATAGGATACCAAGAAACAATTTAATTGAATATTGAAAAGTAAAACAATGAAAGAATTTTTTTTGAATTTTCAATCTTGAACTGATCTGTTACGACATATGTTCATTTTCCTGTGAATTTACAGAAGAAAGAGTTGGGTTTGTATTTGAGTTAACTTCTCCAAGAACAAGCTATCTTCCTGGTCATATTATTTGAAGTTCTTCAACGAAGAAAGCATGGCTGCTTTTCATCGTGAATATATATATATTTAATTGTTGAATTTCAAAATTATTTTATGCACTTCCTCCCCAATATTGCATGTTAATACCATCAAAAGATTGAACGCATGACTTGACTTGTCAAAGAAAATAATGCCTAGGAGTTTTTGATCAACAAAAAAAAAAAAAAAAAAAACATGTGACTTTTGACATTTACCACTTTCAACTTTTCAAGAGAAGCTACTCTCTATATATACCACCAAGCAACGACATTACCAAGCACAATCAAGGCATTACGAAAATATAACGTACTGTCAAGCGAAACCAAAAGCCTTTACTTTTGTTAGAGTACTATCAATCAGCAAAAAAGAAAAAGAAAAATGGGAGATAGCAACAATCAAACAACGCATTTTGTTCTGATCCATGGTTCAGCTTCAGGAGCTTGGGCATGGTACAAGGTGAAGACAATGCTAGAGGCAGCTGGCCACTCTGTCACAGCCCTTGACATGAGTGCATCAGGGGTGAACACAAAAACACTGGAAGAAGTTGTTACTTTTGATCAGTATAATGAGCCCTTGATCGAGTTCATGGCCAACTTAGCTGAAAATGAAAAGGTTGTATTGGTGGCTCATAGTCTAGGCGGCTTAAACGTGGCTTTTGCTATGGAGAAGTTCCCGGAGAAGATTTCTCTAGCTGTTTTTGTTACAGCATTCTTGCCTGATACCGAGCACAGGCCATCGTATATGTTAGAGAAGGTACCGCAATTTATTTTATTTTGCATTTAATTGAAAACATGCAAATGTAAAGGCATTACCAATCATCTCTAACTTTCAATTAACCCTTATACATTTTGTTCTTTCTGTTAGTTTATTGAAAATAGCCCAGCCGTGGCAGACGGGTGGCAGAGTGTAGTGTCTTCAACCGCGGGATATGAGGCATTCATGAAGTCCACTGCTTTTAACCTTGCCTCCCCTGAGGTACGGCTGATCATGAATCTGATTACAAATTGATTTTCGATCCTGGACTGATCTGTTTGACAGTAATAACTAGTGTAGTGATGATATTTTTCTTGTTTGCAGGATCTCAGTCTCCAAACGCTTCTAAAGAGATCAGGATCATTGTTTCTTGAAAGTCTGGCCAAGGCAAACAAGTTCACGAAGGAGAAGTTTGGATCGGTTGTGCGAGATTATGTTGTTTGTACTCAAGATTTATTGGTGGTTCCGTCATTGCAGCGCTTCATGATTGAACACAACGAGGTTAAGGAAGTGATGGAGATTCCAGCAGATCATATGGCAATTGCTTCCAGGCCTAAAGAACTCTGTCAATGTCTTCTGGAGTTTGCACGCAAGCATGCATAGATTGTTCTAGGCTGCCTATATATATATATAATAGGATGGCTGTTGAAATAAAATGAAGAAGAGATAGATGTTGGCTTCATTTTTAGATTTTCTCTTTGGAATATTCTTTGAATTGCAAGCGCATCATTCGTGCCTTCATTATTTGTATTTATATCTATTGTATTCTTTTCCAATTATGAATAATAAATAAGATTGATTTTTTAATATTATGTTCTCTGCTTGCACTATATTATGTTATCTGCACAACAAATTTGAAAAATTAAAAAGTTGTGAATCATTTAACATAAATAAAACATTTTTTTGAAACAAATTACATAATGTTATAGTTCTTGTTATTCTATTATTTCTCAAAAGTACAATAATAACAAAATATAATCAAAGATTATTGAATTACTTTCAATTTAACCCATATGATTTGAGACCAATTAAAATCAAGTACAAGGTAATCTAAGTCTGTAAAAGTTTTAAGTTCAAAAGGTATTTACTTTAAAAAATGTGTTGGAAAATAATATAAATTTTAAACTTTTGGGTTGAATTGGTTATTTGACATATTAGAATTAAAAACATATAAAATATATTGAGAATTTAAAAAATAATATTAAATTAGAAAAAACACAGAAGATTGTTAAATATAATTAACTCCTTAATCATGACCTCTACATTGACTAGTCTTAAATTTAGATAACAATTCTTCTCCCTTTTAAATTAGCCACCTAAAAGTGGAACGATTATTTTACATATTATATATATAAACTACTCATCATAGTTATATTTGCAAACTATAATAATAATCCAACTAACATCAACATTTTTTTAGTTCACCTTTTTAGAATTCTCAAACCTCTCTTTTTTAAAATGAAAAAGAGTTGAGACATAGAAGGAAGTTATAAAAGTCTGAAACGACTATCCATATTCAAAAAGATACCAAAAAACAATCTAATTAAATATTTAAAAAGTAAAACAACTGAGGAGTTTTGTTTGAATTTGAGGAGTTATATTCTTCGAGAACGAAGAAATAGTTTGGTCAAACTCTTTTTAGGTTAAGGTAAATGCATTTCAATGATATTCAGTTATTATTACTCGGACATCTCCAACTTGTGACTGACATTTCACAAGATCGATAGGTTCATTATATTTTAATCAAATCGATAATCTATGCAAAATAAAAAAAAATTAAAATCTCAATCTAGTTATACCTTTTTCAAATCTAGATTATTTTTTTATAAACCAAACTAATAATTTATTCACCTTGTTTTGTATTATAGAATGCGTTGTAATATAAAAACTATTATACTTTTTTTGTATAGATTTATCCTGCATAATATATTATCCACTAACTAATATATATTGTTCTAGTCATATAAATAAAAGAGATAACTAATGATTATGTAAGCCCTATAACCAATCATAAGTTGTGCCTCAACTTGGTATTAAAACCTTCCTCCTTCTCCCCTTGACCGGCGCCTCCTCCTCTTTAGCCGGTGACGACTGTAGTATTTTGGTAGAAATCTAAACTAACAAGCTGTTGAAAAAATGTTATTATTGTTAATAAAAATATTTCGGGATTCCCTAGCATATTTGGCAGAATCCAAAAAAAAACCCTATCATGACAACATTTTCTTCTAAAATTATTTTTATGGTTTTATTTAATAATTTTATTATATATAAATTCTATGATATTGGAAATCTTGTAAGATCCTCAACATGTTAAAGAAAAAAAGGACTCAACATAACAAATAAACAAACCAACACACTACATATAAACAAAGTGAAAAATAGATTAACTAACACTTAGATTATTAGATAACTTCTCCCGTCGTCTATGCACAGAGGATGGGATTTTATTTTCTTTTAATTACTCTACCTAGATTTTTAGTTCATAGCCTGTTACGAGTAAGTTGCCAATTCTATTCTTGATTTGTTTGTTGTTATGTTATGATCAAATAATTTTTTTTTCATGTTTTTTTTTATATTACTCAGTTTTATGATATCAATTATATCTCTCAATCCGATCGTTGGATCATATAAAATATTTATAAGGAGTCTTCTTATATATTGTTATATCTTAGGTTAAAATTTTAGTGTGATTGGAATTTAGAAAGGCGTTATGAGACTGCTGATGATATTTTTGTAATTTTGTTTAGAAATATTATTTTATTGTGTTTTTTTTAGATTATTTTTTTTATTTTATCATTCAACAATGAGTTTATTAATAATTAAATTTTATAATTTATTTTGATTTGTTTTATCTAAAGTTATTATAGTCTCCTAATCAAAGTTAGAAATCAAATGGTAGGTGTTTTGATTTGGTTTATTTGGGAATTTAAACAGCTAATTAATCAAAGCAAGGATTTTTGTGTGTGTATGGAGATTTTAGATGTGTTTCAGAACAAAGAACAGATTTTTATATCAAATAATTGAAGAACAAAGAATAGTCTTTCACAAAAGAAGGTAAAAAACAAAACCTATATAGGTGAAGTGTCTCTCTCTGTACATTTGTTTATCAGTCTCTCACCCATTATGTATCGAAGTTAGGGGCTGGAAAAAAAAAGATAAAAGCAAAAAAATGCTTGTAATTTGACCTTAAAATGGCATACATATATATAGTTTATGTATTAAGGTATCAGTCTTCTTTTCAGCACATATAATCCAGAAGAAAGAAAGTAAAACATGCATCCATATACTGAAACTTGTATTCTTTAAGTGGTGGTTTCGCTTCACCATCTTATCAGCCAAGTAAGAGCTGGCAATGGTCCCCAAATGAAAAAACAATTCAGTTTTCTGCACAAAAGCCAAGCTCCCCTCATCCCCCACATGGACAATTGTTTTAATTCGCCAAAACAATGAAATCTGTCAGACTAGATTTCTCTTTATCTCTATAACATGTTAAGAGCACACTTTCTATATTAGTATAATGCATTTAAGTTCTAGTCTCCATATTTAAATCTAGAAAATGAAAGAAAGAAAACAAACCTCCTTAATATAGATATAATTCGATCACCACAAGAATAGACAAGCAAAATTCATTCTCTGCTGCTTGTTGAAAATGAACTAATATTTTCTTCGCACCTCTTGACAGTTGGAAATCATCTGGAATAGACACAAAATGGAAATGATAGTAACTAGTAGTGATCAACTAAGAAAACTAATTCAGAAGCGCCATAAATCATCAAGGTTGCATATCACTCACCATATTAATTGATTTTCTTCCCAGAAGTACAAGTCAGTGGAGATTTGAAAAATGAAGAGGATGTCGTTGCCCCTTGGTAAGTGAAGAAAAAAAAAGAAGGTTGAAGGTTAAAGAGAGGCAGATTGCAGTGATGAATTGATGGCTTGTTTTGGAACATCAGCAGTCACTACTGAAGGACTTTGAGGAAGAGAGGCTTGGTCGCTGCCCGCTAGGGTTAGTGTGGAATTGTAGATGGCTAAGTTTTTTTATTTTTTGGTGCGGTTACTGTAATTGCAGTACTGCAATTTATATATTCCTTATAAACTTGTGAAATTGAGCTCAGAATCGTGATTTTACACTATTTCAACAATTTTACTATGATTTTATGATTTTTTAAGTTTTTAAATTGATTTAATACAAAAAATATATATTTACTCGTAAAATTATATAATTTTATAAATTAATTCATGATTTTAACATCGATTAAGATAATATATATTTTGATTTGTTTTATTTAAAATTATTATATTTTTATTGCTTGCATCGTACTGTTATTTTAATTTTAAAAAAATATTATTTTAATTTTTTTTAATTAAATAATAGTTTTGTCACTCGTTCATGTTATTTTTAGACATGTTAAATTAATCATGTCATATTAGTTTAACTCTAATTTTTTTATATTTAAAATTTAAATAATATAATTTTAAGTTAGTTTATCTTTAAATTTAAATTGAAATTATATTTTTTAAATTAATATTTAAAATTATTTATGTTTATATATATATATATACACACATTACAACCCCCGGCTAAACACCAAAACCAAAAAGTGACATTCTATTAAAAACAAATAATAATAATAAACAACAATCATAACATAATTAACAATTCACAGCCCTTCTCTTTTTCTTTTTTCTGTTTTTTACTCTACCCCTCACAAATGAATGACACCCATCCCATCTCATTGTCTGGGCGGCACTTCATGCTTGTGGGCTGGCTTTTTATTTTTTATATATAAAACAAAAGGTATCAAGTGCCGCCCCCTCAATTGAAGTGGACAGCACGTGCTGCCCATCTCATTGGTGAGCTGGGCGGCGCTTCACGATTGTGGGCTGTCTATTAAATGTTTATATATAAAAAAGAAAAAAACAAATCACGTGCCGCCCCCTCAATTGAAGTGGACAGCACAAACTTTTATCCCTAGAGTTAACTCAAGCCAAAAACTTGTAATTAATGGTAAGCAAACGGGTGTAATCTCGGATTTTTGGTGAACAAAATTGGATATCTACAGTGAAATAACATCTTAAGCAGTACAATTTTTGTTGACATGACTCCTAGCTGTAATTACTCCATAAGTATTAAATGTGTTTCACTTGAATTATGTAGTTTTTTATCGCCTAGATGCTTTAGAGCTTCGGAAAAGTTGAAAGTAAAACTAAGAAAAGGAAACTGCTTGTACTTTTTCAATTTCAAATATTTAGTTTCTTCCCTAGTTTTTCTTTTTTTTTTTCAGTTTTTTTTCAATTAAAAATTTTAAAACATGTTCATTTATTGAAAACAAAAATGAATTTTTCCAATGAAAAAAATAAAGAAATACATCAATAATTGCAACTATTTTCATAAAAACAATTCCTGAAAACATAATATTGTTATGAGTGAAAAAGTTACGGGAGGATAAGTTCTGTTGAGATGAGAACTCGATGGGAGGTTATTCTGTTATAGAGGATTTTTAAGGAAGAAGTAAAAATAGAGGAGGAGGGATTGAAGGTTTAAGCATCAAGTCATATATTAAATATTACTGATGAGTATACCAACAAAATTATTCTAATGGTAAATTTATCGGCAATTCTATCAGTATACATGACATATCATTGTACGGTTTGCCTGTTTGAATCTCACTATAAGTTAGACGGTATCGGTATCTGTAAAAACTTACATGTTGTTGTATTGTTTATTTTTTTGTTATTCATTCTATTCTGATTAGGATTCCCTTAGTATATACCGACAACATATTTCTGTTGGTGTTTACAACTGGAGTTAGTAATAAAAAAAAAAATTGGTCGATAAAAATCACTGTAAAATACCAATAAAAAAATCCAATATTTTTATTTATATTTACTGATTTCTGATAAGAAAATAACTAGAGTTAAGCTAAAAAAACCAATAGAACACGACATAAAAAAAAAAAATATATCCTCATGATGCATGTCATGACAACAAAAATTTGAATGGTCTATGTTATCAAGTGACCAATCTTAATGAAATTTTTTTTAAAAGGGTCCATGTTGGATCTACTTGGCCATAGAATTCAATCAAAAGATATATTTGATCAAAAAACACTTTAATGATATTAAATTCATTAAGAGGAATAGGCTTAGCTGGACAGGCTATTTTTATCATCAAAATCATAGCAATTAACATCTGATTTCTCTTTTATTATTTTTTAACTACTCTTTTCTCTTTCAAATTCAAGAACTTAAATGTAAAAATAATAATAATAATAATTAAACCATTTAATTATCATACTAAAGAGACTAAAAAAGATATTTGAAAAAACTCCCAAGTAAAATTAAGAAAAAAGGCACTAGCACTATTTTTAAAAAAAATCTTGATCCCCTCATTTTTATTCTTTTTCAAACATTCAAATTAAATTTTCTTTACATGAAATTAAGCATTAATTTAATATTGAAATATTTTTAGTAGTTTTAATTTTTTTAAAATCTATATTTTTTTAATTCGGTTTTTATAAGATTATACTAGTTGAATGATCTGTGTTATGAATTTAGCAAATTTATCCAAATTTTTTTATTTATCAATTTTAATTTTAATATTGAGTTAGATTGTTTTAAATTGTTAAGTCTACTATATCATATTATATTGTTAAAATAATCATGTATTAAATATATTGAAACACAATAGAATATTCTAGAAATATTTTATTATTAAAATATACATAAAAAAATTATATTTATAGTATTTAAAAAGATAAATGATCTGTTTGGCGCTTCTAAATTAAGAGCATTTCCTTGGAGATGCTCTAATAATGGCCGCCAACTTTGAAATTTATCTTCCTCCCTGATCCGGGCCCAAGATGAATAAGTAATACCTAGTGCATCTCTCCACCCTATATATATACTGGGATGCAGGAGCTTACCCGCATCAAAACGACAATGGTAGAGACCAAGAATCAGAAGCATTTTGTTCTAGTACATGGAGTTTGCCATGGGGCTTGGTGCTGGCAAAAGTTCAAAACGCTGCTCGAGTCAGCAAGTAACAGGGTCACGGTGCTTGACCTTGCTGCTTCAGGCGCCAACACGAAGGCAATCCAAGATGTAGAAACACTTGATGAATATACGGAGCCTTTGTTAGAGTTTCTGGCCTCATTACAGTCGAAGGAGAAGGTTATTCTAGTAGGGCACAGCCTTGGAGGTTTGAGTTTGGCTCTTGCTATGGAAAAGTTCCCAGAGAAGATTGCTGTTGCTGTTTTCTTATCAGCTTTAATGCCAGATACCACACACAAGCCATCATTTGTCTTGGTTCAGGTACTGCTAGGAAAACATTCAAAGAATATATATATATATATATATATATATATATATATATATATATATATATATATTCTTTGAAGTGCTATTTGAAAACATCAATTGCTTCTCAAGTTGAATTCTTCTCTAATTATTTCCCCTGAATCTGTAAAGCATAACGAGAGGACCCCGGCGGAGGCATGGCTGGACACTCAATTTTTAACAGACAGAATAATAGTTTTTGGACCCAAATGCTTATCCTCCAAGTTCTATCAGCTAAGCCCACCTGAGGTACCTTTCCTGTCAACATCTTCAAACTACATTAGTTAATGTGGACTTTATAACATGACAGTTAAAGTAGTCTTCTCTCTTCTTTACTCCTCTGATCTTGTCAAACCTGGTAGAGCAAGCGCGCTGCAGGTTTTACATGATTGCTAAACATGCCTTACTTTTGGATTTTTCAAGGATCTTGAGCAAGCAAAGACCATGGTAAGGCCAGGATCACTGTTTATGGATGATTTGTCAGAGGCAAACAATTTCTCCACGACGGGCTATGGGTCAGTCAAACGAGTATATGTTATGTGCGATGAAGATTTAGCGATACCAGTAGAGTTTCAACGCTGGATGATTGAAAACAGTGCTCTTGAAAACGGTGCTGTTGAAGAAGTTATGGAAATTAAAGGTGCAGACCATATGGTTATGTTTAGCAAGCCACAAGAACTCTTCCATTGTCTCTCAGAGATAGCACATAAACATGCTTAAGCTGTCCTTATCAGCACCCTTAGTTATAGTGGTCTGCATATATATATATATATATATATATATATATATATATATATATATATCCATCGGAGACAAAAAATGGACATTAGGTTATTAATGAGTGACATTAATTGCTCACTTGGTCAATAGAATAAAGAGAAAAGCTATATTACTGTGTATTGTAGTGGTAGAATGATGATTAATGGTGTCTTTCCATTAATCTATTGCATAGTTAAATAATTTTAGTATTCTTTAAAAGCAAATAATTAGGTAACTATTATTTGGCATTTTATCTTTTTTTGCTATAGTATAATTATTATATTACCATGGATTTAAATTTTTTAAAGCTTGATTTTAGAGGCTAAGCTGTAATCAAAAAGGTTTTTTTTTTTTTTTTAATAGTGCTTGGGTCTAAAGGGTAGGAAGGTATTTTTGAAAAAAATAAAAAACCTAAAAAGTTGCTCAGGCAGGCATTGCATGCATCAACGCATCACCTATTTCGTTGTTTTTATAAAACGTGTGCTCTTGCTGCATATGATTGTTAAAATTTTAATTTTACCATATCATTCAATTTATCTTGGCCTCTTTTTTTTTTGCTTGTACGAGGACGTGTACTCGTCGGACCTCTGATATATATCGTTAACATCCTTTTTTTTCCTCTTTTGTTCTAGAAAGGCATGTCTTACCCTCCACTTTCTCACATTAACCATTTAAGTTCATTTTCTTTTGATTTTGTCCTTGATTTTTTTATATTTATCAGTTTTGTTTTAATTCATTTATCAAATTTTCTTTTGTTTTTAATTGTAACCTCCTTTAATTTTTTTATATATCAAATTATATCCTTATTTTTTTAATTTTATCCTTTCTATTTGAGATAGTTTTTTATTTTTTTAATTTGACTTTTTTATTTATTTTATTTTATTATTTATCATTAAACTAGTTAACAACTGATATTTTTAATTGAATTTTTGTATTCAATTTAAATGTTTATAATAAAGTGACGATAAGTTTTTTTTTTATATTAACAAAATTATAAATATTTTTTATTTTATATTAGAAAAAAATTTATCTAACATGCAGCGCTTCACCAATCTTGTTCTATAGCCAAATTAAAATGATAATTGCTCTTATTGGTTCCTTTTCATAATTCTATAGCTAGTGTTCCCAGTTGAATCAAGCGTTGGACGCACCAAATTGTTCAAAATGAACAGTGAAGTTCAATGATGCCTTTGGGTCTCGGACAAGAAAATCTGGGTAATTGAATTGTTGACACTGCAAATTAGAAAAGAGCTAGGCAAAAACTTGAAATTTGACACTGCAAATTAGAAAAGAGCCAGGCGAAAACTTAAAATTAATAATATCAAGTGATAAATTCAAATACTCTAGGCCTATAATTGTTATAAACATTTACGGTGAAAAAAGGAGCGTAAGGCCTATTAATATGGCTATTCCCTCGTATTCAAGGTTATAGATAATTTCTGCGTGAATCCCACATAAAATATACCATTTTCTCAGAGGTTTTAAGCAACTCGAGAATGAAGTTCACATGGCATCCAAATTGGACAGCTTGCTTGGAGTCAAATTGCCGAATCATGCAAGCATTGCAAAATTGCAACCCTAACAAAAAAAAAATCGCATACTGGCAACATAATACGCATAATGTTATTGCACTAGAATCAACAGAGTACGTAAATTGCAGTTTAAGTCTTGTAAAGAGAGAAAGGGTAAAGGGGCAAAGGAGAGATAAAGAAAAAGGTAAATATTACGATAGATGATGCATCTAAACAAGCACCAAGGGAGAATCAAACCCTGGTTGCCCCATAAGTCTGCACAAGGACGCCGCCCACCTGATATGTACACAACTCAAGATATCACGAACATAATAGAATCTTTTTAACCTCCAAGTAGTCGACGAAGCAGTTCAGGTGGCCAACTATTATAATCAACTGAGCATGGTTGGATGTCCGGTCTGTAGCATCCTCTTGAACACATCCATCCCAAAAGGAGAATCCGATGAACTGAGTAATGGCAGTATAATGTTAACTCAGCAGTCTAATCATGAGCCTCAGAGAAATTTCCTAACAAAGAGAAATGATGACACAACAATATCTTATTATCAAGACAAGGGCAAGGCCTCAAAGGGCATTCAATGAATCCTAGTAGTTGCCAACTACAGCTAGAGTAAATATAAGTGCAGCTTGTTAGTTAAAATGCCAGTAACAGACTTCTTTGAGTCCTTTATCAGGTAAAATCAACATTGCTAAGCCAGGAGACTGGTTTTTGTTGGCATCACAGGTGTAAGCGGTTCCAATCAACTGGACCTGTTAATTTAACTTGTATTTGTGCACTACATGAATGAGGGCTGATAATAAAGGTTCACTGCCAATGCTCCTGGGTCTTGTGCTTGGTGTTATATTACCCACCACTCGACCAAGGTTCAAGCATTGGTACCAACAACAAGAATAAAGGTAGTTCACATTATCGGCTAATAAGACCTGTAAATCACTTTAGCACACTTGATGTTATTTTCGTTTATTAATTCTCTCCATTACATAAGAAAATGCACCTCTGCCACTCAATTTCAGTTAATTGAGTACAATTTGCCAAAATTGAAAATTTCTCTCAGCTAACTGAGTAGTCTTTTTCACTACTTGAGTCATCATCAACTTTCCTTTCATTCCCATTGACATCATCACTCACTCCCACCCTCCTTATCAAGTAGTATCATTTTTTATTTAGCAAATAGTACTTAATTGGCTGAAATAAAAAAATACAAGGTTTAATTGATTGAAATGATAATAAAGAGGCTTTTATGATTAATTAACAAAAAAACAGGGTGCAAATAATGAGTTTTGCCAATTTTAAGAGGTATATTCTTGAGCGGTTGCTTGCTCCCACTGCCAACAAACCCTTTTCTTCCTTGGAAGCAACTATTGATCTAAGCAATAAAACAATCCAGCGAGCCCAAAACACAATAGCATATAAAAGCCACAAGGAATGGGCATATATGCATGAAGCTACATGGAAGTCATTTCAGTGACATCAGCAATTATCTGAAGATTATAATGAATTTAGATGAATCTTTTTTCATGAAGTGTGATTGTTCACTCTTACAGCTTCCACATTCAGTTTTCTCATTTCATCTAAGAAAACGTTTCCTTTTATATGGTTATCACTTGGTTCGTTCTGTTTGAAGAAAGGAAAGATCTCATGAAACAAATAAGTGGTAAAACTACTTCATAAAAAGAACTTTCATGAACCAGAATGCAGCTATACAGATTTAATGTTAACAAATGCTGAAAAAAATCATCCAAAACAAAGCTGCAATAGAAAAATGAGAGATTAAAAGGAAAAATAAATCAAAGAACAAAAAGGTAAACTGTTCTAGAAAGAGAGGCATACAACATGCTGCAGCTTAGAAACACATATGATAAGTAACTTTTTTATGAATATATTGTTTTGTATCACGTGTACGGGGAGAATTAGGACTGACCTTGGGATGGTAATTTCACAGGGAAAACAGATAACGTCTTCATTTATGGGGGGAACATGATCTTTTTTCTCATTCACAAATTTTATTATTTGGAATAAAACCTCATGAAGAGAGGCTTCAAGTGCTTCCTTACGAACACCCCTCTCCTCAGATACAGTTTCTATAATGATGAAACACAGTAAAGTTAGGGGGGGGGGAATACTTCAGCAATTAGAGGGTTAAGCATTAATAATTCATCAGGTTGATACATAAGTGTGATGTTACCTCCTAGGACAACCATTGGTTTTGAATGATGGGACTTTCCAGAGTGTGCTTTAGTATGTTGTGTTACATGCAAGTTGACATACCAATGTTCCCAAAACAGGCGTTCAGTTTTGTTGAACCATGATGGATGTTTGTTTTTCGTTTCATAGAAAGACAAGCATATCTGCATGGTCAATCCAGAAGTCAGCAAACTATAGAAAGAGTATAAGAGATGAAAATCGCTAATTTGTGAATGAAAGAGCAAGTTATAGGAGTAATTTTAGAAACAGAAATCATGTGTAAACTATTCCAATTCATGACTATGCACATGAAGTATGTTAAGCGTCCAGAGATTTGTATGCATTAGCACTAGAATTTTGGTGGCCTGACACTTACAAGGTACCTAATGATGACAAAGAGGTTGAAATGCATGAGCCAAACACAAAATACAACTTCAAATATTAACTAACACTAGGAGACATGAGAAAAAGAAGAAGATGATGACGTGGTCCACTGAAGTGAAAGAATGTTTTAGAAAACTATAAGATAAATCCCTGTACCATTAAACAGTTTGGTTGGTCAACCTCAAGAATGCAGCATACTGCCTACCTGACTCTTCTTATTCGGGTGTTTCTCTACCCAACTTATGAATTGATCAATCTTCTCCTCTATCTTTTTCTCAAGTTCTACATCACCACATTGTACCTAAGTGATAAGAAAAAAAGATGGAACAAAAAACAATCAGCAAAATATAAACAACAACATCCAGTTCAAAGAGAGACATCAGAAGTTGAAGTGTTGATCTCCAGTCAACCAGCAATTCTGCAGGGAAAGAAATTCTACTCGCATTCATTTTTGCTTCATTTAAAAGCCAGAACATTTTTTTCATTTGCATTTTTTTCCCAGGGTGAGTCAACACTTGTATTTTAAATAGTGAAAGTGCAACATCAACAAACAGTTCATAAGTAATGTAGTCTCCCATCACTAGTTCTTACATGAAGTTTCAAGTTTTCACAAACATCATCATGAAGCTCTAGATTGTTTTCATCCAAGAGAAACTGTAGCAATAACATGAAAGAATGTAGAATCACTTACATATGTAATCTCAAAAAGTTCCAAATCAATGTCTTTAGGCCGGACCAGACCCAAGGCTCTATGAAACACAATCGTGTGTAAGATGCCTGCAATCAATTTCACCGCATCAATTTGAACACAAAACACACTATGAATATAATCATTATCACTTTACAAAGCCAGAATGAGACAAGATTAACATCAATTGCCCAAAACGAATGCATTCAAAACATGATACAAAATTAATCATAATAAAATTTCATTTTATCCCATAACTATGCAAGTAATAACTCACTAATCTTCATCCACGAACATCAAATTCTCCATGCAACATAAGAAACACTCAAAACTCTCGAAACAAAGTGCACGCAAAACATGATACGAACTAATAACATATATATATAAACAACCACTCAGAAACCTCAAACCTCGATCAAAACACAAAACCCAGTTTCTAAAATTTACTCACAACGTAGAACTTCTCGTATCTCAAAGTGCTCAACTTCCTGAAAAACAAAACAAAACAAATTTAATTTAATTCAAACTTCAAAATCAAGAAAAACCAGAAACGAAAACACAAAAATTTCACTGATACAAGAGATTAGACAGTGGTTTTTGATTACCAGTTCTTTGAGTTGGCAGACTTCACAATTCATGATGATCGCTGATGATTTGCTAAAGTGGAACCTCAAATATTGAGATTTTGTTTTTCAAAGTAAAGAGATTGGGGAAGTGAATGACGGGTCGGTGAGATGAAGCTTTTTATTGAAGGAGATGATCTTCTTCCAATGATTGGATTATTTATCTTAAAAAATTATTATTATTAATTTAAGCCATGAACAGGTTTAGTTTTGGAGAATGCTTCTCAATCGTGTGTGTTTGGTATTTTAGTTGTTTTTATAATTATTATTTGAAAAAGATATTAAAAAAAAAAGTTATAAATTATATTTTTTTCTCTAATATTTAAAATAAAATTTTAATTGATACCTATGCAAAACCATACATTTGTTATATTAACTAAGCAATGATTGAATTTGTGGCTGTTGCAAAAACAGTTATTATTATAGAAATAAATGAACCCTAAATTTTGACCAACTCAATGGTTAACCCAAAACAATGAGTTGTTCTCAATTAAAGAAATATTAGAGAAAAAAATTTGAGTTATAATAAAAAAATCCGAGTTAATTCATTACTAGATTGACCCATGATTTTTTTTTAAAAATACAAAACAATATTGTTTTGAACGATTTGTTTTAAAAAAAACATGTTAACTCGAATCAATAAGATTGACTCTTCTATTTTTTAACTCGAGTCAAATATCAATTCGGGTTTTATAGATTTGACCGGGGAGTGAGATTTGAAATTACATATTTGACCTCTAATATGGATTTTCATTTTTACTTTTTATATATATAAAAAATAAAATTAACCATCTTTTCACACCCACACCAAAACCATAATTATTAAATTCGGACCGGCCCGTCAAATTGACCCAGGACACGGTCGATCTAGTTGCTAGATCGGTCTAGGTAAGGTGAAGAACCGACATAAGCAAAAACCCGGCAAAATCCTGTCAACCCACAGGATCAACCCGTGACCCGAGTGACCTAACAAAACCCGATAAAAACTCTTTTTTGTTCTCAAATGTGTTTTTTCTCATAGTCTGAGACCTTGCTTTTTTATATTTTTTTAGTTGATTATTAATCATTTTCAAATGTCACTATATAAATACTAAAAGAATGTTTTATTTTTCAAAATGGGATTTGAAGCCATTTAGTATATATATTATATGTTCACAAGAAAAAAATTATTTTTTTATATGAGATTTAAACCACTTTACTGTGTATATACACAGTAAAGTGGTTTAAATCTATATATATATATATATATATATATATATACACTATGTTCATAAGAAAAAAGTTGTGTTTTTTTAATGTAAAATAAAAAATCTTTTGAAATAATCTTTTAAATATTTTTATTTACAATATATATAGTCTATTTTCATGAATTATTTTTAAAATTTTTTTATATAAAATATTAAAAATTTAAATATTTTTTTAAATTTTTTCCGATTGACTTGAATCAACCTATATAATTTGGGACCTGTTTTTTTGGCTGAGAAAATTCCTGAATCAGATAACTATAACCAAAACTATACACTATTCCTTGGTCTAATATGTTTACTCACATTCGAGATGTAATATAACAAGCAAATCCACCTTAGTAGCAAACATTAATAGAACTAAAGAATAGTTCGAACAATACCTTTTTCTTTTTACCTTTTTTTATGCTTTTTTTAATTATTATTTTTTTCAATTTTTTTTTCTAAGATAAGAATTGGGAAATAATCTTTATAATTTATTTGGTTTGTTTTTTATGAGTTATTTTAATTTCATGAATTGGGTCATGACTTCTGTAGTTTAACTTGATTGATTCGATTTTTTTTGTTTTTTTTGTAATTTTTTTTTAATTTCATTCTTTAACATTGAATTAATTGATAATTAATCTTTATAATTTATTTCGGTTTACTTTTTATGAGGTTATTTCAATCTTATAACCCAAGTAATGAGTTTGCTAAATTAACCTGAGTTGACTCGTGTCTTTTTTATATTTTTAATTAGTTTTTTTTTTAATTTCATTCATCAATATTGGATTAATTAGGAATTGGGTTTCATAACGTATTTTCAATTGCTTTCTATTAGGTTATCACGGTCTCATAACCTAGTTTTGACAAGTTAACCTGGATTAACTTGAGTAATTTTTTATCCTTTTTTTAATTTTTTTTTTCAATTTCATTATTTAACATTGTGTTGATTGAGAATTGAGCTTTAAAATATTTTTTGATTTGTTTTCTATGAGATTATCACAATCTCATGATCTGATTTGTGGATTTTACATGTTAACCTGGGTTGACCTAAGTTTATTTAATATATTATCGTCTTCATACTTAAAAAAAGAAAATGTTGTCCTAAAGTTTTTTTTCAGTCAAGCTATGTTTTTTTATGGTTGTTCAGGTTTTTTTTTTGAACTTTCCAAGCTGATCAAGTCACAACAAGTGAATCCTTAAACAATTTAAATTTTTTCCTTAGAAACACGTTACCAATATCTAAATATTTTTTTAATATATATTTTTCAAATGATCTGACCCATAACATAGCATAATAAAATAATCTAGTGTCAAAACCTAATTTCCATTTTCATTCCCATAAAAGTTATATTACTGTCTCCTTTCCACGTTGTTCCCTAGAAGAATATATTTTTTTTATATAAGTTTTATAGATTTGAGTTTGAAGGGTAATTATTAAATCTGGTCCATTATTGAATCAGAAAATTTATAATCTAAAAATTAATCCAAGTTATATTTTAATTGAACAAAACTATACATTGATTTTATAAAATTTAGTTGACTCTAGGTTTTTAGTAATTTGATTAATCAGAACAAACCTAACTAAGTTAATGCTAAGAAAAACAAATAGAATAAAAATTACATTCTTTTAATAAAAGGTGAACTCACATGTTTATCCAATAACCTAAACCATTATCCACACAAGTTTTTGCATTTAAAACCTAAATCATTATTGTTAAATAATATCTATGCAGTCTTATTTATTAAAGGTAGAATAGTATTTTCAGTTTAAGCTATATATACTTTCTTTGTATTTAAGTTAACACTAAGCACTCATAATAAATAGATCATTGAGAATTCTAGCCCTTTTTTTGTGTTTGATCTTAATTATTTTAATATGGTATCAGAGTTGGTTTTATGGAACGAGACTTAAAAAATTTTTAAAGTGATATTTTATTTTTCGCTTTTGTAAAATTTGGTATTTCGTTAGTTTCTGCAATTATTTTGGTGTTTCATCTTCCCTTCAGCTTCTGCAATTTGGTATTTTCGTTCAGTTTCTGCAAATTTGTTTTGTTTTTTGGAGTAATCGTATAATTTCGAGAAGATATTTGTTTAGTTTCTGTAATCTCTGTTCAATTTCTATAATTTGGTATTTAATTTTCCGCTACTTTTACATTCTAGTTATCTGTGATTGTGGATTATGGCTATTGAAAGAGATGATTCACTTCAGTCTATGAGTGTGAGAAATTTTCTCACGCTATTGAAAGAAAAGCTTATAGCTATTGGATGGGAAAAACTATTCATATTGGAGCTATGTAATGAGAAATTTTCTTAAGGGTAAGAAGATGTAGGGATATGTTAGTGGAACTTAAGAATACTGAAGAAGGAGATACTACTTCGATAGATGCATGGGAAGTAAACAATACAAAAATCATTACTTAGATCAACAACTTTGTTAAGCATTCCATAAGTACACAGTTGGCTAAGTATGAGACAACCAAAGAGGTTTGTGATCATCTACAAAGGTTATTCACACAATCAAATTTTATAAAGTAGTATCAGTTAGAGAATGACATACGAGCTCTTCACCAGAAGAATATGAGTATTCAGGAGTTCTATTCTGCTATAATAGATCTTTGGGATCAGTTGCCTCTTACAGAATCTGTAGAATTAAAGGCATGCGGTGCTTATATTAAGGGTAGAAAGCAACAATAATTGGTACAGTTTTTAACAACACTTCGTAGTGATTTCAAAGGACTTAGAGGTTCAATATTGCATCGCTCTCCACTATCTTATGTTGACTCGGTTATTAGTGAGTTATTGGCTAAAGAAATACATCTTCAGTCGTATTTTAAAAAGGATATTCTATTTACTTTGAATCGTTCTGTACTAGCATTACCCTCTAAGAAATTCTCCAATCACCAGCATAAACCTTAGACGAGGGTTGGCTTCGACGAGTGCAGCTTTGGTAAGCAAAAAGGTCATTGGAAGGCTCAGTGTCCTAAGTTGAGACAGCAGAATCAAGCTTGAAAGCCTAGCAGTCAGTCACATTCCAATGCTCATAGACCACCTCAGGGTTATAAACCACCATACCCTAATACCGTAGCAGTAGCTTCCTTAGGCTTTATAACCCATCCTAGTACTTTGACTGAGTAATTTCAAAAGTTTCTCTCATTGCAGCCACAAGCAATGTTTGTTTCTTTCATAGGTCAGTTGCATTATAGTTCCTCAGGTATATCACATTCTGAATGGGTTTTGGATTATGGTGCTTCACATCATATATCTCTAGATTCTTCACCTTTTACCTTTGTTTCCCCTTCGTCCTCCATTCATGTTATGACTGTTGATGGCACTTCCATGCCCTTAGTAGGTGTTGGTTCTGTTGTCACACCTCACTTGTCTCTTCCTTGATATTATGTCTCTTTTATTGATGATCATACTCGTTATTATTGGGTTTACTTAATGAAACATCATTCTAAATTCTTTGAGATAGATGCAGCTTTTCGAGCTCTTATCAAAACTCAATATTATGTTGTGATCAAATGTTTTAGGTGTGATTTGGGTGGGGAATACACCTTTTATAAATTTTATCAATTACTTACCTTAGATGGAACTATCAACCAAACTTCATATACAGATACTCTTGAGTAAAATGGTGTTGCTGAAAGAAAATATAGGCACATTTTCGAAACTGCTCGTTCTCTCTTGTTGTCTACTTTTGTTCTTAGTGAGTTTTGAGGAGAAGTTGTCTTACTGCTGTAAGTTTGATTAATACAATTCCATCTTCTCATAGTTCGGGTCTATCTCTTTTTGAAAAATTATATGGGTATGTCCTTGATTATTACTCATTTAGAGTTTTTGATTGTACTTGTTTCGTTCTTCGTCCTCATGTAGAACGCAGTAAGCTATCCTCTTGATCTGCTATTTATGTCTTTTCTAGGTTATGGTGAAGGTAAAAAGAGGTATTGTTATTTTGATCTAATAACTCATAAACTTTATGTGTTTCGTCTTGTTGTCTTTCTTGAGTATTTACCTTTCTTTTCTATTCCATCCACTACTTATAGTCTAACTAAACCTGATCTTATTCTTATAGATCCCTTTTTCTGAAGATTCTGATAGTGATACCTCTCCCCATGTTAGAGCAATTTATACTCATAACTTGGCAAGTACTAATACTTTACTCTCTAGCATACTTGAAGCTCCATTCTCTTCTACAACCTTTTAAGCTTCATCTGAGATTGTGGATCCACCTTTATGTTAGTTCATCTGTATTCGTAAGTCCATAAAAGTACTAGATTTTACTTATTCTTGTTCTTCTTCATCATTTACTTTTTTTTTAGCTTATATTCATTGTCTCTTTGAGCCCTCTTCCTATAAAGAGGCAATTCTTGATCCACTTTGGCAGCAAGCTATGGATGAGGAACTTTCTGCTTTGCATAAAATAGATACTTGGGATCTGGTTCCTTTACCTCCGAGTAAGAGTGTTGTTGGTTGTTGTTGGGTATATAAGATCAAGATTAATTTTGATAGGTCTATTGAGCGATACAAAGCTAGGCTGGTTGCAAAAGGATACTCTCAACAGTATGGTTGGTCTATAAGGAAACATTTGCCCCTATTGCAAAAATGACTACTATCTATACTCTTATTGTCATAGCTTCGATTCGTTAGTGGCATATTTGTCAACTTGATGTTAAAAATACCTTCTTTAATGGAGATCTTCAATAATACATTTATATAGCACCTCCTCTTGGTATTTCACATGACTCTAGATATGTTTGTAAGCTTAATAAAGTATTATATGGTCTCAAACAAGCACCCCGTGCTTGGTTTGAGAAATTCTCTATTGTTAGCTCGTAGCTTGACTTTGTTTCTAGTAGTCATAATTCTGCTCTTTTTATTAAATGCACTGATACAGGTCATATCATTCTGTCTTTATATGTTAATGACATGATTATTACTAGTGATGACATTGATGGTATTTTAGTTTTGAAGACAGAGTTGGCTAAACAATTTGAAATGAAAGATTTGGGTTATCTTCGATATTTTCTAGGTATTGAGGTAGCATACTCACCTAGAGGTTGCCTTCTTTCTCAGTTGAAATATGTTGCAGATATTATTGAGTAGGCTAGACTTACTGATAACAAGATTGTAGATACTTTTATTGAGGTTAACGTAAGGTACTCTTTTTATGATGGTTTACCTTTAATAGATCCTATTTTATATTGTATTATTGTTGGGAGCTTGGTTCATCTCACCATTACTCGTCCAGATATTACAAATGTTGTTCATATTGTTAGTCAATTTATTACTTCTCCTCCTACTACTCACTAGGTAGCTGTTCTTCGTATTTTGCGATATCTTTGATGCTGATCATGGTAGTGATACTTTGATGATGGTTGTTCTTCGTGCATACTTTGATGCTGATCATGGTAGTGATCCCATATATCGCAAGTCTATTACCGAGTTCTGTATCTTTTTAGGTGATTCTCTTATGTCTTGAAATAGTAAAAAACAATCTATTCTTTCTCAATCATCCACCAAAGCATAATATCTTGCCATGACATCTACTACCAAAGAGATTGTTTGGTTATGTTGGTTACTTGCTGATATGGAAGTTTCATTTTCTCATCATACTCCTATGTATTGTGACAACAAGAGTTCTATTCAGATTGCTCACAATTCGGTTTTTCATGAGCGAGCTAAGCATATTGAGATCGATTGTCATCTTACTCATCATCATCTTAAACACGACACCATTACTTTGCCTTTTGTTCCATCTTCCTTGCAGATTTCTTTACCAAGGCGCATTCCATCTCTTGTTTTTGTTTTCTAATTGGCAAACTCTCGATGTTTATAACTACCGCATTGTGAGTTTGAGGGGAGATGTTAAATAATATTTATATAGTCTTATTTATTAAAGGTATAATAGTATTTTCAGTTTAACCTATATATACTTTTTTTGTATTTAGGTTAACACTAAGCACTCATATTAAATATATCATTGAGAATTCTAGCCTTTTTTTTTTGTGTTTGATCTTATTTATTTTAACAATTATTAGACTTCTAATCTTTGACAAACTAAAAACTCAATTTCTCTCCCTATCTATCTTATCTAATGTTAAAAATTGAAGTTATATTAATTCATTGATGAAAATTTTATTTTTGATAGTCTTTTTTTCAACTCATATTTGAACTCGAAATGTTAGTATGCTAAACAACTTATCAATCACTTATCCATAATAATATGTCAAATAGAAGCTTCCAACATTTCAAAAGCTTTTTTATTTTCACCCTCACAATAATTTTTGTTTCGATGAATTCATGTCATGTGTATCTTAAGTAATAAATTATTGTCAATGTAATTAAAATTTATGGTCATCCATTGATCATATTCAAACCAATAAACAATTTTTCACCTTTTAAATCTTTAACCCTTCACTAAAATTAGAACAAGTTGTTCTTTTTTTTTTTTCTATAAATTTATAAAACTCAAAAAATTCAAATTAACAACCTTTTCTATTGCTTCCACTCCATAAATTAAGACACTCTCATACTTATTCCATATATTTCTAGGCTTTGATAATTATTAGAAATTTGATGACGAGGACAGCTCGCACATAATTGATTAAAACACTCCTAATATTCGTACAATATCTCACTATTATTCTGGCTAATTCCATTAATTTCTTCTATGATGGTACCTGCTCTTGAAGCAAAAAAGAAATTTTCCAAAATTTTCCTTTTTAGATCATTCCATGTGATAATAAATCCAAATGAAAGGTAATAAAGTCAATCCTTCACCTTGTTTTCCAAAGAAAATGGGAAAGCCCTTAGTTTATTTTGTTCATTTGTTACTCCTTACTGCTTCATGGTTAAGTAAACCACATGGAATTCCTTCAAATGCTTGTAAGGGTTGTCATAACCCAATTCTGGGTTATTCCCAAAAAATCAATTTCTTTTTTTAAAATAAAAATCAAAAATAAAATAAAGGCTGGCAACGTGAAGAAGGTAGGTCGGGAAATCAAGCTGCAATTTTTGGAGAAAATTCAAGGCCTAATTGTCCCCCATTATGCCAAAAAAAAATAGGAATACAATGCAAATTCAAGGTTAAATTAAATGATTATTGGATGAATTTGCATAAAAATTAAGTCCAAGGACATAATTAAATTTTAATAGGCCAATTTGATTTAATCATGGGCCAAATTGAATTTTTAATTATGTTTAAGAATTAATTTAGGTCCAAATGAAGGATTTAATTAAGTGCAAGGACTTAATTATACTTTAAGTGGGTCAAATTAATTTTATTTGGGGCTTAATTGGTGAAAAATTAAGTTTGGGAGCCTAATTTAGGCTTAATTAAGAAGATTGGAATTTTAAGAGACCAAATTTAATTTTTACCAAGTGAATTGATTGAAATTTGGGGCCAAAATTGCATTAAATCAAAGGTTTAGGGTCAATTAGGGGTTCCATTGAACTAATTTGAAAGAACGCGGACTAAATTGAAAAAAAAAAAAACACGGGTTACTGTTCATCATCTTCCCCGTGAAGCTGCCCGAGTGGCATACTTCCGGGCACATTTTCTACCTCGTTTGTTCCCCAAATCCGACAAAGCGTGCACCAACATGTCCATCTGAAACCGCTTTATCTTGTAGAGTGGTCCGGTCGGGTCAACAAACTTGGAAACGGCTCCGTTTATTGGCCCAAAGTGGCACCCTCGGGCAGTCTGCAGCCTTGGATGGCCAAATTTGACAGTTCGAGGTGCACTCTTTGAACCAACGACTTGGATTCCTCGAGTCGAATCAAGGGCTGAGAATTTTTCCCCGTTGAAGACAAGATTACCCTCTCTCGAGACCTATAAATAGGAGCCAATTTCGTGCTCAGGGGGAGGAGAAGATCGGGTCCAAAGTAAGCCAAAAAACCAGCCTTCCTCCCTCTTCCTGCTGCAGATTTTCTTCTTTTCTTCCTCTTCCAGCTGCAACCCTTGCAGCCACCAAACAAAGCCACCAACAACTTCTCCACCACTAGCTCCACCACAGGTAGCTATCCTCCCAGCCAGCCATCGCCGCCACGCCAGGTGGTCCGCTCCCCTTCCTCTTCTTCTTCGCCGTCTCTGCTGAGTGAACAGTGAACTGTTCACGCATGAACAGTAGACGTGAATTATAATTCATGTCTACTGTTCATGCAGCATACTATATCCTCTCTTTTTTTTTAAAAAAAAATAATAATTTCAAAAATATTCAAAAAAAATCATAAAAAAAATTGTGGTTTTCTTAAATATTTTTCCACCAAGTTTGCTTAATATTGGGTTGTATACTTACATTGTAAGATACAAGTCCGGTATTAAAATACCCGGTTTTTTCAAAATATTTTAAAAAAAATTCAAAAAGAAAAAATATTTTATCGCATACGGCCAAGTTCTAAAAATTTTCCAAGCATGTTTTTTTCAAAAAAATTGCATCTCTCACGTTTTGAAAATCCAAAAAAATAGATATCATAACTAGTTTATGATTATCCATTAGGGTTTGGCCAAAATATCAAAAACATTTTTCCAATCTTTTTTTTTTTTTTTAGGATCCAGATGTAGACTTTTATATTTGAAAGGTGTAAAATTACATGATAAAGTACACCCTCAAGTATTAAAGATACAAGGTGTAAATAAATGTCATTCATACTTTAGAACGGTTAGGATTTAATCCAATAAGGTAGAGACTTTCTCATGAAGATAGATCTACCTTGAACCTTAGAATGACTAACGAATAGAAACTCGGCCTAGAAAAACAATCAAACAACAATGCAGCTTACCTTAGGTAGGGTGCACTGGGGGTGATGCGTCTTCCCCTTTCACAATCAGTCCCTTACTCAGACTCTCGCAGACTATAGGTTCCTAGTGACCATAATACTAGGTGGTGACTCCAACGAACCAAGCAAAACACAAATAATAAAAAAATCGCCAGCCGACGCCACGTGGGATTTTTCGACGTGCGACAGAATGGCGACTCCACTGGGGAAAGCCATGTCTGGTCGGACTAAGCATTGATTGTTTGATTGTTTTCCTTTTGTTGGTCTTTAATTTTAGCTCGCATTTTTACTGCTTTAGCATGCATTTTAATTTTGTGAATAAACCCAATTCTAGGTTAGGTGGGGAGAAGCGGTCTGCCTTGTCGCACGTCGGAAAATCCCTGCGCGCGGCAATCGGCTGGCGATTTATGTCTCTCGTTGTTTGTATTGCTTAAATTGGTTCGTTAGGAGTCGCCACCTAGTATTTAATTGAGGGTCACTAGGAAACCCTGATGGACTGGTCATGGTCAGAGATTCGCGGGTAAGGGACTGATTGTGGTTAGGGAAGGTATTAGCACCCCTAACACACCCTACCTGAGGTAAGCTGCTCCATGGCTTTGATGTGTTAAGAAGTTTTAAAAATTTTGTCTTTTCATCATATTTTAGAAATACAACTTTCGTACAAGTTTGTACTTCTACACCTTTGATCCGATCAAAATATTAAATCCTTCTTTAATCCTGCAATTTTATCATAAAAAAATTACAAACAAAATACACACACCACGTTCAAGTTTCGTGAGCTTGATGTAATTTTAAAAATGAAATTTTAGCCCGATTCTAAGGCTTTGATAAATGAGTTATTAATTCCCAGAATATATGTAAAAACATGTTCTTATATTTTCATGAAAAATACAACATGACTTTATCTATCCTTAGATATTTGTGCATGTAAAATTAAACACTTAATTCTTTTTATCCTTTTTTATTTTTTATAACCCAATAACATAAAAAAAAAAAAAAAGAACACCAACACACACACTCTTTTTTATTATTATTTTCTTTTCTTTTCTTTTTTTTCTTTTACATTCACATATTACAAATTTAAAATAAATAAACAAAAATTACATTAAAACTTTAAGATTTACAAAATGATCCCTCAAAACTCCAGAATTTGCAGGGAAGGACTTCTAGGGGCTGCATGAACAGTTCCAGCGCGTGGGTTCACGCACCCCCGCCACTGGCGGCGCGTGGATCCACGCGCCACCGCAGAGAAAATGGGCAACCGGTGGATCCGACTCGTCTCTTTTTCCTCTTCCTTTCCTCACCGGCGGTGACCTGCAAAACAACCACAACACACAGCAGCAGTTGATTTTAGTTTTTGTTTTAGTTCTGTTTTCATTTCTTTTTCTGCCCGTTGCTTTTGGATCTGTTTCCTCGGGTCAGTTTGTTCTTCGATCTGCGATCGGTTCTTTCCCCTTCTGGCGGTTGTAGAGGGAGTTGCGGTGAAGATGGGAGCCGCTGTCGAAGGAGGGGATTAAAGTGTTGCCCCGGCACTGCTGTTCAGTCGCCGCTGGGAGAGGAAACCAAAGGGGAAACAGCCGTTGCTGATGGCGAAGGAGAAGCTGCTACTGGAGGTCTGGGGTTCGGTGGACGCCGGTCTAGCCACTTGCCTGTGTGCGGCTGAAGAAGGCGCTGTTGATGGCCGGTGTGTTCGGGCTACTCCGGGTTGGTTTCAGTGAAGACCAGTCCACGCCGATGATGGTTTGTGGGCAGTGGTCGAGCTCGCTGGAGGCGGTGGCTCTGAATTGGATCGGAGGAAGAGACGCTAGATGGTGATGGCTGTCTGATTTTTGGCCCGAAAGAGAGGGGAAACTGCAGTCGGGGAGAAGGAAGAAAAGGAAAAAAATCCGATGGGGGGGTGTTGGCGGCTGCCTCTCATGAAGGAGAGGAAATCAGTTCAGTTTTCTAGGGTTTCCCCTTTTGTGTTGCCTCCTTCAAATTACAAAATACCCCCCCCATTTGTGTGTTAAATGTTGCTATTTATAGGCAAAACATTTTTCGGGATTCCAAATTGGTCCCTCAATTTTTTCAATCAATTCACTTGGTAAAAATTAAATTTGATCTTAAAATTTCAATCTTTTCAATTAAGTCCAAATTAGGTTTCCAAACTTAATTTTTCACCAATTAAGCCCCCAAATTAATTTGACCCATTTAAAGTATAATTAAGTCCTTGCACTTAATTAAATCCTTCAATTGGACCTAAATTAATTCTTAAACATAATTAAAATTTAATTTGGCCCATGATTAAATCAAATTGGCCCTTTAAAATTTAATTATGTTATTGGACTTAATTTTTATGCAAATTCATCCAATAATCATTTAATTTGACCTTCGAATATGCATTTAATTTGACCTTCGATTTTTGCCTATTTTTGTAGTATTTTTTTATCGGCTTTCTCCACAGTGCCAGCCTTTATTTTATTTTTTGATTTTTATTTTTAAAAAAGTGAATTTTGGGGAATAACCTAAAATTGGGTTATGACATGCCTCATGACTTTCAGTCGGGGTTCAGATTCGTGAAACATCCAACTATAAGCTGAGTGTTTACTTGGTAATGGCGGTCACACTGTGCCCCAACCATTCCTTGTAAACCCCTACACTGCCTTCACGTGAGGTGGTCACTAGGCAGTTCATAGACCTTTTCAAGACCAGGTAGAAAACCTACCCATCATTTAATGACCTAGAACCTTTTTTTAGAGCATGATCTCCCTACATATTTATTCTGCATGGGTTAATACCCAGTGTGCATACATTTGCATCTACACACATACATCCATCCATTGTAAATAACATACACGCTTGCATTAGGTTCAAACATAGGTCTCCAAAGAGCCTACAACACTCGATTACGAGCAAGAAACATTGAAGGTGAAGAGCGTGCTCACCATAATGCCCATTTCCAAGAAAAGTTAAAGTCTCTGTAAGCAAGTGTGACTCGCCTCACTAGCTTACTCGAGCATACACTGAGAAATGCCTCTAGTGAAGGTCGTTCTAATCGGCCAGCTATTTTTGTTCAGCCCAACAAAGACTCAACCCGAAGAAATTGGGGGGCCAACATGATCAAAGGCCTCAACACAATCTGAAGGGGAATTGCATCACCGTTGCAGAATGGAGTCTGTTCTTGTTCTGCCAAAATAACTACCTCTGTTCGATCATGCCTGCAAAAACTTGATTTTTTGTTTCAACCTATTCCAGTTTTTGTTGGTAATTTGACTCAAAATTCCACAAGACTTTCCCTGTCCACTGAGCCCTTCTTGTTAATAAGATCATGTGTTTTCCTATGTTCGTCACATGCCTTCATTTTTGTTGTTGTTTCATGCAAATAACACATTGAGCATAACCTTTAAGCATGAAACAATCGCGCCCAAAATCTTGTGGTGCGTTTCCCTTTTGTTCCCAAAATAATGCATGATCATACATGTTTTCATAAGGATTTTTGGGAATTCAAAGTTTAGTACAAAAACAGAAATCATTTTGGTGTTTGTCCGAAACAAACGAGTTCTGGAAATTCAGGAGATTCCTTAGAGAGGTAACCATACACCTAGAAAACCCAAAAAAAAAAAACACACAACATGAAGTGACTCTAAAGCTAAGTTTTGATTGCATGAATAATGAGAAATCACTTTGCATACTCGCATGAAAGCAAGGCTTACCGATCCTAAGTGCATGCATTTGAGATGAAGAAAGACCATCTTTGATAATCCTTTCACAATGCTGAAATATATCATTTGCAGTCCCCTTTTGAGCCTAATAAATTTTTCTTGAAAAATAACCTTGGCTAGGATCACACCCTACACTGGGGGAAGTGCAAAAAATTCATAATGATTGAAAGTGCCCAAATAACTCTTGGGGGCATGAAAAAATCTTCAACAATGAAAGTGCCCAAACAATACTGGGGGGCATAACAGAAAATTCTCAATCATCAAAAGTGCCCATATAAAGTTAGGGGGCATGAAGAAAAAATCCAAAGGATCCAAAAATTTTGGGGCATAAAAAAAAGCTAATTCAATGATGCTCAAAATCAAATGAAGAAAACAAAAACAAAGAGAAAGAGCCCAAGCCCAACACTGGGAGGCAACATGGACCATTTTACAAATCAATTCCAAGGTCCATAAATGTATGAACAAAAGAGTTTGGGATATAAGCACTAGTGATCCTTGGTCTTAAAGTCCCTTAAACACCTTTTGAGCCTACAAATATCCTTTTCTTCATAGCCAATAGCTCAAGCCTACATTACGTGCCTAATCAAGCCCTTTCTGATCAAAGGCAAGCAATCTGGATCGGTAGGCAGTGCTTTCTCATGCGAAATAAAATCATTATTCATGCAAATAAAATGAATGCTTTGAAAACGGTTCTCAATAACCCTCAAATTGAAATTTAAACCTTTTATGACCAATCAAATGTCACTTCGTGTTCTTCACACTTTCACCAACGGTTCTCAATAACCCACAAATTGAAATTTAAACCTTTTGTGACCAATCAAATGTCACTTCGTGTTCTTCACACTTTCACCAACGGTTCTCAATAACCCTCAAATTGAAAATTTAAACCTTTTTGTGACCAACCAGATGTCACTTCATGTTCTTCACATTTTCACCAAAATCAAAACAAAAAAAGTTTTCAGCACTTCTGAAAACCTCTCCATAGGAATCACTTGAATTTCTTCAGAATGAGTTCACTTTGAATCAATGTCAAAATGATTTCTGTGTCTGGAATAGCTTTGAAATTCCAAAATTTTTGCATGAAAACAACTCCTTGTCAAACCTTCCTTCATATAGCCTCATCCCCAAACCTGAATTGAATACTTGGGGGCATGATCAAGCTAGGGGGCAATCAAAAACATCTGGTAGGGTTGGCTCCATGATTCCCTGTCTAAGAAACTATTGGGCAAAATTTGCAACCCTTGAGATAAAAGGGGCGGAGAACAAATAAATGATGGCATCAAGTCTTTCCTAGCGGTCAAGATCACAAGATATGACTCGAGTAAGCAAGAGCGAAAAGAGCCATCAAAGCTTACTATCAGAGACTCAAACTTCTGAGAAAAGGAGAACTCCATGAAGAAAAGGGGACCTATACTTCTCAGGTAAGTATACATGCATATTGATCATGATGCATTACTTTCATCCTTGACAGATCGGTGTCTCACCATCACCTCTTTTTTTAGTGTGCCTTCGAGCCCTAACCCTCTTAGGTAATGTGTTTTCCAACCCTGCCTCTTTTTGAGAGCCCCTTGGAGCACTCATTCCTTAGGTAGTGTGTTTTCTAACCCTACATCTTTTTTTTTATGCCTTCGAGCCCTAACCCTCTTAGGTAGTGTGTTTTCCAACCCTGCCTCCTTTTGAGAGCTCCTTCGAGCACTCACCCTTTGGGTAATGTGTTTTCTAACACCCTACCTCTTTTTTTAGTGTGCCTTAGAGCCCTAACCACTTATAGGTAGTGCGTTTTCCAACCTTGCCTCCTTTTGAGTTGCGCCTTAGGGCCATCAACAATCTTAGGTAGTGTGTTTTCCAACCCTGCCTCTTTTTGAGAGCTCCTTTGAGCCCTCACCCCTTGGATAATATGTTTTCTAACCATACCTTCTTTTAAGTGCGCTTTAGAGCCTTCGACCACTTTAGTGGTGGGTTTTCTAACCCTACCTCCTTTTGAGTGCGCCTTAGGGCCATCAACCACCTTAGGTAGTGCGTTTTCTAACCATACCTCCTTTTAAGTACGCTTTAAGGCCATCGACCATATTAGGTAGTGTGTTTTCCAACCCTGCGCCTTTGAGCCCTCACATTTTAGGTAGTGCGTTTTCCAACCCTGCCTCCTTTTAAGTGCGCCTTAGAGCCATTAACCTTTTAGGTATTGTGTTTTCTAACCATACCTCCTTTTGAGAGCTCATTCAAGCCCTCACCTTTTAGGTAATGCGTTTTCCAACCCTACCTCCTTTTAAGTGCGCCTTAGGGCCATCAACCATCTTAGGTAGTGTGTTTTCTGACCCTACCTCTCCTTTTTAGTGCGCCTTCGAGCCATCAACCACCTTAGGTGGTGTGTTTTCCAACCTTGCCTCTTCTTAAGAGCTCCTTCGAGCCCTCACCTCCCGGGTTGTGTGTTTTCCAACCCTGCCTCCTTTAGAGTGCGCCTTGGAGCACTCACCTTTTAGGTAGTGTGTTTTTCTAACCCTACCTCCTTTCGAGTGCGCTCTTCAACCCTCGTTGCCCATCGAGTCCTATCATGTCGTCCCTTTCAGACATTTTGCCTTTTCGCCCGAGTAGGTCACCCATTATAATCAGACCTCTTTCAAAACTCTTTTCATCTAACAATGAAATCATTTTGAGAAGTCCTTGCATTTCTCCCCACCTTCAAAATTCTTCCATTTGGGCCGGTTGCCCATAACAATAACACCATTTTGAGAAATCCTTGCATTTCTCCTCACTTTCAAACTTTTTCACTTGGGCCGGTTGCCCATAACAATAAAACCATTTTGAGAAATCTTTGCATTTCTCACCATCTCTAAAAGTTTTCACCATCTTGAGAAATCTTTGCATTTCTCTACCACTTTGAAAAACTTTTTATTTTTGATAGTCTTTTTTTCAACTCATATTTGAACTCGAAATGTTAGTATGCTAAACAACTTATCAATCAACTATCCATAATAATATGTCAAATAGAAGCTTCCAACATTTCAAAAGCTTTTTTATTTTCACCCTCACAGTAATTTTCGTTTCGATGAATTCATGTCATGTGTATCTTAAGTAATAAATTATTGTCAGTGTAATTAAAATTTATGGTCATCCATTGATCATATTCAAACCAATAAACAATTTTTCACCTTTTAAATCTTTAACCCTTCACTAAAATTAGAACAAGTTGTTCTTTTTTTTTTCTTTTTTCTATAAATTTATAAAACTCAAAAAATTCAAATTAACAACTTTTTCTATTGCTTCCACTCCATAAATTAAGACACTCTCATACTTATTCCATATATTTCTAGGCTTTGATAATTATTAGAAATTTGATGACGAGGACAGCTCGCACATAATTGATTAAAACACTCCTAATATTCGTACAATATCTCACTGTTATTCTGGCTAATTCCATTAATTTCTTCTATGATGGTACCTGCTCTTGAAGCCAAAAAGAAATTTTCCAAAATTTTCCTTTTTAGATCATTCCATGTGATAATAAATCCAAATGAAAGGTAATAAAGTCAATCCTTCACCTTGTTTTCCAAAGAAAATGGGAAAGCCCTTAGTTTATTTTGTTCATTTGTTACTCCTTACTGCTTCATGGTTAAGTAAACCACATGGAATTCCTTCAAGTGCTTGTAAGGGTTGTTATAACCCAATTCTGGGTTATTCCCAAAAAATCAATTTCTTTTTTTAAAATAAAAATCAAAAATAAAATAAAGGCTGGCAACGTGAAGAAGGTAGGTCGGGAAATCAAGCTGCAATTTTTGGAGAAAATTCAAGGCCTAATTGTCCCCCATTATGCCAAAAAAAAATAGGAATACAATGCAAATTCAAGGTTAAATTAAATGATTATTGGATGAATTTGCATAAAAATTAAGTCCAAGGACATAATTAAATTTTAATAGGCCAATTTGATTTAATCATGGGCCAAATTGAATTTTTAATTATGTTTAAGAATTAATTTAGGTCCAAATGAAGGATTTAATTAAGTGCAAGGACTTAATTATACTTTAAGTGGGTCAAATTAATTTTATTTGGGGCTTAATTGGTGAAAAATTAAGTTTGGGAGCCTAATTTAGGCTTAATTAAGAAGATTGGAATTTTAAGAGACCAAATTTAATTTTTACCAAGTGAATTGATTGAAATTTGGGGCCAAAATTGCATTAAATCAAAGGTTTAGGGTCAATTAGGGGTTCCATTGAACTAATTTGAAAGAACGCGGACTAAATTGAAAAAAAAAAAACACGGGTTACTGTTCATCATCTTCCCCGTGAAGTTGCCCGAGTGGCATACTTCCGGGCACATTTTCTACCTCGTTTGTTCCCCAAATCCGACAAAGCGTGCACCAACATGTCCATCTGAAACCGCTTTATCTTGTAGAGTGGTCCGGTCGGGTCAACAAACTTGGAAACGGCTCCGTTTATTGGCCCAAAGTGGCACCCTCGGGCAGTCTGCAGCCTTGGATGGCCAAATTTGACAGTTCGAGGTGCACTCTTTGAACCAACGACTTGGATTCCTCGAGTCGAATCAAGGGCTGAGAATTTTTCCCCGTTGAAGACAAGATTACCCTCTCTCGAGACCTATAAATAGGAGCCAATTTCGTGCTCAGGGGGAGGAGAAGATCGGGTCCAAAGTAAGCCAAAAAACCAGCCTTCCTCCCTCTTCCTGCTGCAGATTTTCTTCTTTTCTTCCTCTTCCAGCTGCAACCCTTGCAGCCACCAAACAAAGCCACCAACAACTTCTCCACCACTAGCTCCACCACAGGTAGCTATCCTCCCAGCCAGCCATCGCCGCCACGCCAGGTGGTCCGCTCCCCTTCCTCTTCTTCTTCGTCGTCTCTGCTGAGTGAACAGTGAACTGTTCACGCATGAACAGTAGACGTGAATTATAATTCATGTCTATTGTTCATGCAGCATACTATATCCTCTTTTTTTTTAAAAAAAAATAATAATTTCAAAAATATTCAAAAAAAATCATTAAAAAAATTGTGGTTTTCTTAAATATTTTTCCACCAAGTTTGCTCAATATTGGGTTGTATACTTACATTGTAAGATACAAGTCCGGTATTAAAATACCTGGTTTTTTCAAAATATTTTAAAAAAAATTTCAAAAAGAAAAAATATTTTATCGCATACGGCCAAGTTCTAAAAATTTTCCAAGCATGTTTTTTTCAAAAAAATTGCATCTCTCACGTTTTGAAAATCCAAAAAAATAGATATCATAACTAGTTTATGATTATCCATTAGGGTTTGGCCAAAATATCAAAAACATTTTTCCAATCTTTTTTTTTTTTTTTTAGGATCCAGATGTAGACTTTTATATTTGAAAGGTGTAAAATTACATGATAAAGTACACCCTCAAGTATTAAAGATACAAGGTGTAAATAAATGTCATTCATACTTTAGAACAGTTAGGATTTAATCCAATAAGGTAGAGACTTTCTCATGAAGATAGATCTACCTTGAACCTTAGAATGACTAACGAATAGAAACTCGGCCTAGAAAAACAATCAAACAACAATGCAGCTTACCTTAGGTAGGGTGCACTGGGGGTGATGCGTCTTCCCCTTTCACAATCAGTCCCTTACTCAGACTCTCGCAGACTATAGGTTCCTAGTGACCATAATACTAGGTGGCGACTCCAACGAACCAAGCAAAACACAAATAATAAAAAATCATCAGGCGACGCCGCGTGGGATTTTTTGACGTGCGACAAGGGTCCTCACCTGCAAGGCCATAAAAGGAAGGTAATAAATGAATCAAACTAGATTTTAACTCAAAAGCTATATCAATATTTAGAAATTCAATGCATAAAGGCTACTTGTTCACGTTGGGAGTTGATAACTCCCTTAATGTCCTTTGTTCTACCATGTTTTTTGTTTTTGGCACTCCCAATTCTACTCTTTTTTTTTTTGGATTTTGTACTTAGATTTGATGAGCTTGATAGGTTATCTTTTGTTTTATAGTCTTCCTATTTGCCGTAGCTATTATATCAATCTCACAATCGAATACTAGTGCACTTGTACGTGGATATATTAACATAAATCAACTCATTATTAAAGTAAAATTAGATAAAACTTACCCGATAACAACACCAAAATTTAGTGGATCCTCGGAACCTCCAAAATATAATTTTGACTTAACTATCATAAACAAAAAATATTTGTAGTATGATCGTGAAAATTAGGTCGAACCCAAGGGAAATTTTGTTTAATCTTTATATAATATAATAATTCTAAAAATAATAAATTGCTTTGTTGTTAACTTAGTTCGAGGGTTCATACATCCATTCTTGTAAATTTGTTGATCATCAAAGTAAAATAAATATTTTTTCATGTCACGCAAATAAATTTAATATTCTTTAAAGTTGAGGGAAATCGATGAGATTACAAGTAAATGAATTAGACAAAGCTCTTTAATCAATTTCTTACCATCAAGTGAATTTAACATTGAAAGCAATTCTCACTCACTCGGTAATAGTCTTAAGAGTAAAGTTTGTGCATTTATTATAAACAAATGTTTAAAAGCTTGACAATTTAACTTACTTTATTCTTCCCTAATAAATCAATATGAGAGTTGTAACAATCAAATTAATTCTTTTGCTTCTTATTCTAGTCCTTAACAACAATTACAGATTGAAAAAAACTAGAAAACATATATGTAATCTCAAAATAATTCAATAAGCTTAAATAACAATCAATAGTATAATTCTAAACAAGAAAAAATAAATACATGACTATGAAAGAATTACAATGATAACATTACTTCTCACAACTTGCAAATGGAGATGGTGTGTATTCCTATTCAACCGAAATTAGCAATTAGTTCATAGTTGCTGGAAAATTGATAAAAATAGAGAGAAAAAAAAGTTACAGATCCCTTATTTCAGCTGTGTTCTGCTCTATTTATTCTCTCATTTGGCTGTTGAATTTCTTCAGAATTCTCAGGCTAATTAGAAGTCCTTATGCTACTTAACCCCTTTCTTTTTTATCTAGTCCTTAAGGTTGGTTAAATCCCTCATAATTTGTGTTGAAAACTAACTTTGATGTAATTCTAACACTACTGCAATTTAGACTTTGTTTTTTACTTGGTTTCTTGTAATATTCGACCATCCCCACTATATTTTTTCATTCATGTCATGTTCTAGGCTTAGTTTGCACCATTCTTGGGTCCTAAGACCCCGCCTTTTCGATGTCAGACTTTCAGCGGTAGTGGGATGCTCGACACCATTAGTTTTCTTATCATATAAGGAGACTAATCTTGTTCTTTAGATTGTATCCAGATTTTCACCTTCAAATAATTTTATCTAACTCAGATTCCTTCATAAAAGTTGAAGTCTTTGATATGTAGATGATTTTAGGCTTTTGAATGGCATGCTTTTAATGTATGAGGCTTAAGATATGCTTGTTTAAATCTATAGTGTGAAACTAGAGAATCATATTGCAAATTAAGAGGAATTCAACCTGATTTTGCAGGTCCAATTAGACATCCAAACGAACTCGGATTTTAGCCTGAAATACCTTCATGGAAGGCTTGATATGTATAATTTAACTTTAATTCAACCCACGTTCACATTTTGAAATTATAACTCGGTGAAAAACCTATCACAAGAAGTAAGGTCCGAAACATAAAATGTATAAATTCTTATTTTTTAGCAATTAATTCACAAAGTCTCATAGGCATGCCAAACTTATAAAAATAACTTTTAATAAGCTCAAAATACCTTAAAAAGCATAATGTAAAAAAAAATAAAAACATATGTATATTTTGCACTTATCACTTGGTATTATACTTTATAATTTGTTTTAATTACTTTCTAAGGAGTTATTCTGGTCTCATGATCCGGGTCATGAGTTTTGTTGGTAAGCTATGTTGACTTGAGTCATTTTTTTTTTTATCAATTTCATCTTTCAACACTAAGTTGGTTGAAAATTGAGCTTCATAATTACTTTTTGAATTTTCTTTCAACAGGGTTATCACAATCTCATGACCTATATTGTTATTTTTACGGGATAACAAGGTTGACTTGGTTGTTTTTGTTATATTTTTTTTTCAATTTCATCCTTCAACATTGGGTTGATTGAGAATTGGTTTATATATATATATATATATATATATATATATATGGTTACCATGATCTAATGACCCAAGTCGTGAGTTAGGCCGGTTGACTGGATTTTTTTAGTTGATTTTTTTTTAATTTCATCCTTTAATAATGGATTGATTGGGGATTATGCCCTATAATTTATTTTGGTATGCGTTCTATGAAGTTATCTCGGTCTCATGACCCAAGTCAAGGGTTTGGTTGATTGACTCAGGTGATCTTTTATGTCTTTTTTTTTAATTTCATCCTTCAATATTGAATTGATTAAGAATTAAGCTTCATAATTAAGCTTTTTTATTTTATTTTCTTTCTATAAGGTTATCCTAGGCTCATGATCAAAGTTTGATAAGTTAACTTGGGTTGACTCAACTCATTTTTTTAATTGAATTTTATTTTTAATTTCATCATTCATCAATTGGTTGATTAAGAATTGAGTTTATTTTTTTTTATTTGCTTTCTATAGGTTTATTAGGGTCTCATGACTTGAGAAGTGGATTTAGTATGTTAACCCAAGTTGGTTCGAGTTGATTTAATATGCTGTCATTTCAATATTTTTAAAAAAATATTGTCGTCTTGATTTTTTTAAGGTAAAATATATTATTATTGGCTATTTGAGTTGTCTATGGACCTATCAAGTCAACTAGATAAATCCCCATGTAGTATAATTTTTTCCTGCTAAAAAACACATTAATAATATATTTTTTAACATCCAAAAGAAATTTAATTTGACCCGCATTGTAGTGTTCTATAGAAAATAGAATCGAGATATTAAAATATGCTTGAGTTTTTTTTCAAGTCCAGATGATGGAACGAATATTGTGATTGATGTTACAGGTTGAGAAATGATTGAATTGATAACTTGGTATCTATAGAATACAAAGGAAACTCTGTCGAAATTTCAAGAAATTATATATATATATATATATATATATATATATATATATATATATAAATTGGTAACTATGAATATATATAATATATTCTTGAGTTTGCAAATTGAGACTGTTACATGCATTGTAGCGCAAATAATGATCTAGTAATAAAAACTAAAAGAAATCCTCATCAGTATTCCTAAGTATCATAGAAATTCCACTAATATATCCTCACATCTTTTTACTCTTAAAAAATTTTCTCATAACATAAATTCATTATGAATAATTCTTTTCATCCAACTTTACACTCACAAACTAAAGCAAATCATCTCTTCCAATAGCCATAATAATAATAAAAAAAAAACTAGAACGTCAAAGAAAGGAAAATGAAATACCAGATTGCAAAAACTCAACAAATATCTTCTTGAAGTTATACAATCACTCCAAAAAAAAAAATCGAAGATCTATAAAACTATGATTTGATACCATGTTAAACAATCCAAAGAAATAAAGAGAAATATTAAAATAAAAGAAGAGGCTATGGATTCATTGATACTGTATGATCACAATAATATAAAGTAATAGGTTTAACCTAAATATAAAGAGATTATATATAAGCTAAATCGAAAAGGAAATAAAAATATTATTCTACCTTTAATAAATAAAATAAAATAACTCTATATTTCTTAATAGTTATAATTTCATTGGATTTTGATTTGAGATGTGTTTAATGTGTGGGTAATAACATTGATATACATTTAAACAAATCCAAATAAATATTTTAAAAAATAAGTTGTAAAAAAATAATTTAAAAAATAATAAAAACAAATTATAATAAACTGATTAATAACAATGACAACAATATATTTTTTATTAATTAAAATTTTAAAAAATATATTTTCAAAATTGCTAATTCTACAACATGATTACGATGGACATGATACAAAATTGAAATGTTAAATTTAATAATCTTAGACTTTCTCTTTTATTTCATTTCATGTATTAAAACTAAAATCTCTTATTGTATTTTTTTAATTTTATGCTCCAAACTAGAGTATCTTTCTTTTTTTACATCTAAAAAAATAACCTTAATTAGCTTTAATTGTTTTTCCGTATGTGATAGAATAATTAAGTTTCCTATAATTCAAAGCCAGCAATATAATTTTATAATATACTATTGGATTTTAATACAAGAACAAGAATTGAATTAAAATTGCTTGCACCACCATTCAATAATAACACAGGATTTTTAAAAAAATATTGATGATGAATGACAAAAAAATGTTTCAAAAAATGCAACAATAATAACACAGATCTTTGGTGGCCAGTATTTTAGATAATAATTAATTTAATTTCATTCTTGGAAATAATCATACGCATTTCTTTCTTGGAGTTAAATATAAGTTAGTCCCTATATATATATATATATATATATATTAGTCTTCATAGTTCTAGAAACTATATATTTAACCCTAGCAGTTGTTAATCCATTTATAACATAAACTTTTTCATCCATTTCATGTAATTCTCAATTTCCTTTTAAGAAATGGAGAAAATGGATAATATGGAAAGATTAATGAGGAAAAACAGGCTTTTTTAGTAAAAAATATTACTAAATTAAGAATGGTCAGCACTAGTCAAATGATTATTTAATTATGTTTTATACTATATGCATCAATTAATTTACTTCGATAAATTATGGGGAGGGAGTTATAATTAACTCATTCTTTTTGTCGTGTAGTTTTTTTTTTTTTAAAAAAAAAAAAAGAATGAATGGATGTGTTTGTCTTGGGCTAATGTAATCTCTGGATTTTAGACGGTGTCCAATTGCATCACAAAACACTAAGTTGAAAAATTGGCCTCATAAATCCAAATGGCATATGGATTTTGTTATCGGGTGGGCTTAGCTGACAGAGCAATTAGTTTGTATCTATGTTTGTGCACAATAAAATCATTTTAAAAATATTTTTTAAAAAATTTAAATTTAAATTTAATTTTTTTATTTTAAATTAATATTATTTTTATATTTTTAAATCATTTTAATACGTTGATGTTAAAAATTATTTTTTAAAAATAAAAAAAATATATTATCTTGATATATTTATGAGTAAAAAATATTTTTTAAAAAATAATAACTACACTTTCAAAAATATTTAAAGTTTTATTATCACAGCAGCTACCAAACTAGGCGTGGAAACAACTTTCAATAAGCTAATCAAAAAGTAAAAAGAATAACAAAGATATGTGCTAGCTATCTTTCTCTCTCAAAAAAAAAAAAAAACAGAAAGATAAAAAAGTAAAAATTAAAAGATAACAATTGATAATTGTTATGAAATTTTATCAACATATTAAATAGAGAGACTTTATTGGGAAGTTAAATTCCTGCTACTCTAAGATAGAGCAACATCCCTTCTTCCTTGGCCTTTCCCCCCTCATATACAAGTGATTCAATTCTGTGAAATATCATCAAGTCTTTAGGCTATTTAATCTACACTTATATTCGATTAAAAAAGAAATAATTGCTTGTATCAATATAACTAGTCATATAAATAGGAATTAATATCTATATTTTTAAAAATTATTTATGTCTTTAGCTTTATATGATACCATAAAAAATATGATGTGAATCCTGGAAAGCTTTTCCAAAGCCAAATAATGCGTCAAATATTAAATTCAGAATGTATCTCAAAATGGAACATGCCATGATGGGCCTTTGTTTGCATCATTGCAACGAAGATGAATGGAAAAGGGATGGTTCGAGTTGAATTTTAACGAATTATGCTCATTACATCATATTACTTACACCCTCTAATTATTAGATTTTAATTATATACTTATAAATCACTCACCTAATTTAATTATATGTTACCTATGGTAAATAATTGGCTGAGATGGGTTGGGTAAAAGTTCTCTCCTAAACATTCATTAATTTTCCAGTTAAATTGGGTTAATATTAGTCAAACCAGACCGGTTCAGATGAACATTTCAATCCATATATAAACAGGTTAGTTCAAGTCTAATCAAAACTTAATTTAATTGATAAAAATTCAAAAAAAATCTAAGAAAAACATCTATTTTTTATAGAAAAAAAAAAAACTAAACTCCTGTGTCAAAATGTCTCGGTGAAAAGCAATATTTACAGCTAATAACTTTCATGGTTACCTCCCTGTGAAATCTTGTTTAAAAAGCTTTCGGCAATTTCAAATGATATCATGAAGGCTTGGCAAGCAATGCTCGCTAGCTAGTGGTATAATTAGAGTATCACCAACGGGGGACCAATCATCCAATATGGGAGTCCTAATCTCTTTGTCGTTGACAAAAAGAGGAAACATCCAAAGTAAAACATTAATTAATTATTAACAGTCAAATTCGTTACTGTAACAAAAGGAGAGTGGAATGTCTGAATCAAAGCGAGAGAACCTCAAATTCCATTAAACGTTACATGGTTTTCAAGCAAAGAAGATGACAATTGACAAATGCCCTTTTTTATATGATATTGATGGATGAGAGCAGAATAAAGTGGTGTTCCATGAGGGGAGTAATATATATATAAAACAACCACTCCCATGTTAACACCAATCCCACTTCGGTTGCAGAATCTTCCTATAATAGGACAATTAATGTAATAATTCATTAAAGCATGGATTGTTGGTCTTCAAATTTGTTTGCTCAGATGGGTCCCAATCCAGATTCTTACGATTCTTGATTTGATGTAGCTACCTACTATGACATGAATTTCTTGGACATACATGCACCGCAAACAGATCACAGACCTGTAAAACGAGGCTCGTTTTCGCTAATTTTCTAACCCAGAAATTAAGTTGCAACCTCCTCCGCTTTGAGTGATCCAAAATTAGCCCTGAATCGACTCATATGCTCATGTCTAAGCCAAGGATGTGGATATAATAGTTCAAAGTTTGTTAACATGGTGTAGATTGTTTGTGTAAAAATATTTTTTAGTTAAAAATATATTAATTAAAATGATATTGTTTTAGATTTTTTTTTTAATCTTTGTTATTAGTATATTAAAACCATAAAAAAACACATAAAAAATTTCAATTTAATACCTCTTTACATAAAAAACAGGTTGAAATGCTTGTCTAATGGACCCAAGGGGTAGCTTTTTATGTTGGGTTGGATCATGGTTGTTATTTCAAATTGTGTAAACTCGTCGGAACTTGACATTGTATAATAGCTATCTTGGTTGATGATGACCCTATACCCTAATTTGTTATTTGAAAAAAAGAAAGAACCTATCCTCGTTTCTTAGGCTTTCAAGGAGATCCGATCTTCATTTGGCTGCTTTCAAAATAGATTGTACCTAGCTAGGTGCATGATCCCCGAACTTGTCAGGTGTGCCTTGACAAAGATACGATCATGGGCATTCTTGTGAGAGTTTAAAAATTGAAATCACATGGAAACTGAGCTCGCTTCAATCTTATAAAATACACATACAGGGGGAGAGAGAGAGAGATTTACATTGATTGTTATACTAAATGCTGAAGCATGCATTAAAATACAAACTCCTATAAGGAACCAAATCTAATCTTGGTAGCTTCAAATTTGGATTAAGTACTGACCTTGATTTGAGCATGGGAAGATCCTTGACATATATGTTGTCAGTAAGAAATTCTCTGAGCCAAGAAGTTCATCGTCAAGACTTGTTAAGCTTTTGTAAGTTCCACTTTCTCCAATAAGAAACAACCCACATGCCAACTTTGTCCAGAGACATGATTTGATCTGTTCTGCAGGAAGGATCCTGTCCATCTTAGCTTTTGTCAGGTTCAACCCTACATTGAAATTCCCATTTTTATGACCAATCCTGTTGTAATTGCTCATGGGGGGGCCGTAGGCCTTAGCTAGAGAATGTAGCATTGAGAGCCACCATCCATTTGAATAGTTTCCCTCACAATGCTTCCGGGGCATTATTAATTTTACATAAATGGGCTTCATTTCTGTAATTTCATAACATTTCACAAAAAAAAAAAAATCAAATAGATTTTGTAACCATACTTACAAAAAAAACTGCCACTTTTGCGACAGAATTAGTTTTATGAAATTGTTAAAAGTATCATATTAAATGCTCAAAATTGCAGAAATAAATTGAAAAAACCTTCATCATAGCTAGCACATATATATGCCTCTCCTTTTCAATTCAAAGAAAGGTTGCAAAAATACAAAAACATCATCACCAAAGGGCTTAAAAACAAGATCCGAGAATTCCTAGAGAATATAAATAAACAACCAAAAAACTTGTGTGTGCCATGCAAGTTCCTTATTGGAAATTTGATCAAACGACAGGAACATGTATGTTTAGTGTGTTTGAATGATTGATTCGGACAATCATGGTCTGCATCATGGAGAGGGACAGGCAATAAGGTTATAGATAGTGCTTTGGGTCCACATTTGATAATCAAGCCATACTAGATGTTAGGTTAACGGACCAGGTGTGCCCAAATTTATTTATTTTTCCCTGGTAGGTAACTAATCTACTCTGTTACATCTGTGCAAGTTCATTTGAATATCTTTGACCTCTCATGCGTTGTTAGTACATGCATTGATAATACCAATGTTATGTTTTGAACATCAGTGATACATTTATTAGCGTTCAATTTTGACTATTTTATTCAACTCAATGACTACACCATCTCATCAATCACATGTTTGTATGAAATTCAAACTTCATTGATAACTTTTTTATTAATTAAATCCCCAATGAAAAGTATTCATCGGCATGTCTTTCATCAATAATATTATATTTCATCGCTAAGTCTATCATTATAAACAAAATCTATTACCGATGATTTTATAAATGAAAAATACACGCCAACAAAAAAATTTTCACTAGAAATATACCGAGGAATTTATTCCGTCAATGATAATAGCATTTCTAGTAAATATTTTTTAATTTTCTGTAAAATACCAACGGACTATAACCGTCTATGAAAGTATCGGTGATAGTGGCATTTTCAGTAAATACTTTTCAACTCTCTGTAAAATACCGACGGATTATAAACGTCTGTGAAAGCATCGTTGATTGTGACATTTTCAGTAAATATTTTTCAACTCTCTATGAAATATCGACAAATACATTTCGTTTGTAAATCTGTTAGTGGGGTTTTTTTTTTAAAAAATTAATATTTAGAATAAATAATATAAAATTATATAAATTAATAGTAAAAAAACCAATTATGCAAATAAAATTTTATTAAACATCAAAAATAAAAAAAAATAAAGTTAAATAATATTCATTACAAATTGAATGTGTCTTAAAAAAAATATTAAATTAGAACAATGGTGGAGCTGGAGGAGGAGGCTGGTTGTTCCCAGAATCATAGGGCAAAAAAGAGACCGCACATGTATCACCACTCTATGAAGTCAGGTTCATGACTATTTGGTGAAGTTGTTCATAATTCACCAAAAGTTGCTCGTATTTGTCGGTGAGATAAGCTGTGTGAGCCGTATTGTTCATAATTCGTCGATAGTTGCTCATATTTTTCGATAAGATGAGTCGTGTGTTACTATAAGGCCACAAACTCCTTAGATGGGGTGCTTGATACTGATTGGGAGCTCCCAATGGTTAAGACACTACGGGCCGCCCACAAGTTCTTGGTCATAGTGTTGAGAGCCCATACACCTAATTTTTATTGGATCCACCAGACGATTCTACCTACATCCACAAATCCGGATCGAAATACAAATAGGTCAAAGGATCGTTCTCATATCTCTCCCTCAACTGGTTATTATAGATCTCCTGAAAATAAAAAAAGAAATCATCATATTCAATTCAAGAAAAATAATAACTTATGAAATAAAATAATAACTTAATTAGTTTATCATCAACTTTACAATCTAGTACCACACAAAGACAATATAATAAATAGATCCTTAAATGACCCAATCTTCTTTTCTTTTAGAGCCCTTCTCCATATGAAATTCCATATCCATAAAAAACCATCTCACATACCTATATTAGCTACATAGGAGATCTAGTCCTTATAAAGACTAAAAAGTCTAGGGAACTAGTATGCAAGACAAGAACCTCACAACCATATATCATACTCGAAAGTAGTGTCTTTGTTATTGCCAATCAAAACACAAACTTCTTTGTTGATAATATTTTATAGTTTATTATCCTCATAACAAACCTTGGTAATCCTAGACCATGTATTTCCATTGGAATTAAAATTAACAAAATGCAAAGTTAAAATAGCTTCTTGATTGTGAATATTGCATATAATATTTGTCCATAAATCTAAATAAGAACATCCTAAACTTCAAAGTCATTTGAATAACAAGCATTTATTTTAGTAAAAAATGGAGCCAATACCAAGCCCTTTATTTATTTTTGGAAGAATAACCAATGCTCATTTTAAATCTGTATTGTCTCTCCAATCTTGAATACAAAAGATATAATTAGGCTTCCAATTCATTCTTAATTGCAGCTTGATCTTCATTCCAACTTGCTTTTTCTAAACTAGTCTTCTTGCTGCTATTATTACTGTTGTTGTTGTTGTTATTTATTTTTTATTTTTTTAAAATAGTAAATTTTAGAGAATAACCCAAAAATAGATTATGACAAGACCAATTATATACAATCTAGTATAGGTAGCAGTATCAAACCAAAAAATGTTTGTAAGAAATTAAAGGACAACATCAGAAAGGAAAAAAAAAATACCCTTGTTTAATAATAAATCAATATATTAGCTATAATATATTTTTATTTAAAAAAAAATAAATAGCAATGTATAATTAGTAGAATAAAAATTAAAAAAAAAAACACTTGATCTTGATCTCTCTGTTTTTTTTTTCCTTTCTATTTTCCTTTTTTAAAACTACAAGTTTAAGGAAAATAAAACTTGGGGTAGAAACATGACTTATGAACAAGAAAAATTACATTTATTCACTATCATATGTTATATGTTTTGCAGGTAGGAATCAAGTAAGAAAGTTTTTCACCATTACATACCATCTTCTTTTTTGTTTCTAGTGTGTAAACCAAAATTTACAAGTTTCAAGGCTTTTTAATTGCATAAGTTTTGTGTAAAAAGAATGACCTAACATCTACTAATCATTGAAAACCATAAATAAAAGATGTCGCAGTTATTTATTAGAGGTTCGTTGTTCGTGGTTTTTGATTTGACACACTCATGAAAACAAAAGTTCATATGCATAAGTAAGAAAAGATTAATGATGCAATCTAAGCTCATATCATGATAATATCACAAGAATAAAAATCAAAATATAATATCGTACCTAGTTTTGTAGAGCTAGATATTCTAGCTTGACAATTGAAGAATGAATGAAAGTTGAATTATGGGAACTAAAACAAACTTTATTGCTGCTTTGACATTCTTATTATTAAATTGGAAGGAAATCATCAGTGCTTTAGCACATAACAACACATCATAAACCATAAACTCTAGTACCAAATACCAATCATATTAAAGATAATTATCAAGCACTAAACTTTGTGAAGAAAAAAACAAATTCAAGCTCATAACAAGTTATTAAGCAGCAATGATCATGCCTTTTTCTTAAAGAAAATCATCATTCATTATAACCACTTTGAACTCTTTAGAAAACAACCAAAACAATACCTTGAACCTTAATTAAAAAAAAAAACCCTAATTAAACATCAGATACCACTTACTAACCCTAATATAAAAGCACATAAAAAATTCAAAAATCAACCATTCCTAAACTATTATTATCTTCATTATTTCCTCTTACCATTTCTTCACAATATATAGATAAGAACTAAAAATGGATTAAAAAATACAAAAAATTAAAAGGAAATTGATAAAACATATAAATCGCAATCTTAAAGGGAAGGTTTTACAAACCTTAAGTAGAAAGAGTCTTATGTTACCTTCTATAAAAAAGAGAGAATCGTTACCATCGATGGAAGAGTCTTATTTAGGTTTAATTTCACCAATGAAATTTTCCATAGATAAAAGTAACACATAATTTATTACTGATAAAAATACCAATGATTAATTGAATATTTAATAATTTTTATAGCTCTTTGGTAATTTTATGGGTAATTAACACTTAAGTTTTTGTTTAACAACAAAACAATAAAATCAGAACAATAAACATTCCAGTTGCATTAAAAATAATTTATTATAAAGCAACAACATATAGAAAAACTACATTAATGTTAATTTCATTAAATAATGATGTTTTATATATAAAATGAGTTCGAAATGTCTTCCTTTTCTTCAATTTCATCATTGTCATATCCATCATCATCTTCTTCATTGACTTTTGTATATCCACTAGTTCTCAATATATCATTTAGTTCCCTAGTATTAACATCAATTAAAGTATTCTCAATGATATGAGAATTTGAATTTTTTTTTTCTAAGTCGATGGACGGAGCAACTCGATATGGATCAATAAACTAATGAAGTTGAAAGACATCATCTCTTGTAGTTACTTCATTGTTACCATCTTAAAAAACATAGACATGACTCCTAGGTTTGGTTTTTACAATAGATAATCAATCAACTCTGGAACGATTCTTTCTAAATAATGGAGTGTATGTGTAATAAACTTGTTGGCGTTGCTTAGTAGAAACAAAGATATCATTGATGTTGTGAAGTCTAGCCTTTATATTAATTTTGACCAAACTATAGTGGGGATCTACTTTGATTTCTCTCTCGGTGGTATCATACCAATAGCATTTGAATAAAAAAGACTTTATTCTACTTGCAGTAATATTATAATTCAATCACCTCTTCGAACTTTCCATAATAATTAACATAAAACTCATTAAAAGTTGATCTTTTAACACAAACTTTATTATTGTATGTCTTTTTACCCTAACTTTACTCTTTAGTATGAAAGACATATCCATTGATGAAATACTTGTTATAACATTTGAACTTTCTTTCAAGATCTAAACATAGTAAATTCAAATTACCACTATAATTGATTCCCATTTAATAAACCTGGTACACGATTACAACCATTAATAGTTAAAGAGAAAGGTGTAATAAAATTAAGTATCATAGAGTCTACTTATATGTGTTTTGAATCACAAGACAAATTGTTCATCATGTAATTGAAAAAATTAAGATTCAATCATAAATGAGTTTTAGGATAGTAAAAATTGAAGATGTTGCTAAAAAGGAATTATTTAATCTATCAGTTTATACGAGAGTATAAGATAAAATTAATTAAAAATAACAACATGTTAATATTTTACTTATTGAATAAAAGGTCTAAATTCATCGTAGTTAAATAGCATATAATTATATGACAAATATGTTCCTCTCACCATATTTTCGGATAAAGGTCTTCTAGGATGGGAAAATATTGACAAATTCTCACTTGAAAGCACTTCCCCATCGTTATCATGCCTTGCAACATGATTAATTCTTATTTTCAATAAGGCTCGAAATAGTACAAGATAAATATTGAAATGTCTTCAACAATATAAGTCTCGCATAAAAAAGCCTTAACATACATCTTATTTTTAAATTTTTTCTTAAGGTTGAACAATTATTTGTATGGAATTAAGCGAATATTAAATAAATAAATGTTTTAATTTTTTTTAAAGACAATAGAAATTTACTTAGGATGGATAAGTAATCCCTAACATCTCGAATGGATATATTAATCTATATTGGACATGGCCTCCACATTTTGCCTCAAACGATAAATATATGGGTATATGCTTTATTGAATCGAAGAGGGATGAAGAGAATATCATCTTAAGTTTGCATATTGTCTGGACGATAATTATTCAAGCTTCTCCATGTGTTGGGTATACAACTTGTTAGTGCATGTATATATATATACACACACACACACACACACGAGACTAGTCATGTGAGTGCATCCCATATTCCTTTTGAAAATAAATCCTTGTAAGCAAGTGAAATGAGTGTTTAGATAAATAGATGGAATCATGACTCTTCATTCCATATAATCTACCATCCTCTAAATTTATCAATCTTGATATGTTCTAAGCATATCTAATAGGAAAACATAAACTCTTAAGCTATAAATAGATAAATAACTATGCATTCTTGTCTAAGATGAAATTGACTTTAGACCTTGCGACCCGTGGTCCATTAGAAACCAAATTTATATGCTTTACAGTGATAAAATAAATGTATATCTCTTCTAGCCTTTAAGTTGTTCTTTGTCTTCCCTTTCACATCGATTAATGTGTTAAAAATACTTTCAAACATGTTCCTTTTTATATACTTGACATCCATGTTATAGTAGAGGAGATTAATTTAACAAGAAAAAAGCTCATAAAAAATACATCACTTTAACCACTTGTGGGTCACATAAAAAACAAGAAACTTTTGCTTATCAAATTAAAAACAAAACACAATACCCTTGTACTACGAGACCAAATCATACAATTATTCACATAATAGTACCAGCAATGCAACATTTCTTTCAACTCTACCTACAAAGAAGTTCTTTATGTTTTTTTTTTTTTTTGTACTTATAATCAGTTGTTTAGAATCTCTTGTGGCAATAAAAAAAGAAGAAGAAATTTTCCTACCATTTGTTAAGGTAAAGGCCTTGTTATTTTCCATATAATATGGACAAGCTAATCTTTTGTGCGTGCTCTAACTAAAAACCACCTTATACGCAGGAAAATCATTGATAGTCCACATAAAAAGTGTCTTTATCTAAAGATTTTATTTTTTTGAGATATCATACATCAAATTCCCAAATGACCACAACTCATTCAACTTATCAATCAATGGTTAAACACAAACATCCATATTCATGTCTGAACTATTAGGACCGAGTATAATCATAGATAAGAACATAAACTCTAGTCTCATACACATCCTCAACAACAAGCTGTAAGCTGTCAGTATCATCAACCAATAAGAATATGGTGCAATATACGACCCAAATGAACTAAATTCATATGTATATAATCTAAGACATGCGTTCTGTGGCTCCATTAAAAACTGAACATGCACCCTATTAATCCAAGATGTCTTGGATTATATGTATATAATCCAAGATGTGTGTTCTATGGTTCTATTAAAAATTGAGGATGCACCATATTAAACTGCTTTCCAGCTTTACCATCAAAAGGTTGCACCATGACTTCATCCACCATTTTATATTAATAATTCCATGTCATGTGTTCAACAAAATTTAAAAATATGAACAAACTTTATAGCTAGGAGTGATTGAGAAGTATCTCAATTTTCTGTATGCAATAAGAGTTTTTCCCTTACCAGTTTTGAGTTTATACTAAGCATGCTCATAGGTTCTACACTTAGCAAAATCTATATTTTCACAGTAGTACAACATACGGAAGTTTGGACAAGTGTTAGTTTTTTGCTTATCATGGATTTATGAGCATAGAAGTTCCTATTTCATCTTATTCTCTTTAGGTAAAAATTTTATCGCTTATTCAACGATTTTGTCATAATCAGCATCACTTAGCCATGATCTGACTTGATGGTGAACACATATGCAACGATCAATAATTTATTATGATTAATACAGTCATCCCATAAAGGGTTTCATTATGGATTTATCAGCATATAAGTCTTATTTTATCTTATTCTCTTCAGGTAAAATTTTTGTTGTCTATTCAATGATTTTATCATAATCAGCCGCACTTAGCCTATAATCTAACTTAATGTTGAACACTTAAGCAACGATCGATAATTTATTATGATTTATGCAGTCATCCCATAATGGTTCATCAAAATCTTTCTAAAGTTTAAAAAATTTAATTGTGTCTGCGTTTGGTTCTTCATCTATAATTAAGCATTTACCTGCATAACCCTAATTCATTTACATTGTATCCATCACCATACTATTATAAGGATTACTATTATCATATATAACTTTATGCACGTTACTAGAATTAGAAGTTAAGTCAACCATCATTTCTATCATGATGTTGTAAGGAACATAGGATTCTTTATGTATAAACCAACACAAGTATTTTTCCATAAACCTTTTTTGTAGAAGGTGCTTCGTAACAACATCTAGATCAATGAACTTTTTATTTTTACACATTTTATATGGACATTAAATACTGCCTCTATTAATATTTTTTTGGATTAGATAGTGTATAATTAATAAAACCCTCAATCCTCTTACAATTATTTATTCTGGGCAACATTTTAGGTGGAACTAGATATATTCAAAAACAATAATTCATTACCCATATGAAACCTATATAGAATATTGAAGACAACATTTATTAATCAATAATGTGAACTAAATAAATTATTAGTACCCAACTAATTAGCTATTATTGGTTCAGTTCAAACTAATTCAATTTATTTTAATAGTACCCTTTAATCATTATCAATTGTCTTTAAAAATTCAAATTTCTCTAAATTTACTGAAATTTTCAATACAACAATAAGTTTGACAAAATATGAAATGTATCCATTAAATAAAACTTTATTTCTTTCGTTATAACTCATCTAAGTTATAAAATCAAACTCAATTTCATCAAATGACAAGCAAGTATAATTTTTTAAAATTTCAAACAAACCCTAACATGTGCAAATCATACATTTGATATAACAAATTTCTCTAGAAAAAAACTATAAAATATGTAAATACACAAACAAACTGCATATGCTACACAAAAAGGCCAAATAATTAACATAAAAAATGCGTTAATATAAAAATAGATAAGTTTGCTTACTTGATGTGGCGAGTCTTTAAAAAAATTGAACCAAGATAGGGATATTAATAAATTGGTTGTTGAGGAGGCTGAATTTATGATAATAAAAGCTAGATTTGTGATAAAAATAGAAGATGTTGTTTTATTCACAAAGAAAAAGAAAGAAGAAGAAATATAGGGGGGCTAAACGACATAGAAACAAAAAAGATTTTTTTTTCTTCAAAGCACTTACATAAAATCTGATTTCAACAATCTAACACACCTGTAAGCAAATTTCTCACAAGCATTTTATAAAATAGGTGGCAGACAACATTAGACTGAAAAACAAGTCAACTCTCTATTTGATGTTTATGCATCACATGATTGCAACCTCCAAATATATATTTATATTATAGTCTAAGAAATCTAATCAATGATTTTTTTACCTAAATTAATAATGGATAACCGAATATTTGAATAATATCATTATTAATGCAGGATTTAATAACTTTTATTCAAATTCAACATTCTAACACTATCGGTATTGTGGTGATGCTGCTGAGAACATTGCATTCTAGAATTTCCTCACGAAGACCAGAGAAAGCAAGAAAACCGTACCAATTGTATTATTGAAACAAGGAGGTACTTATCCCACTTGTAAAAAAGAGGACGGAAGGCGAGAAACCCTAGAAATCACTATTGCCGCATAAGGGGAAACATTAAGCGGGGTCCATATAGAATGTGGGGGGGCATCAATTGTCATGCATGGTCGTAATGTCATATCATTCCAATGCATGACACATTGCCGTCACAAATTATGAGGATAAATTTATTCTCTTTTGGTTTAATTTACGCGCATCTAGGATATTATCTAGTTTCTAGAATAGATTTTTGTGTGGCAATGTTTTTTTCTTCTTTTTTTTTTTTTAATAAAAAAGATTTTCATATATCTAGTAATGAATATGGGCTCCTTTTTATTTTGTTTCCGCAAACACATGAATAGTAAGCATTATTTATTTGCTAACAGTTAATCACATGTAATTATCAATATTTATATAATATATATAAGAGAAATAGATATATAAACAAAAGAGGAAATTGTATTCATTTTTTTAAATATAAAAATATCTCTCTTTTCAATATATGAAACACTACTAAAAATATTAATTATTATATATATATATATATATATATATATATATATATATTTGTGTGTCTCTGAAATTAAGCTCACCGATATCATAATTTAAGGTTTTTCTTTTTTGTTGAATATGACTTGATTTCATAATAAGCATCTAAACGTGACGGGCAGCACGAAAAAAATTACAGAGTTAACAAAAGATACCAAAGGATAGAGAGACATGGTTAAGGACAAAAATTTGTAAGAGTATTAGAATTTAGAATTAAAACCTATCCCTGGTTTAACCAAAAAAATACCTTGTGGGTTGAATCAAACTTTTTTAGAATTAAGAATATCATTGAGTCTGTAAAAACATATTTAGTATTATTATTAAATTTAATTTAGTGGTCAATTTTAAATTTTTTCAAGACTTTTTTCTTAGTTTTGATTTAAAATTAACTTCGTAAGAGTTATCCTAACATAATCTAATTATTAAAAAAAAATAAAAGAAAAGAAAGTTTGAAAAACTAAAATAAATTAGGCTACTTCACTATTTATATACACAGTGAAGCACTAGAATCTTTCCCAAGTTTTTTAGAATAATAGGTAAACTAGCTTAAAGGTTTATGCTATGTTGTAAGTCATAAAAATATTTAAATATAACAAAAAATATCTAGGAAGTAGAGAATTATTTTTATTAAATTCAATCTTGTGGCTCAACCTTGAAAGCTTCTAACATGACTCCTTATCTAATTTAAATTTAAAATTAAATAGTGTAAGAGTTGTTATGACATAACTCAGTTGATATGGCAGGTTCAAAGATATCTCATTCAATCAGTCAAATAAGGATGAAATTAAAAAAAAAAATTGACATAAAGATCCACCAAACAAACTCATTACCTAACTTGAATTTAAAATTAAATCATGTTGGAATTGACTTGATATGATTTAATCAACTTAGTCAGTCCAAAAGCAACCTAACCGACCCGTAAAAAAAATTCAAGGATAAAATTAAGAAAAAAAATTGACAGAAAAAAACCTTTCAGCCAAACTTTTTTTATTCGGGTTTAATATTAAACCATGTAAGAGTTGTTCATTGTGATATAATAGACTTGGTGGATTCAAAAGCATTTTAGATAACCATTAGAAAAGTTTAAAGATAAAATTAAAATAATAAAAAAAAAGAAAATGAAAAAAAAGTGGGAGTTTTATACAAAAAACAAAAAAAAAAAAAATGGGAGCTAAATTTAAAAAAAGAAAAAAAACCAACTTCACCGAAGCTCCATAATGAGTTCCGATTTTAGTATAGAAGTTGTAATTTGTAATCCACTCTAGGCCGGATGTTCCCTGAACTATATATTTCCTGGTTTACTCATCCTCGATTTGATTTCCGCAATGTTTCTTTAATTAACTGTGAGGTTGGAATTTACGTGAGTGAATCTCAAATTTAAACCTCATCAAGTACAAATAATTTTTTGAGGACTACATCCCCTGAAGAAAATTTGAGTTCCCGAAGACCAATAAAACAAATTGAATTGAGTTATTAAATATAAGAATATGATATCAATTTCATATTAATTATATAAAGCACTAGTTTGGATCCCCTTGTTACCCTACTCTGATAGAGGTCCAAAGTTTTTTAAATGCAAAAAAACAAATGTTTAGATCTCTGGAAATTTTTTGATACTGATCGTAAACCAAAAAATATAGTTATTTTGAATTTTTTTTTCAATTAAGATATTTTTTATATTAATGTATCTCTTTTCTATCTTAAAAAATTGAAAGATTTTAACTGTAATCATTGTTTCTATTTTTTTAAAAAAAACTATCATTTTATGCTTGTTAATGCAATTTAAAAGAATAATAGCATGTTCATATTTTTATGTGTAATGAAAAGCAAAGAAAAACTCATATATGTTATAAAATCATTTAAAAAAGCCATTTAAAAATTTAAGAATAAAAAAGATTTGAATTGAATTTTCATCAACAATTTATCATTAGTAATATTAACTTTATATCATATACATAATAACTCAAAAAACTTATTAAAATTCAAATAAAAAATTATCATAGTATTTAAGAACCATTAAAAAACTAAAAAGCAAGTAAATCTAGTTAATTTTTTTGGAGTGCCAAAAAATTAAAAAAAAAAAAAAGATTAGGTCAAGTGTGTGGTTTATAGTATCGGGCTAGGCCAGTGTGTGATACAATTATCTGAATCAAGATATTTTATTGAATCTTAATTTGTTTTTAAAAAAATTATATATGACATGTTATCTGATATATTTTAGAAAATAGATGTTTTTACTAGTTTTCAAACCCGCGACATCTAGCTAGTCTCCATGCACACAAATTAGCTAAGCAGAGTCATGAATTTATTATCAAATAATTAGAAAATTAAATTAAAGTACTTCATTATTTATACAAAACAATGAAGCACAATAATAATAAAAAAAAAACCCTTTGTTTTTAGAGTGTTAGTATAATAAATATTGAGCAAACCGACTATTACAAGCACCAAGACACACGATCATGTGCATAACCATATCCCAACAAATCATATATTACAGCACCAAGGTTTTAGAAATTTATGAATTGGACAATCAAGTACATTATACATTCCGATTGATAAATGGGAGGTTTTTTTTCTTTTATTTTTCAACAAATGTGAAATATCTTTACATAATTATCATCGAAAAATAACCAATTTTCTTAAGTGGAAATTAGCTAGTTTAATTAATGCATTTGTTAATTTGCAATGGAACCAAACAACCGAGATCAAATCTTGCTCCATGCATCAAAGTGCGAGGAGTTAAAAGATGGAAAGTGTCACTCTTGTACATGTAATATATAGTTTATTGGAGCCTGCCAAACAATAATAAAACTTCTTCATCTACAATGTGGAAATTCACTTTTTAACTATGAAATATCTTGATTTTAAAATTACACCTTTGCCACCATTATTTTGCGATGAAGATTTTGTAGATTCTACTTCCAACAAAACCAGGATTTTATTCTCTTCCCTCCCTTTCATTAATGAAACTATACTAAGATTCTTCCAAATACATTAATGAATGTGTTTGTTTTTAAAGTAATTTTTATGGTTATGGTTTAGAAAAAAATAAATTATTAGTTGAATTTAAATATATATTTGGTAAAAGTTATGATTGAGGTTTATGTGCAGCAAAAAACATGTATAAAATGTTTGGTTGTGGTTATTTTTTAAAATTACATTTTACTTGAAAATGCATCAAAATAATTATTATTTTTATTTTTAAAAAATTAATTTTGATATCAGTACATCAAAATGATCTGAAAATATATATAAAAAATAATTTGAAGTAAAGAAAAAAAATAAAAAATTTTAATTTTTTTTAAAAATGCTTTTAAAACACAAAAATAAACAGATTTTTATAAAATTCAATTAAAAAAACATAAAAAAATTACTTCATAAAAACTGTATTTCAAAATTTATTTTTTAATAAGCTTTAATTTAATATATTATTAAACATTTAATTATATTGTTTACATCACAACGATAAAATTACAACTAAACAAACAGAACTGAGAAGTGTTCAAACAACTTAGATTTCCCCCTTCCTTTTTTAATTTAATTTGCATGGGGATTTCAAAATTAAAAATTTGAATAAAATTAAAGTCAAGTTTCATTTAATGCATGGAGACCAGATCCAGATATGGATCCTAGTCAAAAGCTGGTCAATAGTACTCGCACAGAACAATAGGAGAGAACCCATACACGTATTTTATATTTTCATCATGTATTAATCCTAAAGCTTGTAATCACTGTATAATTCTGTTAAAATTTTCAACAAAAACAGGCGGGATATGTAGTTTTGTAACTTGAAAAAAGAGAAAAGAAGTTGACAGTGACTGACCAAGAAAATATAAAAGAGAGAGCCCGAGGATCGAGGGAGAGAACGGGCAGCCCCACTTTGACGGCGACTTAATGAAAATCATAAGCTCCTGTCGTTTTCTGCTGCCCGGTCCATCCCAGATAAAGTTCGGGCTGATTTATGTGTCGGAATTTGGACAGGTCTCGCGGTCCGGACGGCACGCGCGGTCAGGTACGTAATTTGTGTACTTTTACAGTTACTCTTACTGTGCAGTGTATAAATAACTAGAAATCAATGTTCTAGCAATTTAAATTTCGCCCATCTAATTATCACTTATCTAACAACCAGGTCCATCAATTATTTTATTTACATAAAACTAACTTCTAATGTTAAATCTTCATGTGATTTCATTTCAAACACCAAGACGTAGGTTTTCTTTATATAATATAGTTTCTTCATGGTGCGTTCTAGTCTAAGAAGTTTGTTCTATTGCTGAGAGATTTGACTGTCAAGTCTGTAATAATTGAGTGATGAAATTGCAAGGATTCGTATACTAAGTACTATTTTGACTTGCCTATCGTACTCGAGGGATTTATTTGTAGTTGTCGAGGAACAATTATTTTCATGAAAATCAGAAATCATGTGAAAGTTGCCAAAGACTAGTCTATTTATTACTGCTGCGACTGCAAAAAATAAAACATGGGTTTTTAGACTTGCTTTTTTTTTTTTCCCCTTTCGCATTCACCATTCGTTTTCCTTTTTTTCTGCATGTATCTCATCGCATGGCTGCCATTTACACAGTACACAAGATCTGGTCACCCTTAGCAGTACTATGGCTTGAAAGCTACATCCATTATCAGGAGTCGACAGTGGAAGGGATTAGAGATTTGATTGCTTGAATGTGCACATATCCTAGTGATCTTTATTTTATGTTATTTTGTTTTTTTCACCTGTAACGTACAATTTTCTTTATCTTCCCTGTTCTGTCCGCCCTCTTGGGTTGGTTATTTTTGCTTTCATTAAAAAAATTAAAAAAATGGACAATATCTCCGAAACCCGGCTTAAAATGCAACTGAACATGCTCGACGAGCGTTTATTTTACAAGGGTATTGTTACATGGCAAACCTGAAGATATTTGTTCATTTTACTAGATAATGGTGACTTAAATATAGCCCGTCGCCTCTCATCGAGACTCTATTTGCTTTATGGAACTTTACTCCTTTCTTATAGATTGAATAAAACTATGGCAAAAAAGTTATCCACTATCAATAGAAAAACCTATCAGGCATTATCTAGAGCATATTTTAGTTTTCATTCACTGTGGGATTGAGGTAACAGAGATAAATTGAAGTTAATTATATTAAATTGTTTTTGATGTTATTGTCTTTGAAGATTAACGGTTTGAAGATAATTAAGGAGAGCAAGTTAGGGTTTACGTCATGGAGTTTTTGTTTTTAAATTGGTTTGCTAAAATTTGGGTATTTCATTGAAAAAGAATACGAGACAAACGATTCGTGCAATTTAATGTTTTTGCCTTTTTGCTATTTTTTTACTTTAATATATATCTATATATATATATATAGATTAATTAAGAAATTCAAATGATTTTTAATAAGTTCCCTAATAACATCCTGTTAGGGAATATTAATACAATTTTAATTTAAGTAATTAAATTAGATTATATACGAAATTACAATAAGATATTATGATGCTCAAGGCATGTATATTACTTACATTTCTAACCTATTTTCATTGAAAGACACCATTAATTATAAAATCACCATAATATATCCACAAAATCACCACTAGTGTATAATCTATTGCTGGTCCTCAATAAGTTAAATTTAAGTGCTCTGGTCAAAGAAATCACTTCAGTTGAGACCGACTTGGCCTAGTTGATTCTAGCATGGTGCCAACTTTGAGATGGTTACAACTTATCAAACTAGCCATTTGTTGCACAATAGGAACGCCATAGGTTTCCCACTGGCTTTGATTCTAAGATGCTCTTCCAATAATTAGCCTACTTTTATCCATCCACTTATGAAAAAAAACAAAAAAAAATCCACTTTGCACCCCTATGATCGATCATTGTTCTGAAATCGCTACGTTCATGTGCATCTCATAGACTTTGATTGATCATAGGGACGGTTTCTTTTCCTAAAATAGTGATAATTAGGATATTAGGAGAACGTACGTTGATTAAGCATATGGATGCTGAGATTTTAAATAGCAGGAAATTATTGTTTTATTTTAATAATTGAAAACAAAGGGCTAGGTTGTATCGGATAATTAATCTATATGAAGGTCCACAAGCAAAATATATTAGTTAATATATGATCAAGCTGGTACTGACCGAGTCAATGACAACGAGACTCAATTTGTTCTCGTAGACCTTGCAATGATAGCAAGAGGGTTGATGATCTTGACGATATCAGTAATTAAACATTGATCCCTGCGTTTTTCTTGAAATGCAAGTGATAAGATTAACTCTGCATGATGAACACAATCTTCGTCTTCAGATGGTGAATTGACGATTGGTTCCGCAAAAATCAGACAATAAAACATGTAGACCCCTCCTCCTCTTATCCACCAACCCCAGGTCTCGATTTCGCATCTTCTTATTTGTTAGTCTTCTGTCTTTATTTTCCATTTACACGGTTGAAAAAAAAATCATTCTTACCACAAGTTCATAGAAGGTATCTGATTCACATTGTCATCATGAAATATGCTTGAACAGCAACTTTTTCTGAGTAGCAAACACACACGGGTTACATCAACCGATTTGCAATTTGTCTTATGTGTGATTGTTATTAGGTAAAACAGTGTTAGATGCAAATCAAATATTAGCAAGCACAAGTTTTAGTCTTAGGCCCATACAGGTATGGTCTCCCTTGCATCTTTTAGGAAACTTCATCATGAAATTCGTCTTAAATGTGAACATATTGAGGTTAGGTAGTCAAATCTAGTACAGATTTTAGGTCTCCGTAAGGCCTCTTATTTTCCTTCTTTTTAACTCTCTTGATCCAATACCACTTCTTCAAATTCAGTGTGCTGTTCGTTAATTTGGTGAAGGAAAATATCAGATTAATGAATCTTTTTATTGCTTTTGGGTTCTTGGATTGGTTTTAGTTCAGGTTTAAGCGTCGTTAGGTATAAGAGGAATCATCACTTGTATATAAATAGAATAATCTCAGACAAAATAACAGTAAAGAATACAACCTTGTCATCCTCATTTCACTCTCACTTACATATGTAGTTCTGTTTTGCAAGATTACTTAGCATTGTAAGAATTATTCTCTTCGATCCAAGGCATGAGGAAATTTTCTCGCAAAGGGCTTAAAAAGGCATGTAAATAATTATATACGTGTGAATGATCATTAGGTTTGGATTTAAAATGACTCAATGTGCAGCACACGATGGCTATCATGTCTTGATTTTTGCTAGTGTTTGTGGGGAAGGCTAAATTCAAGCCATAAGTCTCGGCAGTGTCTTTATAGTTGGGGGTGGAGCCATCAACTTTACACGTATTTTCATGTCATTAGCCCTCTCCTTTAACTCGTAATGATGGTTTTTGAATAGCATCTTCAACAAGGGAACTCAAAGCTCCAACAAAGATTGTTCATTTGCTACTAATTGATTACTATAATCATTATAAATAAATGTTCTCCTGCTCTTTACTCACTCCCACCCTTTGCTTATGATTTTATATAGAGTGCTAGGCAAATTATGTGCAAGCATAGCGCAGTTGGAGTTATTGGAGAAGTAGACCTATCGTTTCTAACTTCGAAACCAGAAGCTAATTTAATTATCAGGAGGCCCTCTTGATCTTTCCATATATTTATTTATGTAATTTTATGGATCCAGACTTGAATTGGTTAATTTTAAAGATTTTATAGATGAATTAATAGATTATCCGAGTTAATACTTCAAATTTTTTGTGTCTTAGTTTGGATCTCATTCAACTGCAGGAGCATCAACGCTGAAGTTTAAAAATACTTGGTTTGAAAGATATGCCATTTGTCATGAAAACTAGCCTTGTAATTGAATGGTTTTGAAGAGGATTTACCCTCATAAAAGCAAAAGAATGCGTTGGAATTTGGACTCTAGCTAGGACAGTTAGGCTTTTGAAAAATAAATACGAAAAATATAATAGTATCTATCATGATTTTTCTCATAAAATTGAATCCGAGTTTTAACCTTACTTAAATTATATAAAAAAAAATTCAGTACTTTTTTATACATAAATCTTGTTGGAATTTTACACTTAGATTAAAAAGTTACTGAGGCAAGAAAAACAAATTGCTCGACTCTCTCTCTCTCTCTCTCTCTCTCTCTCTCTCTCTCTATATATATATATATATATATATATATATATATATATTTTTGATTTGTTTAACATTTGAGAATATCTTTGAGATGTACCTCCTCCCTCATTTTTTTTTTTTTTGAGTTGGAAACCTTAACATTTAGATTGCATCAGTAAGATTAATCGTAAAAGAAATTTGGACTTGATCAAAGAATACCAATAAAAAACAATTAGGGCAACATATTGTGAGCTTATGAAATTAGAGTAATCTTAATTATGAAGAAAGAGGAAGGAATGAGAGCAGAAGGGTAGATTGGGAAATGAAGAAAAGACAATCCACTTCCTTCTAAAAACAACCCTCAGCAAAATTCCGAATCCAGGGCCACTAGTGTTTTTGTGATGTTGATTAAAGTGGCTGCTTTCACATTGTATGTTTATATTATTATCATGTTTGGTAGTATTGTAAAAATATTGGTTGCTAGATTTTTTTTTAAATAATATATTTTTATATTTTTTAAAATTATTTTATTATGATATGATAATGTTAAAAATAAATTTTAAATAAAAAATATTTTAAAAAATATTATAGGAAACACGCTCCGCATCTCTTCATATAACCTGTAGCATATATTCCCTTTCAACCCACCAAAAAAGAAAGACCGGCCAACAAAGGAAATAATACTAATCAACTGAACTTACAAAGGCAAGCCATGTTTTCTACTTCTACAATATCCTCATCTTCCTCACATTCATCAATATACACATACTCTAAACTGACAATAAAAACCTAACTTTCTCTCTTTAGCTTTTCTAGTAACTCAAAAGGAGTTCTCACCCATCTTTGCTTTTCTTGTTTTGGATTGTTGTAGATCTACAAAGAAGAAAAGATGATTCAAGAACTCTTAGGAGGTGCTGGCTTAATTGGCGGTGAGAGGAAAATTCCCATCAATGCAACCATTTTAGAAGGCACGCCTTCTCCTTCTCCTTCGCTTTCTCCTTCACCATCTCCTTCTTCTTCAACAACATCAGCAACAACTACTTCTGCTACTAACTCAACACCTTCTTCAGCTCAAGAGAACTTGAGATGCCCTCGATGCGATTCTTCAAACACCAAGTTCTGTTACTATAACAACTATAACCTCACTCAGCCTCGCCACTTCTGTAAGACTTGCCGCCGATATTGGACTAAAGGTGGTGCGCTTAGGAATGTTCCAATTGGAGGTGGATGTAGGAAAAACAAGAACACAAGCGTATCGGCCTCAGTTGGAAAATCTGGCACCAATAAGATGAAAACTATGGCTTCTGACATTGGAAGATCAGGTTTTGGAAATGGGTTTGAACATGAGCTTTCGTCAAGCCCTATCATGTGGGCTTCACCACAGAATTCTCATATCTTGGCTTTGCTAAGAGCCACCCAAAACCCTAACCCTAGTACACTTTCTAATTCTATTTTTGTGAAGGAGGAGGGGGGTTTGATTGGAAACCAGTTCATAAGTGAGCCAGGAGTTGGAACAGCTGCACTGAATGCTAGAACCCTAGGCTTGGACCCTATTAGTCAAGTTCCTTCTCTTGGTCTTTGCAGCCCTTTTTGGAAAAGCAATCAGCACCAGCAAAATGGTTTCACTGTTGGTGAAGCTCAAAATTCAGGGATACAAGAACTGTATCAAAGGCTTAGATCATCAACAAATTACTATACTGATAACCCATCAGCAATAGTTCTAAGCAATGTTGCGACTTCATCATCAACTTCAACTTCAACCATTTTGGAGTCTGCTCCAGTTGCTGGAGGTGAGTTGGGTTACTGGAATCCAGCGTTTTCATGGTCTGATCTTCCAACAACTAATGGTGCATATCCTTAAGCACAATTTTTTTTTTAAAAAAAGTTTTAGATCTCCTTCATTTTCTAGGGTTGTCGTTTGGGGTGTGGTATAAGAATATGGTCGTAGAATCAGTATCTCTTTTCCGTTTCTTTTAATGTTCCTGATTAAGTATGTGTGTTTTGAGGTGTGTTTAAATTGTGAGGATGTACCAAGGACCAAGAAGTAGTGATGAAAATATTGATTGGCTTCCAATCCATTTCAATATAAATCATCTTTCTTTATTTCAAATGCAGGATGCAATCGCAGAAATGACTAGCTTAGCTAGGGGTGTTAAAAGGTTCTTATTAGTTATCAAATGTTTAAAAGATGCTGTGAGATTTTAGGCAAACACATACTCCATCTACTCCTGTGCTATGAGAATAATCAAATGTGAGAAAGAATAAACCATCACATGATTGATTTAGTTTATCATCTTGGTGAACTCAAAAACTTTACAAGCTTTCCTTTTCATACATATTAAGGGGTGGAGGTCAGGTGCAAGGTGGTGGTGGTGGTGGTCTGATGGGTGGCATATGTAGATTCGTTTAATTGTTACGAGAAAGTAATCAACAATTAAGTATTAAAAGCAGCATTTGGAAATTAGATCGGTTTCCTCAAAAAGCAATTTGATTCTATCAGCTGGGAAGAAGGATTCCTCTTGCAGCCTTATGCTAAAGCCTTCTGTCTGCCTGCCTGCCTGCGCTTCACTTCTTCTCATAAATTTGCTTAGATTTATTCTCTTCTTCTTGTACTGGAAATACTCACCACCACCACCTTCTCCCTCCTCCCTCTCTAACACACACACGTGCATACATACATTAATTAACATGCATATAATTAATTATCTCTGATGGCTTACTTTAGAAGTGTAAGTAATAACAAATAAGTTCACAAGTTTGCGTTGCGGTTATTATTCTTTTGGATTAGGATTATCAAAAATAATATTGGTAGAAAAACAAGAAATTCTTGTTTTTTATCAATAAAAAAGGAGAACTGAAGATCATCATCCAGTATTTTGATCACTAAACATTCTAATTATTGGTTTTAGAATTTGGGTAAAGATACTGAATATGTATAAAGAATATATTAGCACCTTTAGTATATCTGACCTGAGTTAAGATGCATTATTTATTTATCTCATGTAAATTAAGATAATATTGTATTTTCTAATTGTTGATCTATCAATTTTTTTTTTTAAATCCTCATCAATAAAGATGTTTTTATCTTATCAAGTTATAATCTAACAATTTTAATGCATAAACATAAAAAATAAAATGAAATATTATTTTATTTAATATTAAAAATATATCTTATGTATAAATTTATAATCCTATATATTAAAATAAAAAAATAATTTTTTTTGGTGTTTTTGAAATATATGTCAAGTTCAAATAAATAATTATAAACTAGTTATGATATCCTTTGACTGATTCTTGTATTTTTTTTTCAAACTATAAAAAAATGCTATTTTTTTATAAAAAAAATAAAATATGCATGAAAATCATGAGAGATTCTAAAGAACTTGGCGTACACCATTAAAGACCTATCCATTTCATAAAACTGCTTCATATCTTCCAAGTTTCATAACAGTGAAGGAAAATATGCTTAATAATTTCTTTATCAAAATCACAAAAAAAAAACAACCTACAAGATCAATGTTTATCATCATAACTTATTTTTTGGTTATTCCTCACCTTTTTTTCTTTCCAAAATAAAAAAAAATAATAAAATAATAATAGCAAGAAGACTTGCATTTTGAAAAAACTAAGTTGAGAGGATTTCACATGTAGAAAAAATCAAGCTGTAATTTTGGATGAAATCGAGAGTCTAATTGTACCTCATTTTATCAAACTGAAGAGACAATACAGATTCAAGGTCAAATTAAATTATTATTTAACGAATCTGAATGCAAAACTAAGTCCAAGGAGATAATTATATTTTTAATAGATCAATTTGATTTAATCATGGGTCAAATTAAAGTTTAATTATGTTTAAGAATTAACTTGGGTCCAATTAAAGAATTTAATTATGTGTAAGGACTTAATTATACTTTAAATGGGTCAAATTAATTTTGTTAGGGGTTGAATTGGTGAAAATTAAGTTTGAAAGTCCAATTTGGATTTAATTGAGAAGATTAAAATTTTAGAAGATCAAATTTAATTTTTACAAAGTCAATTGGTTCAAATAAGGAGTAGAATCGCAAGAAAATCAAAGATTTTGGGTCAATTAAGACCTAAATTGAAGAAATTTACAGCTGGAAACCATTTTGAAAAAGACACCAAACTCTAGAGACTTAAATGGTTGAAATTAAGGTTGAAATTGAAGAGATTTGAAAGTTTAATGGTTAATTAGGGGATAAATTAAAGAAATCCAAGACCAAGGACTAATGTGAAAAAGACACTAAAATTTGAGGCTGATATTGAAGTTCAGTAGGGGTAAAATTACATAAAATTAGAAGTTTAAAGTTAATTAGGGATGCAATTGAAAGAAATTAAAAGCTAGAGGACGAAATTGAACTTTAGTCAAAACCCTACTTTAAAACCTTAAAAAGTCCAAAATGATGTCATTTTAAAAACTAAAACAAAATATAAGATAATGCATCATCTGGTCACTATTCCTTTTCTTCAACATTTTTTCTTGAAAAAATTGCTCGGGTAAGCACTTTTGAGGGGCATTTAATGCTTTAGTTCTTCATTAAATTTAACAAAACTGGCATGCAAATGTTGATATAACATCTGACTATACCTTTTCGCCTTTGGCACTGCCTCTAAGTGACCAACCCATCTGGCATTCAACTGATAAATTTAACAATTCATGATCGCCAGTTTAAGCAAATGGTTAGGATCCTTCAGGGCTAAATCAAGGGTCAAGATTTAACACAATTAAAGAGAAAACAAATCTCTTTCACCCTGATAAATAAGGGTGAATTTCATGGTCTAAAATGGGAGAAATCAGTGTGCAAAGTTGGCAAAAATTCATCTATTCCACATTTTTTTTTCTTCTCCTCCGCCAACCTCCCTTTCCCAATCTTTTTCTCCACCCCTAGCGACACCACCACCTTCAACCACCATGCATGACCTTTCTTGCACCGCCAAAAACAACTCCAACAACTGTCTGCCTCCAGCCAAGCAAGGTTACACCACCTCATCTTTTTGTTTGTCCCCTTTCCTGACCTAGCCATTACATGATTTTTCATGTAATGACCAAATAATTAGCATGGTTGTTGGGTCGGGCCAGCAACCACGCGGGCATAAGCTGGACCCCGCCTAGATGGTGGGGTCAAGTCCAGCCCAACACATAAAAAATTATATTCTAGGTCTGTTGGGCTAGTTTCGGCATAACCCAACCCGACTGGGTCTGGCCAGATGGTTGGGCCAACCCAACCCATAAAAAAAGGGGGAATAGGCATGTTGGGCCGTTGTTGGCCCAACCTAACTCAGCTGGGTTTGGCCTAATCCAATTTATATTTAATATAATAATAATAATACAATTATATTATATAATTAAAAAAATGAAAAAATTCCAAAATATTCAAAGGATTATTTCAAAATATTTGTAATTTTCTTGCATATTTTCCTAATAATTTTGCATAATATTGGGCTGTATATTTACATTGTGAGATATAAATCCGATATTAAAATATTTAATTTTCTCCAAAACGTTTCTAAAAACTATATATATGAATAAATAGTATTTGCACCATTTTGTGAAAGATGTCCATTACTATCATAAAAGAATTGATGTTTGCATTTGTATAAGCACTGGATTACATATAGAAGGCTTCTTATAGTATGGCTTGAATTGATTCTCATATTCCTTAATTCTAACAACATGAAAAATAAATTATCATTAATTTATGTATTAAATATTTGGATATATTATTTATTCCTTGTTTCTTTTATAAGTCCAAAAGCAAGAAAAAGGTATCAATCAAAACTACATTTAAAAAGGTTCTAAGTTGTATTTGAAAGTAAAGAAGAATGTGTTAAAAAGTTATCTCAGCCTAAAAATCTAAGCTATTAGGTAGGACTCTAAGATATGATTTATATTATTATCTAGAAGACGGTTTTAAATGAAAGTTATTTGGACTTAAAACTTGCACTTACTTATTATTACCTTGTACTTAGTTTTATCAAATACAATGGAGGTAGTGAAACTCGAACTCAGGATTGTTTAGTCAATAATGATCTGATATCATGTCAAAGAATCATCTCAACTTAATAACTTAAGCTTTTAAGTGATGTTACAGGATATGATTTATATTATTTTCTAACAAATTCATTATTGCATCCACTGTAAATGCATTTTTATTAGCACTATGCATTTTTATTAGCACTATGTGGATTCGTACAATGACATTTTTTTGTTTTTTTTTGTCCATGTAACTTTTTTTTCTATTGATCTTTCCATGTTGATTTGTTTCAGGATTGATCTTGATATTCTGTTTCTTTTATCTCATTATGGCCATCTTGTGTAGTCATCAAAATATCTTGTTATTGGGTTTGCGTTTGGTCTTGCAAAGAATTATTTGGATTTTTTTGTTTTCCAAGAGATTAAAACTAGAGGAACTTCAATTGACAATTAAGAGAAGAAAAAAGAGGCAACCTTTAAAGGAAGAATAGAAAACTTTAGTTTTGAAATCCAATGAGAGGAGAGGAAAAAAAAAAAAAGAGAAGAAAAATGGTCATTGATGCCATATTGTGGTGAGGTAAACACCACACGCCGGCTTGAGAGGAAATGTCCACCAAAATGATTCCAATGATACCAAGAAAGCTTGTCTTTAGAGGTCGGAGGAGGCCACACATGCCACCTAAATTTGGAAACTCTTCACATATGCTGGCGCCAAACTTTCTTATACTCTCGTTGTTCAATTTAGTTCTTAATTCTATAATAAATCTTCAATAAAGTTCTGGATATCATCTCACTTGAGCCTAAGCCCTATCCTTTTAATTTAGCCCTTGAATCTTTAAGAACTCTTCAATCTAGCATTGGATTTCATCCGACTTATATCCAAAATAAGCCGAACTAGAGAGAGAATAAATTAAGGAAGGAAAAAAAAAAAGAGGATAGCTACCGAATTGAGTTAGCGCATTCTGGTTGTGTCCATGCATCGAGATGTGAATTTGATGATTAACTTGGGTTGATTGGATGTGATCCAATATGATGTCATCTCGATATTAAAACTAAAAAAAATGTGAACCTAGTTTTTTTTAAGTTATCCATTTTTTATAATTGTATGACTTGTCTTAAAACCTATCAAATCAATCAGGTCATGTTGTGACAACTTCTACACACTTTAATATAAAGTTATGTTAGACAAATAATTGGGTCATGAGATTTTAATATTGACCTACTATGATGAGTTTATTGGCACTAACAAAGAGTTCCCCGTAACATGCTAATTTAATTTTTTACTTCCAAAAAGACAACCTTGCTCATAATATATTTTTTTTTAACTTGAGTTTGGACATAATTATCTTATGTTTTTTTTTTAATCAAGTTTTGACCAAATTAACATTATATATTATGAATTTACATGAATTTTTTTTTTTTAAAAAAACTCACAAATAACATCTCAAATGCATACTCATGTCGAATTACAGGCAACAAAACTAGTGAATCACTACACATTCAAGTGAAATCACGCTACTAATCTTACAAAAAAAAAAAAACGTTTCACATACTATTTTGATGGCCCCTTCCCTCTTAAAAGGCTAGCCTAGTTTGAGCCCATGGGGCTTTAGTTTTGTCTGTGGGCGGGTTTAGGATGGTAAAAGGCTAGTTTGTTAACCTTTTTCGCAATCATTAGCGACATGTCGTTTACTTCCCCTTCCTCAAATAATCTCCTACCCTGCTGCAAGTAAAAAAAATCCCTGCTGCTAGTATCAAGTTCTGGTTCAAACGATTACTACATGAATTCATAAGATCATAACTTATATCAGTAACTTATTCCCAATTCAAATTTAATAATTTAGAATAAAACAATTCAAATTCATCCATCTCTATGCCATAATAAAAGCTTAGCAAATTTGAAATGATATTTTTCTTGTTTAAATAGTCAAATGTAGATGTTTGCTAGCTGCATAAGGTTTCAGCTGCGTGTGCCAAGCTTTCAAGCATTCTGTTGGGTGCAAGGTAGCATGAAATGTAGAATAAAAAACCATCATAAATCCCAGTAAATCAATGAAAGGTAGGCAAATAGTTTATTAGTACACAATATAATCAGGAAAGGATCGATCTCACACTAAAACAAAGAAAATTTTCTACTTTCGCCCTCTTTCTAAAGCATGTTTTCCCATTTACCTCCAGTCACCCCCTCGTAACTGATTCAAGAAGTTTAAGATTTTTTTCTTTTAAGAACTGAAGAAATTAACTAAACAAAAGCGAAACATTTCTATGGTCGTTTAGCCAAGCCACAGAACAGTATATTTGGAGGGGGATCAGTCTCTGTGAATAGGCTGCGTTCGTTGTTCCAAACCCTGACGTACAACTGTTGGCCTAGATATCGCCGCGGCCAGATTGCTGACCTCAAGTTCCACATACCCTTGTTGTCCAATGACACATATATTGCGGTCCAAGCAGTGGGATATACCTGCCAACATTAATGTGTTCAAGTTAGTTTATTTAAGATATTGAATAATTAACATCATCTATGCAGTTTTCTCTAAATATTGATCGTCTATACAGGGCTAGGAATTAGACGGGAGGAAAGTGGACATTTCATTGTGTATGTGTATGTTTTTTTTCCTTAAAACAATTGTAGATGTTCTTTTCAATCACCTGAACAGTGTGTCTAGAGACAGCATCAAGTAGATTGTAGCGTTTCCTCATGCTGGGGTTCCACACATTATCGCCATATCTGCAAATTTTAGAAATTAATCAGTGTATTTTGTGTCAGCAAACTTTGATTTCGTTGGATATAAGGGCTTAGAATTGAAATGTTACATTAGATTGATGTGTGAGCTTGGACTTGTAAACAATTGCAACAAATATATATGTAAAATTTAGCAAAAGTACGCTGATAAAAATTCCTACCCAGCAACGTAGAAACTGGTTCCGGATAGATGCCAGGACTGGATCGTGTTCTCGTTGTTTTGGAAGACAATTTCCACAAAGTCATGAAGTTCAGTTCCAACCACGGATGTTCCGAGAACTGCAGGGGTATTGACAGGTGTAGTCTTCATCGAATTCAAGGAAAAGACACCGGGGATGTTATACCAGTCAGCAAGTTTCAATGGAGTGGAAGGATCGACATAAGATATCCCGTTAACAGCATAACGCAGCTTGCCATTTATCTTCTCTGCTGTATTGGCAAAAACAAACGTCTTCACAACGTTTATAGTCCCATAATGGAATGACCCTTGAGGATTTGGCCTGGCTGCATTTGCTGTCAAATTCAACCTGTCCACATATGAATTTGGCAATAGTTAACTACTAGTTTGACTGACTAAAAAGAATGGTAGTAAGAGAGAAACTTGAAGAAGATAACCTGATGGTCCTGGCTTGCTTCATAGACCAGTGAACATGATAAGTTGGGCCAATAGGCAATGGCAGAGAGGGTGGGGTGTTAGAGCCCGCATAGCGAAGAAGGGCAGTGGTAGTGAAAATAGGTTTAGTGAAACGAGAAGAGGCAACTATGAAATAGTCCTTGACTGCACAATTTAATTTAACCAAAACTGTTACTGATTGACCAACGTGAACATCAAGCGACTCGTACACCTCTTGCATAGTATGGGATCCTTCAACTTCAACAAGAGTCAGTGTGTGGCCCTGAATTCTGAAGTTGATTGAAGTTGAAATTCCCACATTTGAAATCCTGAACTTGTAAGTTTTCCCTGAAAAAAGCACGGCCAAGTCTCACTTCCATGCTCCATCTCTTCTTAATCACATCTTAAAAAGAAATTGAAGAGATATTCTATTATATGATGGTTACCTTTTTCACCAGTGAAGCTTGCAACTTTAGAAAGCCCGTTTATAAGAAGAGCATCAGGAACAGGAAGAGCTTTGCCCTGGTCCAAGTTTTGCTTCAATGCCTGCAAAGATGGATGCTCCCTAATTAACCATGATAAACATTGTTGGAAACCAAAGAGGGTAAAAGGGATTGTTAAGAAATATGTCGAAGGCTTTTCAGCAACAAACCTGATGTCCTGCCTTGTACCAATCACTAATGAGAAGGGTAAATTCTGCAACAGGAATAGGGTATGGAATTGATATCACAGAACGTGAAGCAATATTGAAACCTCCGAATCCTCCAGCGGCTCTATGCATTGCAGTTGAAGGGAAGTAGTTATAAGTTCCAATCTGATCTTTTGTTTGGAATTTGTAGGTCCAGCTGGAGCCTGGAGGGATTGGACAATTGGTCCCTAGCACTCCATCTTGCCATGAAGTCCTTCTTTGCTTGATTCCATTCCTGATTTCACAGGGGAAATTCTTTGCTTTTTATTACTCATATTTATAATGTGTTCTAGCAAAAAGAAACTGGGACTTGGAATCTATTGTAAGGGAAGGCCATGAGTTAGAATTACCAGGAGTTCCTTGTGCCAACAAACAAATAATGGTATAAGAATTAATTGAATACTAACCATGTTATGAGGAAAGGTTCATTCAACTTATTAATAACATTTACAATTATGTTGTCGTTAGTCACACATTCAATATTTGGGCCAGGAAATTGTCCATTGATAAGAATAACCTGCAAATTTGACAGAGAGCAAGAGAGGAACAGATTCAATTGAGTGCGCAGAAAGTGTGAAGATGTAAAAAAGCATCACTATCTTTCACCGAGAACCAATAATATATCACTTGAAAGTAGGAAAATGTAAAGGGTTAACAGCCTACCGTCTGAGGTACATCAAGAACAGTGCGTGTTCCATATGTTACTGTCCATGTGTAATATCTATAGGGATCTTCTGCTTGCACCCTTGTATCAATCAGCAAAGCCATTATTCCAACACAAAAACACAGGATGCTGGCCTGCCTCATCTTATCGTAGAAATATTTCTTTCAGTTTCCAGATATCTGCCCAACAAAAACATAAACAAACCATTTAGATTCGGTGACGAAGGATGCCATCTGTAGTTCACCTCATTGACTATAGAGCAATATTGCTGAATGGCTGGCCAAGATTTGGCACACTTAACAAAGGAATAGAAGAGCATAGATTAACCTACTTGTATACCTAAGAATTGCAAAATGATCCTCAAAGAATGAAGAAAGAGACAGAAAATATTTAGCACAGTACTCAGGACTAAAAATGTGGAGTCCATATATAAGGGAAGAATCATGCATGAATCAAGATTCTGGAGGTGCCAACATGGAGGGACACGAAAATCCAGAAAAATGGAAAGCTCTTTTGCGGCGCACTTCATGCTCAACTTACATACTCTTCCACGACTCATTCTGAACTCAGAAATATTTAGATATTGACAAATCACCAGTTGCCATTTTGACTTAAGATTTCTTGACATAAACTAACCCTCTATTCTTCCATTTTATTCCCCAATAATATTTAGAGCTTGACTTCGGATATTGTCAAATAGGTTGAGCAATTGAAGATATATAGCCATATTGGAACGACGTAAATCACTAACATATGCACTGATATTTTCTTTGGTTATTAGTTAGAGAGTTAGGAGATTAATATTAGAAGGATTATATATAACCATAAGGATTGAATTCATCACCGTTGTTATAAAGTTAAGGAGCTGATTATATTATAGCCTATTTTTATATGGGGTATTTTTTTTTAATCTCAACTCCCCTAAAAAACGAAGTAGAAATATAAACAAATCATTGATGCTAGATCAAAAACTTATTAGAATCATGTATTTTTAAGTAAAAAATAATTTGAAAAATAATTATTATTATATTCTTAAATATCTTTTTAATAGTTAATAACTTGTATTTCATTACAATTTTTTCAAGGAAGTATTTATTCAATTTTTCTTTCTAAACAATCAAGCAGAACTAGGTGATTCATGGAGGACCATAGAACAAGAATCGTCGGTGGCGGGAAGATGTAAGGAAGCGAGGGCAGCGCAGCGGAGAACGGATCAACATTAATTGCAATTTAATTGTGAAGCAAGCGCTGATTTGTAATAGTAAAATATTAGAGCAGCTCAAGAAAACGCGTGGAAGAAAGAAATTCTTCAGAATAATTTAGACTCCGGGTCACATGACAGAGGAAGCAAGAATTGAAGACAAAGGAAAGGGACGCTGGATCGGGTCGGGTCGGGTCGGGTCAGGTCTGCCGGGATGTCAGAGGAAAGATGCACTTGGTTTTTACACTTTAATTTTTACAATTAGAAAAAATAAGAAATAAATAAAATAAAGGAGGAAGCCATGATTTTTTTTTTTTGTTGGTTTTCTACTCTCTTTTTTTTTTTTTCCCGGATTTGATCCAATTTTATAGTCTAGAATACATACATGGATGATATACATCTCACGTAATTAATTTAGTACAAATTGAATAAAAACTTAAGTTTAACGAACAAAAATATTTAAATAGCTCTTCAATTTTATTAAGAAACTCTGAGCACCGAATAATTTATTTACTGGATAATTCTATTTTAACCAATAGTTTAAAAAAAATTAACACCTTTTACCCATAGTTTAATAAAGTTATAACTTCTATTAGACTTTTGCTGCAGGAATGGCTTCCCGCCAACAGTTTTAAGACTTTTGTTTAGTGCTCAATTAATATTTTTTGTCAACCAGAATTAAAGTATAAATAGATATATTTGAAGGGATTTATAAAATTCTTACATGTCTACTAAGATTTAAAATATTTTCACAAGTAGAATTAATTAGATATCATGCATGTTCATGTTCAGTAGAGATTATGTTTTAGAATAATTTTTATTTAAAAATATATTAAAATAATTTTTATTTTATTTTTAAAATTTATTTTTAATATCAACACATCAAAATAATTCAAAAATATAATAAAAATAATTTAAAATAAAAAATTTAATTATTTTTTAAAACACAAAATTTGTTTGTTTGTTTGTTTTTTTAATTTTAATTATTTTACATTGAATTGATTCAAGATGGAAGATGATAATTTATCTCTATAAACTTGAATTAAGGTTCTTAGTGTGTCAGAAAAACATTTTCAAAGTTGCCTCGATACTTGATTTTGCAGAGAGTTCAAATTTTAAAATTCCACAACAAATGAAAATAGGAGTGAAATTGAATGTGAGGAGACAAATTTTTATCTTTTTTATTGTTTTATCAACGCAATTTGCAGGAATTTTGCCTTCAGTTATTGGTCAAGTTCATTTTTTATCCAAAGCTTTATTTTAGTCCCCATGAAAGAAAGTGGCCTAGCTAGCCTGACCATTTATGCCGAGCCCTAGAGATCACTACTAGAAAATCGATGAAAACTAATAGAATTATAAATAGAATATTTTGATCGGTAATTTTTATCAACAAATATAATCATGTCCCTAATTTTATCGGCATATACCGATAGACATTTAGTGTCGGTAATAATTACCGATAACATAGATTCCGTCAGCCATTCGGTCAGTATATACCGACGATATTATTCCGTCGGTATATACCAACCGAAAAGCCAATGGAATCTATACAATTTTGAAAATGAGAAACAATGTGATGACATGAAATTTTTTCAGATGATTTTACCGACTGAATGATCGAAGGATTCAAACTGGGATCTCCTTACAAAGATGTGGCCTATTCATCGTTAGAATTACCAATTGGATGTGTCCGTCAGTGATTTCATCGGTAAAAGTCAATATATACACACTCTACCGACTATCTCCTCTTCTATTTCTCATTATTCTTTCATATCCCAACTCTCCTCTCCCAAACTGCAACCAATCATCCATCCCAACTCTCCCCCTATTTTCAACACAAGCACTTAAGTTTTTTATACTTTTGTACGTGGTCACAACATCCATTCTCCGATTAATTTATTGTGGATTTTATTATTTTTTATAAGTAAATCTATCCTTTTTAGTTTTAATATTTAAATGTCAATTTTATTATTTTTATTGTTTTTTTTAGTATATGTATTTTGTTAACATATGTACTTATTTTATTGTTATTTGTCAAAGAAACTTGTAGTATGAATGTATAATTTTGTAGTTGTTATAGTTTGTTTTAGATTTTATCAAATTATATTTGTTTGTAAATTGTTGAAACTTTGTTTGAATTACATCGAATTAGATGTGTTGTGATGAAATAAATAATAGCTTGTTTAACGGGTCTGTTTTATTTTTTATCAATTCTATTACGGAGTTGTGATTTCTACAAATTTATATATGTATAAATTTGTATGGAAGTTGATAATTAATAATGAATATTTAACATAAGTGTTTTTTTAGTTTGTTGTCTAATGTCGGGGCAAACCAATATTTTTGCAAATTTATTTACGTAACATAGTTAATTAATACATGTTGTCATCATAATTTTATAGAGATTCGATAGAAGTCATGGATGATTGTTTATGAATGTATCGAGACTTATCTCAAGGATTGCGAATGATATATTATTGTAATGGGGTTTAGGGTTTTATTAATTTCGCAACATCTATTCCGAGAAATTTTACTAATGGTAGTATTAGATGTCCATGCAGAAAGTGTAAAAATAAAAGTTTTTGCATCAAGATGTTGTAACGATACATCTTCTAACCAAAGAGTTCATGGACAATTACATGTGTTGATATGCACACAAAGAACTGTTTGTTCCTACTAAGAGCATGGTAGAAAGGGCGGTTGAGTCAACTTCTAGTGCTAACAACGTGTATGAAGTTAGAAATGACAACAGTAATCCTTACAACAATATGGTTATGGATGCAATGAGAATGAATGAAGGTAATGTCAGTCAATGTTCAATTGTAAAAGAAGAATTTAATGCAGATGTAACAAGGTTTTTTGATCTGTTGAAAAATTCTGACGGACCATTATGGGATGACCGTTGGGGATTTACTAAAATATTTGCTGCTCATGCCATAATCATCGACGGATTGGCCGTCAGGGATTTACCTTTAGAAACATAAACGGAATGAGTCTGTCGGTAAAGTTCTCGTAGGAAATTTTTTTTTGGCGCACTTCCTCCATCTGTAAGACTGTTAGTGCTTTTTTTTTTCCCCAACAGAAGTAATAACAGAAAGGAAAATTATCGATGATCAATATTCTGATAGATGGATTCTGTAGGTAAAAATGTTACCAACGAATTGTGTGTCTTATACCGACGGAAAGAATTCGTCTGTAAAATTGTTTAAAGGTGTGGCGGTTCTTGAACGTACACATTTTGATAACCAATGCACTTATTATTGATGTTGATGGGTCTTATTTTACAATAAATATTTTATTGAAGTGTTTTGTTATCTTCATTTAACAAAAAAAAAAAAAAAGAGATTGGATTTGAGAAAAAAAAAAGTTGGATTTAATAATAGCAGTTGCTATTTTTCATTCAATCCTTTTATTATATTTATTTTATTTTTATTTTTTTTTAATTTTTTTTTTCTTGTGAGTATGAGTTAAAAAAAAAAACTATTAAACTTGGTTGAATTATAGCCCATGTATCAAATTTGATGTATTGCTCTAAAACATCATCATCACGTAGTTTTAAAAATAATTTACAATAACAATATCTTAAAAAAAAAATGATTTAATAGGATTTTGACTAGTTGAACTATTTAGTATTATGAATTTACTCCAAATTTCTATTATAAAAGAATTAGATTATAACAATTTTAACCATATTCATAGAAAAGTATGGGCAATTAAGCTAATTAACAAAAATTAAAGGGTATATAGAAATCATTATTCACGAATATCTATTGTACTGTGAATTAAAATAGTAATTCATATTGTTTTGCTTTTTAACTTTTTTTTTATCTTTTAATATATGGGTGGTTGGGAATTTGACTTTGTAATCTATTTCTTTTTATTTTATTTTTTTATAAGATTAATATAATTTGCGAGTTTGTCGGGTCAACTTGGTTGTCCTAGTTTATTGGTTTGGTGAAATGTCTTTTTTTACTTTTATTTTTATATTGAACTTGATTTTTTATGGTTTATTTTTTTTTTATATTTAAAAAATAGTTTTAGAGAAAAGTCATGTTAGTAAATTTTATTAAATAAAAAAAAAACTATAAGATATGAACACTTACACCCATTACACTATGGATTATAGTGTTTTGCTTATTTTTTTCCTTTTTTTTTTCTTGTTATTGAATTTTTGTTATGATTTTTTTTTAAAAATCTATTTTGGTTGATTTCATATTTTAATATTAAGGTGGTTGATAATTTGGCTTTGTAATTTTTTTTTTAATTTTTCTATAGAGTTAGCATTTATACCAAGGTAATCTAGGTTACCCCAGTTTACGAGTTTCGTGAGATGTCTTTTTTTTTTTATTGAACTTTTTTTAAATTTTTTTTTCTTATTTCATCCTTCAATATTAAATTGGTTGAGAAATAAATTGCATGATTTATTTATATTTTCTTTGTATAGTGTTATCACAATCTCAAATAAGTATCTATTTTTAGGTTAATACTTAATTTTTTGAGCATTTATTTTTATCATATAATAAAAAAAAAAATTTATTATTTTTTATTAAACCCAATAAAGTCCATGACTCAAATTACAGGGAAACCAGGATCGATCTAATCTATCATTGTCTCAATTAAAAATAAATAATCATCTTGAGTTTTTTTAAAATTCAAGTTATGTTAATTTTTACATGTTATTAAAGTTGTATTTGAACCTTTGAAATTAATCAATATAAAGGGAAACTTCATCAGGAGACATTCGTGGACTTCTGTAAAATAATCAAATCAATTCAAACTAGATCATATAGATAATTAATTTCATGGACAGGTTACAAAATCGGTTGACCTGGTTAGATATTAGAATGCATCCCAAGGATAGATCTCTTATGATCTGAAATTCAAGAAAAACTACACATGCACAGACCCGATTTAATTCCGACACATGTGGGATTAAATTCTCATCATGTGCTTTGATGTGAATTATGTGCCACTAAAATGAATCAACTCTTAGGAATGCTAGATCTTGTCTAAAAGTGTCTTAACATTAATCTTTCCACATATAGTAATAGTACAGCGTTAGGCATCAACAGTCCTTGAAGAAAAAATTACCGAATCCCAAGGTTAGCAGCTCAGGTATCATTCTCTCTTCGCTACTTTCAGTCTGCTGACAGAATCTCCCCTCCTCTTTAGCTGTTTTCTAGACTTGAAAGAAAAACTCCATATATGAATACATCAATCTACTTGTTTTGGAACTTGCCTCAGATTAGGACAATGTGCTTCTATGTTGCTCTCACATCAATTGGTCTGTGCCATTTTTCTTCTGCAATGGCTTTCAATGTCGCTGCTCTGCTTAGTTTTCGACTGAAAAATTGCTAAGAAGTGGTAACGAATATGAATGGTCATGAAAGTTCTACTTTAATAGAGTTATAGAAGGATCTGTTATATAAGGATCCACAAAATCATCATCAGATCATGTTCATAACAACTCCTTGAATATACGAGATAACAATAGATAGCTGGGTTTGATTTTGTATTTATTTGAATGTGTTTTATTATATCTGTAACTCTATGACAGAACTTCTAGTATACATAAAACTAGAAAACCATAGATGTGGTGTGGTGATTTCACAACCTTTTAGTACTTGAATTAGTTGCGAAGGAGATTCATCATCCTAATCTCATCATGTACATTCTCACTTGCTCTCACATCACGTTATGCAACTCGTTATGCTAGAGTTTGCAGAATAAGAGCAAAATGAACAAGCATTCCAATTAAGCCAAGACAATTTGACGTGAGTAAACACAAACGCAGACCTTCGACATGTATTTAATTTGTGTACCTCAAATTTTAAATTTCTTTTGTTAGCCATCTGAAAATAAATACTAAGATGAGCAGAATTCCAGGCTTTTAAAGCTGACAAAGACCATAAATTGCAACCACAATCTGAGTTTCGTTTCCCTCTAGATATACATAACAAAGTCAATAATCAATTAAATATGCCCCATGGTTTCTGTTCCTCTGCGTTGTTTTCCCTTGCTAGTCAAACTCTCATGACCAAGAAAACAGACAGCGATTTAATAGTTCGTGAAACTAAGAGTGTATTCCGATGGCTTTGCCACAGCGTAGAGCATTAGAAGGAATGTCATATTCATTTTCAAGGCTGTGGACTTGAGTCCAGACTCTGAGATAGAATTGTTGCCCAAGATACTGCCTTTCCCATATTGCCGACCTCATGTTCCACATACCCTGGTTGTCTAATGAGACGTAAATAGCAGTCCATGATTTTGGGTACACCTGCAAGTAGGTGAAAGCTCATCAAGAAAATGAAAAGTAAACTGAAAAAATTTGATAATAGGCATGCTTGATCATTGCATTTCTTGTTTATAAGGATATTATCCGAATTTGAGCTGCAGAAAATGATGGAATGAAATTGCTAAGCTTTCTAAGTTGTGCATACTCAACCACGTAGACTGAATTGCATAAAGCACGAGTTATAGGATGGCATGCAAAAAACATCGACTAAAAGTATAATACGATGAATCGAGAAAAAGAACTGAAACCAGTCTCATAAACAGAGTTGTTCTTTAAGTATGGAAATTCTGAGTTATGGCAAACGACAAATAGCTTAGCAAACACTACATTTTTTGGAAAAACTTAAGGGTAATCATACAACAATTAGTCGGTTACAAGGAAAAGATGATGGTTTTGGAACTGAGAATAAAGCAAATGTTTCTGGCAATGGATCTTTTACTCTTTTTTTCTCCTTTTTTTCTCCTTTTTTTCTGGCAATCTAACGAGAACATCTATTTATTTTACCTGAACAGTGTGTCTGGTAGGAGCATCAACTAGATTGTACATGCTTCTCTTGGCCGAAGTCCACTGGCCATTACCATAACTGTATATGTGGTAAAGTAAGGGTTAGAGTCTCCTCATTGTGCAAAAAGTATATATAACAAAATGTTTCGTAGTTACCCAATAACCCAGAAGTCATAGCCGTCTAGATGCCAAGATTGCATAGTTTTTTCATCATTTTGAAAAACAACTTCAAGAAAATCATGGAGGTTGGCAGACATAACGGAGGTAGATAAGAATGCAGCACCACCAGAAGGAGAGCTTTCGATGGAATCCACACTAAAGACTCCAGGGATGCCAAAGTAGTCAGCCAGCTTCAGTGGGGTATCAGAATTAATATAGGATACCCTGTTAACTGCATAGCGCTGCTTTCCATTTATTAAAGGAGCTGAATTGGCCAACACAATGCTCTTTGTTGGTATAATCTTTCCATAGTGATATGAGCCCTGAGGATTTGGCCTGGCAGCACTCGCTGTCAAATTCCACCTGCAAGAAAAACAACAATGAAATGGTGAGAAACAATCATTCTACTCGAATATCAAATGAATCAACTCAACTTGTGCAGATGGAAAACAAGCTCAAATTTTCTGAAGTTTTATATACTTGTAAGTTCGTGCTTGCATCATGGACCCATGATATCCGTAAGACGGAGCCGCTGGCAAAGGTCCAGAGGCTGGGGTCCGAGAGTTTGAGTAGTGTAAAACTGCTGCTGTTGTTAGAATCTTCCTATTAAAACGTGTAGATGCAATGATGTAGTAATCCTTTGGAGCCTGGTTTAAGGTTACTAAGACAGCAACGGATTGGCCAACATGCACATCAAGCGCGTCATATATGGTCTGAACAGTTTGAGATCCTTCAACCTCAACTAACTTCATGCTGTGGCCCTGAATTCTGAAGTTTAATGAGGTTGACATCCCCACATTTGAAATCCTGAACATATAGGTTTTACCTGAAGATAAAAGGAAAATATTGTTGGAAAAAATAATTTGTGAAAGAGCATGATTAGTGCAATATGGTTTAAATGCTGAATATCATGAAAGGAACCAAGAGAATTATAGTGCAATATATGACCTTGATCGCCACTGAAGGTAGAATAAGTTTGGCCATTTACAAGTACTCCGTCAGGAAAGGGAAGTGTTTTGCCTGAGTCCAAGGACGCCTGTAAGGTCTGTAAAATAAAAACTGATTAACATGGACGGTGGTGCCAAGACAGGAAGACAGACTTCCAAAAGAAGCTATGACATTGCTCTTGATCCAGGAAACGTGTAGAACCAATGAATCATTACCAGCCATATAATGATCAAGATTCCACCTAATTGACATGATTTTCAGCACACTCAAGGTTCAATAGGTTGTGTTCTGAAGGAAAAGGAAACCAAAACATAGCAGCTTGTAAACAACAATAAATCTCTAGTGCTATCTCATCCACCAAGGGGAGGCATAATTCCCAAAGCAAGAAACAATAGAATTCAGTCATTTCGGTTAATCTCAGAGAAAATTGGAGTAAAATTCACAACCACAGGCTCTCGTCACCCAGTTGCTGTTCTGGGCAATAGGCTAATGGTTTGGAAGCAAAAAAAACAAAAAAATACACCGAAATAACACAACTTAGACATCATAAAAGATCTATGTTTCAGCATTTGCCTATATGCGTGCTAAAGCGTGTCAATGGGAATGTCTTGGTACTGAACAAAATATCAGGACTGGAATTTTTGAAGAAATACAGAACGTATCTAGAGAGTAAAGAAAAGAAAAGAGAACACCTTCAAAGTAAAAGGAAAGTAAATGGTGCTTACCTTGTGGCTGGTCTTGTACCAATCACCAATAAGTAGAGTGAAATCGCCATCAGGAACAGGAAAAGGAATTGGGATCCTCGGTCTCTCATAGATATTGATTGCCCCATATCCTCCAGCAGCTCTGTGCAACAGAGTTGATGGGAAGTATGTGAAGGAACCAATTTGATCCTTGGTTTGGAATTTGTAAGTGTAGTTAGAGTTGGGAGGGATGGGACAATTGGTTCCCAGCACTCCATCTTGCCATGAGTTCTTCCTTTGTTTAATTCCATTCCTAGTTGTTACAAAACAATTTCTCAGAATGCAATGCTTTCAGTATCAAAAATCCAAGAGCAATGCAGATACAATTTATGCCTCCAAAGTTGAACACGTAAAAAAATGAAAATAAAGAAGAAAGAGTAGTAGTTAACCCAAGAGATGATTCATTCAAGAAATGCAGTGACGAGAAAAGCCACCCACCATGTCAACAGGAAAGGCTGATCCAGCTTGTTAAAGAGGTTGAGGATAATGTTGTCATTAGTGACCACATCAAGCCTAGGACCAGGAAACTGGCCATTGATAAGGATAACCTGCATGGACAGAACCCAGAAACACAGAACCTTCTATTTTAAGAAAAACCTAAATCCAAAATTATCACAAACAGTCCATAACAGAGCAGCAGCAGCATGAGTTACCAACCTGTTGGGGCACGTCAAGAAGTTTAACAGTCCCATAAGTGACAGTCCATGTATAATACCTATAAGGGTCATCGGCATTCACTAAAGAAGCACTCAAAACAGCCAAAACTCCACATAACAAGTGAAGCAAGACAGCATTTCCCATCGGATCTGCAAAAATAAAAAACGCCATGCAAGAGAACAAAAACAAAATGAGACATAAGACTTCACTCTCGTGGAGTACAAGTAAAAGATTGAGAAAGGAACATTACTAGTTACTGGATTTGAGAGGGATGACAGTTGTTCTTAGGTGGTGACAATGATAATCTGATAGAAGTGGAGTGGTGAGGTCAGGCTTTAAATAAGGACAGCCCGCGAATAAGAGCAACACCACTTAATGTTTTTTTTTCCCATGCATTATACTGAGCTCATACATATTCGGCGGATTTCACGCGTTCACGCGTTCTAATCATAATCTCTTTAAACCAAAGATTAAATCATTTCTTTTCTTTTCATGCAAAAAGTAAGTTAAGTTGTGATTTGGAAGGAGATCATACCAAAACCATCCTCTAATTGCGCTCACCAGCTTTAATCTTTTACGCTAGTCAATGCTTTAAAATGTTTCACTAACAACAATAATAAAAGACAATGCTTGCATTTGCTCATAGCTTGCTTGACGCAGTGCTTGAATCCAGCTAGGTGAAGGTTCAGATGGAATTGAAACTGGATAGTGCCCATTAAACTCGGACATGACTGACCAAACCTACCTAAGAAAAAACCTTACTGAATTTCAGGAAGGTGTTACTAATGCCGACATGTTCTCTTATAGTTCCATATCTCTCTGTATTGAAGCAACAAGTCATGCGCTCGACAGGTTGCATCTCTCATATAGCTTCTGCCCAGAAAGAATTGCACAGGTCAAGCACCGGTTGCCCATGATTGAAGCGTCTTTTTGAAGTGGAAGAGGAAGTTTCCTTGCATCCATTAATCCATTACAAGAATATCCATCGAGGGTTCATTTTAAGCAAAAACTTTATCCAATGACTTGTCACTAGTGAAATCTATACTGGAAAAACAAAAGGGAAACCTCAGCTTTGGGTCCAATCTATAACCCTATTCTCAATTGAGTCTCTAAACTATATTTTTCATCAATTGGGTCCCAATCATATTTACTTATTTAGTATCCTCAATTTGGTCCATCCACCATAAAAATAAACCTGATATCGTCTAAAACCTAGAGACGGGGGATTCAATTGAGGAAAATCTCAGTCACGTTGACTCAAGAAGGATCCAATGGGATAAATCGGGACTTGTTTAAAATTTAGTTGGGGACCTAATTGAGATAAGAGTTATACATTGAGGACTAATATGAGGGAACCACGAAACAAGGGAGAGGATCCGTGATGAGCGCCCACGTGAGATGGCGGGGATGGGGGTTTAAGCTTTTGACTCTTAAGCGACAAGTGGGTACCACACGTATTTACCATACTCATAGAAAAGTATCGGCAATTGAGCTAATTAACATAAATTAAAGCGTGTGTAGAAATTATTCTTCATCTACACACTATCCATTCCAATAATAATTTATAGTGTTTTGTTTTTTTAATAAATTATTTTATTTGATTTAAATTTTAACTTTATAATTTATTGGTTTTATTTTATTTGTTTATAAGATTAACATAATTTACAAGTTTATCAGAGCAACTAAGTTGCTTTAATTTATGAGTTTGGTAGAATTTTTTTTTATTTATTTTTTATGGTCTATTTTTTTTATATAGTTAAAAAAATAGTTTTAGAGAAAAGTCATATTAATAAATTTTATTATATATATAAAAAAACTAAAAGGTATTAACACCTACACCCATTACATCATTTACACTATGGATTACAATGTTTTGTTTCCTTTTTTCTTTTTTTTCTTTTTTTTCCTTGTTATTGAATTTTTGTTATAATTTTTTTAAAAAAAATTATTTATTTTATTTTATTTTTTAATATTAAGGTAATTAAGAATTTGGCTTTATAATTTGTTTATTTTTATTTTATTTTTCTATAGAATTAGCATTTATACCAGAGTAATCCAGATTGCCTCAGTTTACGAGTTTCATGGGATGTATTTTTATTATTATTATTGAACTTGATTTTTTTATTATCTATTTTTTCTCATATATTTAAAAATAAACTGTTTCAGAGAAAAGTCAAGTTATTAAACTTTATAAAATTCATAGACCTATTCAAAGGTTTAGCTGGTTGACCTAGTTTGTGAGTTTGGTGAATTTAATTTTTTAAATTAATTTTTTTATTTTATCCATAGATATTGGATTAATTTAAATTTTAGTTTCATAATTGATTTCATTTTGCTTTCTACAAGGTTATCACGATCTCAAAAAAACATCTTGGTATTGGGTTTGTGTTTGATTTTGTGATCGATTGTTTATTTTTTTATCGTTTAGTTAAATAAAAAATAGTTTGAAAAAAAAAATTATAATCTCAGTGGAGTCCATAACCCAGTTTATAGGTTTGGTGTGCTAGTCTGAGTTACCCGATTCACAGGTTTGACGAGTTTAGCTACAGATTGAATATGCTTTTTTTATTTGTTTTTTGTCCTTTAATTTTTTAAAATTTTTTCTTATTTCATCCTTCAATATTAAATTGGTTGAGAAATAGATTGCATGATTTATTTATATTTTCTTTGTATAATATTATCACAATCTCAAATAAGTATCTATTTTTAGGTTAGTGCTCAATTTTTTGAACATCTAATTTTTATCATATAATAAAAAATAATTTATTATTTTTTTTATTAAACCCAATAAAATCTATGACCCAAATCGCAGGGGAACCAAGGTTGGTTGAATTTGTCATTGTCTCAATATTTAAAAATAAATAGTCATCTTAAAGTTTTTTTAAAAGTTAAGTCATGTTTTTACAGATTATTAAGGTTATATTTAAACCCTTGAAATTAATCAATTTAGGTTGAGCTAGCTTTTAGATAGTTTAATTAAAAATTCAAGTTCAGCTAAAAGTTAAGTCTGGAGGTTTTAAAACTGACCTGTTCTGTAAAACTTAATTCCAGAGTTAAAGCTAAGGAATTGTAACTTGTTATATACAAAAAAATAAAAATAGACAAGACCTTTTTTACAGAAATGTAGCAAATAGTCTCTTTATGGACGTTGCTAAAAGCTCACTGAAATTTCTCGATGAGGATTGCTCAATATGAAGCTTTTCTTGCATATTAAGTTTTTCTTGCCACATCTGTAGAAAGGATAATCCCTTACTCCTTCCAGGTGATACCTTCCACAGGACAAAACCTTGAGAGCTCTCGCCAATAAGCTGACCTATCTGAACAATTCCTAGGGAGACCGACCGACTGAGGTGTTTCCTGAAAAGATGGTACAGAGAGATGCTTTAGTAGTTCATTAGACTAGCTAGAAGTGTTTTAGAAAGAGTGATGCTATAGTTTCACATCTGTACTAGTCAGATTGTTGAGGTCAGTTGGAATTCATTTATATGATGACTAAAGGCCGGAGGATAAATCTGTTGAACACTAATGTGAGGAATAAATGAGTATCTTCATGAGTTTAGCAGCGTTTCTTCCATTAGGACCATATGACACAATTCATGAATTTAACAACACTGCTGTCGACATAATTAGGACTATGTGCTTCTATGTTGCTCTCACATCAATTGGTCTGTGCCATTTTTCTCCTGCAATGGTTTTCAATGTCACTGCTCTGCTTAGTTTTCGACTGAAAAATTGCTAAGAAGTGGTAACGAATATGAACGGTCATGCAAGTTATACTTTAGTAAGAGTTATAGAAGGATCTGTTATAGAAGGATCCACAAAATCGTCATCAGATCATGTTTATAACAACTACTTGAATATAGTAGATAACAATAGATAGCTAGAATTTATTTTGTATTTATTTGAATGTGTTTTACTATATCTGTAACTATGACAGAACTCTAGTATACATAAAACTAGAAAACCACAAATGTGGTGTGGTGATTTCACAACATTTTCATGGTATCAGAGCTACCTTGCGGATTTGATCCTATGGCTTCCAACACACCATTCTCCTCTGTCCTTCAACACTATGGTACATCTTCTAATCATCAAATCATCTTTTTCTAACTTTCTCTTTTGGCGCAGTCAGGTACTGTCATTGTTGCAATCCCAACATCTCTTTGGATATGTTGATGGTTCTGCTACCAAGCCTTCTATAACTGATAGTTCTGGTTCTGAAAATCCAGAACTTGTTGAGTGGCAACAAACGAACCAACTTCTGCTAAGCCTTCTACGTACTCTCTTCCTTAACTGAGGAGGCCATGTCTCCCGTGGTCGGGTTATCTTCCTATCATGATATTTGGTATACGCTGGAGAACACCTTCAGTCATCGTTCTTAATCCCATGAACTACGCCTAAAGGATGATCTGCAGCATATGAAAATTTTTAGCTGTAGTTATTAAATTCGGACCAGCTCGGCAGGTTGATTTAGTAACTGGATTGCTCCAGGTAAAGTAAAGAAAGACCACAAGAGTAAAAAAGCAGTCAAATCCAGTCAACCTGTTGGGTTGATCCGTGACCCGGACAATTCGCCAAAACCCAATAGATTTCCAGTTTTTTTTTTTAAATATGTTTTTTTCTCTCAGCTAAAGACCCATCTTTTTATCATATTTTTTAGTTGGTTATCTTTTCAAAGTTCACTATATAAATATTAGAAGAATATTTTATTTTGCAATGTGGGATTTGAAATCTTTTAGTATATATACTCTATGTTCACAAGAAAAAAATTATTTTTTCAATATAAAATTTTAATCCTTTTAGTATATATACTTTATGTTCATAAGAAAAAAGTTATATTTTTTCAATGTGGAATAAAAAATTTTTTTTGTTTAAATACTTTAACTTAAAAGGATAAGATAATATTTTCAATGTAGGATAAAAAATCTTTTGAAATAATATTTTAAACTTCATTATTTACAACATGTATAGCCTATATTCACATGGATTATTTTTTAATTTTTTCATATGAAATATTAAAACTTCAAATATTTTTTTTTAAATTTTTTCGGGTTGATTCGAGTTGATCTAAGTTGAATTGGGTCAACCCATGTAACTTGTAACTCAATTTCTTGATTGTGTCAACCCTCAAGTCGGGTTTGATAACTATACTTTTAGCCCGGTGTTAAGGCATCTATAATTCGGGCTGTTTTATCGTTGGCAATTTCTGATAATTGACCTTTTTGTCAACTTAACAATAAGAATGTACTTCTTAGTGTTTTTTTTTGCACCAAGAAGTATACATAGAGCAATTACTAATTATATTGGTTCCAAACAACCCTCATGTGTGTATAGGCCACCCAAAGAATTTTTTGGGCTTAAACAAACCTCTCTTGCTTGATTTTATTGTTTTAGCTCTTTTCTAATTGATGCTAGATTTTTTTTTAATCAATTCATCATTATTTGTTTTCTTAAAAGGTGATAATTTAATTTATTTATTGTTATATGTTGATGATATTGTTGAGAAAAGCAACAATTGGATTCTCCTTGATGGCTTTTGTCATGACCCGATTCTCATATCGATGACCAACACATATGCAAGGTCCTTCTCTAGGATTTTATATCTATGTGAACTAAAACTTACATATAAACTTATTATTTAATAACTCAATCAAAGTTCAACACAAATACTAATACAAAAATTTACTTATAATATAATTTTATTGTCTTAATACAAGACATAAATACAAACTTTTGTAATTATAGAGCACTAATTAAACATAAAAGAAAAGTATTAATTACAACAAAAAAAAGCAAATTCTAAAGGTTCAACAAAAGTGCCATGCTAACAAGTTATAAGCCTAAAAAACGATAATGAGAGAGTGACTTCAATAACTTAATGAGTAGAAAATGTTCAATATACATACAAGAGGTAATATAACAATGAGAAATATATATACACAATTATAGCTTTAGGTTCTTATAGGAAGGTTTCTCGAATAGACGATAACAAAATTATTATAAGGTAAAGCTCGTCAGAAAATCACAATGCTCTAAACATGAAGTTTCGTACTGTAGAATGATCAGTGCACACAAGTTACTGACTTATTCGACCAACTAGGGTTCAAATATGATTTGCACAAAGATTAATATTATCCTGTTAGAATGAGTATCCTAACTGGCATACAATAGGTTCATATCATAATCAAACAGACAGATTCATATCTCAAGGTTCAACTCATAACATCAATCAAATAAAAAGCTATCAATTCAGAAGTCAATTCAAAAGTGTATATTGGCTTATATCAAGAATGCAGGTTCAACAATTGATTATGTTTTATTATAATAAAGGATAATAATCAACATATATATTATCAAGAAGCATAATCCAATTCGTATTAATAATTCAAATATTTATACTATTTCTCATGCATATGAAAAATTATCTATTCACCTGACTGAAAAATAGAAATAATATGAAAGCAAATACTGAAGGCAATCATATTGATGTCTCATATGTAGAATATCAAGATTATTTGAATACGAAAAGAGAAATACTAAAAAACAACTAAAAAAGAACATAAAATTTATTTGATATACTTAATTAAGGATCTAACTCATAACCCTATATGTTTATGAACCAAAGTAGTTATTTTTCCTAAAAATCTAAAAATTAAATGGTTTTTCCAAAATTAAATTTAAAAGAAAACAAACCATAAAACTTGATAATAATTCACCAAATAAGCCTTAATTATTCATCAAACCAATGTGAAAAACTAAAATTACAGTTAGGGACCAATCTAGAATTTTATCATATTGTTAGGGGCCAAATTGTAATTTTGTCAAATTGAAGAACCAAACTAAAAATGTCATAAATTCATAATTATATTGAAATTATACCTATAATTCATCCTCATTTCTATCCAAAACCTCAAATTATGCTCCAGGGACCAATCTGAATTTTCTAAAGTTCAAGGACTAAACTATAATTTTTATAAATTGAGGGACCAAACTAAAATTTCATCATCTTCAACCTCAAACCCAGATTTTTTCACAAATCACCTACTGATTTACCAAATTATTTAACTCAATTTCATCATTTAAAGAAACCATAACTCAAAATCATTATCCTTACCCAAAATCTTTCAGAATCAACAATTACCTATAACAATTGACCCATAATATTCTAATCAACAAACCCAAAATAAAATCTTCAAAACCCTAATCATCAACAAAACCAAAAATCAAAGATAAATAACACAACTATACATATCAAAGCCTAAATCTTATTTTTTAAACTTATTTTCTTTAACTTTCTTCTCTTTTTGTTATCTTTCCTTATTTTCTCTTCTTCTTCTTTCTCCTTTCTTCTCTCTTACCGGCTCTTTTTCTCTCAAATCAGACTTTCTTTATTCTATTTATACTCTCTCTCAAATCATATTTTCTTTCTTTCTTTATTCTCTTTATACTTATTGAGCTTTATTTAATTACCACAATACCTTTATTTATTTATATCTATTTCTAAGCATCACATAACATTGTTGCCTTTTCCTATTTATTTTTTCAAAACATCACAGTTTTATTGGCAAAATAACAAGGGAGTTTTCCACCAAGGACATGCGATCCTTAAACTATTTTTTTAGTCTTGGAAGCACATCAACATCCTACTAGTCTTTTTCTAAGTCAGATCAAATATGCACGTGACATTCTACAACGTGCCCGATTACAGGACTGCAAACCAGGAGGCAGTCCTATGGTCATTGCTCATCATCTCTCTAGCACTGGTTCTGACTTCCATGATCCCTCTATTATATTAGTCTCCTGTTGGTGCACTTCGATACCTCACATTCACAGGACCAAATATTGTTCATGTTATCACTGTTGTTAGTCAGTTTATACATAAGCCTTCACTTAATTATTTCCAGGCTATAAAAAGGATCATTCTTCGCTACATTAAAGGGACTCTTTAGTTTGGTCTAACTCTCACTCAATCTTCTTCACGAGCTCTTCTTACTTATTCTGATGCTGATTGGGCTAGATACCCTACACGAGACGATCTATTTCTAATTAAGTATCTCCGTCCTTACCTCCAGTCATTCTTTGTTCTAGTCAAAGTTCAATTTTCCTTACTGTCAATCCAGACTCACATAAATGATTTGATGTGAGTAAACACAAACACAGACCTTCGAGATGTATTCAATTTGCTTAGCTCTAATTTTAAATTTCTTTTGTTAGCCATCTGAAAATAAATACTAAGATGAGCAGAATTCCAGGCTTTTAAAGCTGACAAAGACCATAAATTGCAACCAAAATCTGAGTTTCGTTTCCCTCTAGATATACATACATAACAAAGTCAACAATCAATTAAATATGCCCCATGGTTTCTGTTCCTCTGCGTTGTTTTCCCTTGCTAGTCAAACTCTCATGACCAAGAAAACAGACTGCGATTTAATAGTTGGTGAAACTAAGAGTGTATTCCGATGGCTTTGCCACAGCGTAGAGCATTAGAAGGAATGTCATATTCATTTGCAAGGCTGAGGACTTGAGTCCAGACTCTGAGATAGAATTGTTGCCCAAGATACTGCCTTTCCCATATTGCCGACCTCATGTTCCACATACCCTGGTTGTCTAATGAGACGTAAATTGCAGTCCATGATTTTGGGTACACCTGCAAGTAGGTGAAAGCTCATCAAGAAAATGAAAAGTAAACAGAAACAATCTGATAATAGGCAAGCTTGATCATTTCATTTCTTGTTTATAATGATATTATCCGAATTGGAACTGCAGAAAATGATGGAATGAAATTGCTAAGCTTTCTAAGTAGTGCATACTCAACCACGTAGACTGAATTGCATGAAGAACGAGTTATAGGATGGCATGCAAAAGACATCGACTAAAAGTATAAGACGATGGACCGAAAAAAAGAACTGTAACCAGACTCATAAACAGAGTTGTTCTGAGTTACGGCAAACGACAAATAGCTTAGCAAACACTAATTTTTTTTGTAAAAACTTAAGGGTAATCATGCAACAATAAGGCCGGTTAGGGATTGATGAGGTATATCTAGATACCTTGGGAGACCAAACTAGGATATTTTACTCTTTTTTTCTCCTTTAACACGAGTGAAGAACAGGTTTGTGTCTTGCCACATGAAACTAATGAATTTTAGTATTTCATCACATGCAATTAGCTAGTAGGCGAGCTATCTGTCATCTGCCATATTGATCCAGGAAAACAACCTAATGAGAACATCTATTTATTTTACCTGAACAGTGTGTCTGGTAAGAGCATCAACTAGATTGTACGTGCTTCTCTTGGCCGAATTCCACTGGCCATTACCATAACTGTATATGTGGTAAAGTAAGGATTAGAGTCTCCTCATTGTGCAAAAAGTATATATAACAAAATGTTTCGTAGTTACCCAATAACCCAGAAGTCATAGCCGTCAAGATGCCAAGATTGCATAGTTTTTTCATCATTTTGAAAAACAACTTCAAGAAAATCATGGAGGTTGGCAGACATAACAGAGGTAGATAAGAATGCAGCACCACCAGAAGGAGAGCTTTCGATGGAATCCACACTAAAGACTCCAGGGATGCCAAAGTAGTCAGCCAGCTTCAGTGGGGTATCAGAATTAATATAGGATACCCTGTTAACTGCATAGCGCTGCTTTCCATTTATTAAAGGAGCTGAATTGGCCAACACAATGCTCTTTGTTGGTGTAATCTTTCCATAGTGATATGAGCCCTGAGGATTTGGCCTGGCAGCACTCGCTGTCAAATTCCACCTGCAAGAAAAACAACAACGAAATGGTGAGAAACAATCATTCTACTCGAATATCAAATGAATCAACTCAACTTGTGCAGATGGAAAACAAGCTCAAATTTTCTGAAGTTTTATATACTTGTAAGTTCGTGCTTGCATCATGGACCCATGATATCCGTAAGACGGAGCCGCCGGCAAAGGACCAGAGGCTGGGCTCCGAGAGTTTGAGTAGTGTAAAACTGCTGTTGTTGTTAGAATCTTCCTATTAAAACGTGTAGATGCAATGATGTAGTAATCCTTTGGAGCCTGGTTTAAGGTTACTAAGACAGCAACGGATTGGCCAACATGCACATCAAGCGAGTCATATATGTTCTGAACAGTGTGAGATCCTTCAACCTCAACCAACTTCATGCTGTGGCCCTGAATTCTGAAGTTTAATGAGTTTGACATCCCCACATTTGAAATCCTGAACATATAGGTTTTACCTGAAGATAAAAGGAAAATATTGTTAGAAAAAACAATTTGTGAAAGAGTATGATTTGAATGGTTTAAATGCTGAATATCATGAAGGAACCAAGAGAATTATAGTGCAATGTTTGACCTTGATCGCCACTGAAGGTAGAATAAGTTTGGCCATTTAAAAGTACTCCGTCAGGAAAGGGAAGAGTTCTGCCTGAGTCCAAGTATGCCTGTAAGGTCTGTAAAATGAAAACTGATCAACATGGACAGTGGTGCCAAGACAGGAAGACAGACTTCCAAAAGAAGCTATGACATTTGCACAGAAAACTTGGTCCAGGAAACGTGTAGAACTAATTTATTAAACCACTGCTCTATGGCATCAGAGGGCCCTGCAATGAATCATTACCAGCCATATAATGAACAAGATTCCACCTCATTGAGGTGATTTTCAGCACACTCATGGTTCAATAGGTTGTGTTCCAAAGGAAAAGGAAACCAAAACATAGCAGCTTGTAAACAACAATAAATCTCGAGTTCTATCTCATCCACCAAGGGGAGGCATATTTCCCAAAGCAAGAAAGAAAAGAATTCAGTCATTTCGGTTAATCTCAGAGAAAATTGGAGTAAAATTCATAATTACAGGCTCTCATCACTCAGTAGCTGTTCTGGGCAATTGGCTAATGGTTTGGAAGCAAAAAAAAAACAAAAACAAGACACCCAAATAACACAACTTAGGCATCATAAAACATGTATGTTTCAGCATTTGCCTATATGCTTGCTAAAGCGTGTCAATGGAAATGTCTTGGTCCTGAACAAAATATCAGGACTGGAATTTTTGAAGAAATACAGAAAGTATCTAGATAGTAAAGAAAAGAAAAGAGAACGCCTTCAAAGTAAAAGAAAAGTAAATGCTGCTTACCTTGTGGCTGGTCTTGTACCAATCACCAATAAGTAGAGTGAAATCGCCATCAGGAACAGGAAAAGGAATTGGGATCCTCGGTCTCTCATAGATATTGATTGCCCCATATCCTCCAGCAGCTCTGTGCAACAGAGTTGATGGGAAGTATGTGAAGGAACCAATTTGATCCTTGGTTTGGAATTTGTAAGTGTAGTTAGAGTTGGGAGGGATGGGACAGTTGGTTCCCAGCACTCCATCTTGCCACGAGTTCTTCCTTTGTTTAATTCCATTCCTAGTTGTTACAAAACAATTTCTCAGAATGCAATGCTTTCACTAGATTGCCATAATCAAATAACAAGCCAAGGAGAAAATCAAAATGCAGATTTGGAATCATCACTGTGCGTAAAACTCGACTTCCGAAGAAGAAAGGACTGCTGAAATAAAGTAGTTAAAATGTTATGTTTTGATGGCAAACAAAATGCAGACTACTAAAACAAAGAATTATGATACTCTAGCTTTCTATTAGCTAGAATAGGATTTGAGAAGATAAGAAATTCCACTCAAGCAAGTGTGGAGCACCGATTTGCCTGAATTAATTAAACATTTGAGACGTTGATTAATTCAGACACATAAAGTAGCTAAAATCCAAGAGCTCCAAAGTTGAACACATCAAAAAATGAAAAGAAAGAAGAAAGAGCAGTAGTTAACCCAAGAGATGATTCAATCAAGAAATGCAGTGACGAGAGAAAAACCACCCACCATGTCAACAGGAAAGGCTGATCCAGCTTGTTAAAGAGGTTGAGGATAATGTTGTCATTAGTGACCACATCAAGCCTAGGACCAGGAAACTGGCCATTGATAAGGATAACCTGCTTGGAAAAAACCCATTGATAAGGAACCTTCCATTTTAAGAAAACCCTAAATCCAAAATAATCACAGACAGTCCATAACAGAGCAGCAGCAGCATGAGTTACCAACCTGTTGGGGCACATCAAGAAGTTTAACAGTCCCATAAGTGACAGTCCATGTATAATACCTATAAGGGTCATCTGCATTCACTAAAGAAGCACTCAAAACAGCCAAAACTCCACATAACAAGTGAAGCAAGACAGCATTTCCCATTGGATCTGCAAAAATAAAAAACGCCATACAAGTGAACCAATGCCACCAAAGTCAGCTATAAACAAAAACAAAATGAGACATAAGACTTCACTCTCATGGACTACAAGTAAAAGATTGAGAAAGGAACATTACTAGTTACAGGATTTGAGAAGGATGACAGTTGTTCTTACGTGGTGACAATAATAATCTGATAGAAGTGGACTGGTGAGGTCAGGCCTTAAATAAAGACAGCCCGCGAATAGGAGCTACACCACTTAATGTTTTTTCTTTGTTTTTCCCTTGCATTAAACTGAGCTCATGCATATTCGGCGGATTTCACGCGTTCTAATCATTGTCTCTTTAAACCAAAGATTAAATCATTTCTTTTCTTTTCTTTTCTTTTCATGCAAAAAGTAAGTTTAGTTGTGATTTGAAAGGAGATCATACGAAAACCATCCTCTAATTGCGCTCACCAGCTTTAATCTTTTCTTCTTCTTTTTTCCCGCTTGAATGGTCAATTTTTGTTTTTTTCTTTATTCTTTAGTACTTTTTTTTTTAATTACTAGTATATTTTCTCTGTTTTCACCATCTTTCATCTCAAAACAATAACGCTGGTCCTCAATACTTTAAAATATTTCAGTAACAACAAGAACAATGCTAGTCAATGCTTTAAAATATTTCACTAACAACAATAATAAAAGACAATGCTTGCATTTGCTCATAGCTTGCTTGACGCAGTGCTTGAATCCAGCTAGGTGAAGGTTCAGATGGAATTCAAACTGGATGGTGCCCATTAAACTCGGACATTACTGACCACACCTACCTAAGAAAAAACCTTACTGAATTTCAGGAAGGTGTTACTAAAGCCAACATGTTCTCTTATAGGTCCATATATCTCTGTATTGAACCAACAAGTCATGCTCTCGACAGGTTGCATCTCTCATATAGCTTCTGCCCAGAAAGAATTCCACAGTTCAAGTACCGGTTGCCCATGATTGAAGAGTCTTTTTGAAGTGGAAGAGGAAGTTTCCTTGCATCCATTAATCCATTACAAGAATATCCATCGAGAGTTCATTTTAAGCAGAAACTTTATCCAATGACTTGTCACTAGTGAAATCTATACTGGGAAAACAAAAGGGAAACCTCAGCTTTGGGTCCAATCTATAACCCTATTCTCAATTGAGTCTCTAAACTATATTTTTCATCAATTGGGTCCCAATCATATTTACTTATTTAGTATCCTCAATTTGGTCCATCCACCATAAAAATAAACCTGATATCGTCTAAAACCTAGAGTCGGGGGATTCAATTGAGGAAAATCTCAGTCACGTTGACTCAAGAAGGATCCAATGGGATAAATTGGGACTCGTTTGTTTAAAATTTAGTTGGGGACCTAGTTGAGATAAGAGTTATACATTGAGGACTAATATGAGGTAACCACGAAACAAAAGAGAGAGGATCCGTGATGAGCGCCCACGTGAGATGTCGGCGATTGGGGTTTAAGCTTTTGACTCTTAAACAACAAGTGGGTACCACGCGTACTTACAATTGCGCGTGACACATCGTTCAAAGAAAAAAAAATAGGGAGAGAGAGAGAGAGAGAGAGAACGGAAGAAGAGGAAGAACAGAAAAGTGGCCACAATTTTGCGGTGGAGCCCTGCCCCTGCCTGTGACAATTGATGAGCCATAATTTTTTCTGCATGAGAATACGGGTTTTAGGTGGGGATAGTGGGGACCCTTCCACCGTCTAAAGCCTTCTCTCTGCCCCACACTACCTGAGCCAATGGATAGTGCTTGATGGTGATCATCATAATTTATTTCTCTTTATAGCACTCGGGGGGGGGGGGAATAAAAAGGTACTTGAATGTACTCATTATGTATTCCATTAGAGAAAACTCTAAATCATGGGTGTAAAATATTGAAGCAATCCATGGTCCACGGTGAAAACCTCACTTTACTTTTAAAGAAACCTTCCATTTAATTATCATTAAGGGATAAAATAGTTTTTTTCTTTGGACACATCAATCATTGTCTAACTAAATGGGTCAGATCTGTCCTTTACATGTTTTTGGAATAGTGTAATGTCTAAATATTTCAATTAAAATACATTGAAATACTAACAACACTTGTAAAAATCAACCTTAACCTGGTTTAGTTTAAACTAGGGTTTGAGAAAAGGCTAAAACCAACATTTCTTCAATTTTAATTGAAATACATTGAAATATTAACAACGATTGCAAATATATATATATATATAAATTAACTTTTGATGTGACTTGCTGTGAAGTGCATGTAACTTAACAATGAATTGTAATACATGGGCCTTGAGTCTTCCTGGTGTTAAAAACGCCGACGTGAAAAAGAAGAGGCTTTGAGACTGGGCTTGGTCTATCGACCTTGTAGAAAATTTATACCAGGCCAGGCATGCTTGTGTTCAAATGAATTCTGGAGCTGGATGGATGCTTTCAGTCAAGAGCTAGCCTTTGAGCTCTAGGCTGCTAGCTAAAAGAACCGAAAGGTCAAATATATTAAAAACAAATGTAACCAGAGTTCCATAAGAACCAAATCGCCCATCAATCACTCTTTATTTGAATGAATTAAAATCGGTTCCTATGTGCTTATGTTGGAAAATCCTGTGCTCCCTGGAGAAAACTATGGGTCGTCTGGATACATATCCTGTATCTTAAGTGTTGCTATTAAGGCTGCAAGCCCTCCACGTTTTTTTTATACGTGTAAACCTAGCACATATTCTCCTTCTTTACCTTACCAAGAGACAATCTTAACCAGATTTGATTTGGATACCCAAAAAAGAAGAAGCAGCAAATCCAAGTTGAAACCTCAACTTGATTTCCTTACATGTCGACTCCTTCAAAATCTTCGCCCGTGTCATATGGTAATTAATCATGAACTCCTTAAAATACAAATTAATGTTTCTTGGCCTCACTTGCTGTTTTAACTTGATCCAGATACTGTAAGAGATGTGTTCTTGTGGAGGAGAAAGAAGCTGAGTTTATTGGTTCTTCTAGTCTCAACAGCTACATGGGTTTTGCTTGATGTTTATCAATTCAATCTCATCACTGTTGCTTCATGGGCTGCCATGTTTGCTGTTACTTCACTGTTCCTTTATGGCAACATAGCCAGGTTTCTCCGCAAGTAACTATTGTCAACCCACCTCTTTTTCTTTCTTCTTTGTTGCTATGTATAAAACTTTCAAGAAGTAAGGTTGTTTTTGGGCTATCTTCAGAGAAGAGCCAGATTTGTCCGGCTTGGAGATTTCCGAGCAGACAGCTATTGAAGCTGCACGCTCCGTTCGACAATCGATAGAAGAGGGAGTTCGATGGATGTTCCATGTGAGTGCAGAGAGAGAACTGTTTCTCTTTGGTAGTGTAGTTGCTGCTCTGTTGTTGCTCTCTTATGTGGGAAGCTTCTGGGATTCTCTGTCACTTCTTTACATAGGTAACAATTTATGCATAACTTTGACACGCATGAATACACAAGCAAGCTAAGCTTATAGTTGTATCGCTCGTGATTGCGCATGAATGTATATAGAATATATCTCCTCTAAATATAAATATAAAAGAGTCTTCAATTAATTTACAGATATAGTGGTGGGCATGACTGTTCCTGTGATATATGTAAAGAACGAGGATAAGATAAAGAGGTTTGAAGGGTGGATGAGGATGCAAGCAAGAAGATTGTGTGGAAGATATAAAGGTTGTCAAGAGAATGAAGAACAGAGTGGTTAAAGTTAAAGAGAAAAAGGTTGACTAATTTCTTCGTTAGGAAAGAAATAAAAATAAAAATAAAAATAATGTGGAAGATATATCCTTGTAAATTAGTACATAGTACCAGGATGATGCCAATGTTTGTATAACAATAATCTAATATACTTTTAGTTTTTGGTATTTGACATTACATTAAGAGCTTAGTTTATCTGAATTTTTATTTTTTCAATTCTTTTTTATAAAAATATTTTTTAAAAATAACCCTTTTTAGCTACTCAAAAATGAAGTTTTCGTCATTTTTTTAAAAAAATTCACTATTTATTTTTATTCTTCTAAAAATGCATTCGAAAATTTAGAGTATGAATGATTGATGTGCACAAGATTAGGTTCTTGATTCAAGTGCTTCAAAGGATTGCTCCATGCTTGGTAGGTCCTTGAAACAAAGCAATGTTGTTATATTAATGTTTCTTCTTACCGAAGAAGAAAAGTGGATCCGTGGCGCAATGGTAGCGCGTCTGACTCCAGATCAGAAGGTTGCGTGTTCGATTCACGTCGGGTTCAATTCCCATGTGTTTTTAATTACATCCAATAATAGATAATGGCGTTTGCCATCATCAAAATGCGTTTTACAGTTAAAGACGAATCTCATCCCTGTACTTTTCTTTTTTGCTGTCATCCTTTTACGATAATTTCTTCCCCGTAATTTCATCCTTGCACTCCATGATTTTTGAGATTGGACAACTCGAAAACAAAGAAAAAAGAAATATCATGTCTAATTCCTTATAATTTAAATGTAAAAAGATAAAATTAAAAAAAATTAATTAATAAAAAAACCTCAAAAAACACCAATAAATCTAGATAAGTCCATTAAATCCCGATCTGGATCATACAAATAAATTAATTTAATAAAAGAGAAAATAAAAAATATATAGCTTAAATTCCAAAATCAACAAAGAGTTAAAGAATAAAAATTAAAAACAATATTTAAAAAGCTTAAAAAAAACCTGAAATGATTTAGATCATAAGATTAGGTTAACATTTACAAAAAAAAAAAAAAATCATAGAAAATTTTAAAATCTAATTTCCAACAAACCTAACACTTAAATATGAAATAATAAAAAATCAATATAAAATTTTTTTAAAAAATCTATATGAACATGGATTAAATTTTTAAATTTATAATTCGGATTATTACATCGGGAGATTCTCTATATTCTGAGTTGTCTGGAGGATAATGTAGAGCAAGAGGAATCCTTTTGCTAGAAAGACTGGTGTTCAAGAATGTACACTCTTCAATCACTAAGTATCGTCTGGAGAGCATTTTCAGCAGGCATAGTAATATACTTTCATGATATAAAAAACAGGAGGAGTAAGGGTTTGCAAGATCCATAGCCATCAGTATGCTTGAAAGACTTGCAGGTACCTTTTATTCTACTGATTAGGAAACTGCTTTTAATCACCATCTCTGTCGCTGAATTTTGCGGCATTGAGGGAGCTGACTATGCATCTGACTTCTCTTCTTCAGAATCATCAGTACAAACAAAGGCTTTGAAATATGCGGCATAGATTATCATCTGTTACTGTCTTAGTGAAGAAGTTACATGAACTTGTAAGTTAGCGCCTGTTTGTTTTGCTCCGATATAAAAATATTTTAAAATAAATTGAATTTTATTTTATTTTTTTATTAACTAAAAATTAATATATTTATAGTATTTTAAAATTATTTTAATGTGTTGATATTAAAAATAATTTTTTTAAAATAAAAAAATTTCATTAATATATATTTTAATATAAAAAAATATTTAAAAAATAAATACAACTATATTCTTAAATAATCCTGTTGCCTGTTTGTAATGATAGCCAAAATTCTCAATCTCTTTCACCTTGCGTGTTTTTTAAGCAGGCCTAGACTGGGCTATCCAGGAGTCTGCATGGGCTTGATTGTGAGCCCCCGATGCGCCTGGACATGGTTCAGGCTCCTATTTTTTTTTTTAATAGTAAAAATGGAGTGATAACAGTTGCTGAAAATGCAAATCTCAGTACCCTCGAGTGATGTTTCTTTACTTTGTATTTTAGTAGCTATCTAGGGCCATGAAGGCGTTCAAATTAGGAAAAAAAAATTACCGTTTGGGATTTGTAGTTTTCCTAGTTGAATTAGGATAAGTTTTCCTGTTTAGTTTAGGATTCCTGTTCTGTCTAGGACTTTTTTTTTGCATTATTTAAGAAACGTAGAAGAGCTATACTATTCACTCTTAATTCTTGAGGATAAAATTCAGAGCATTTTTTCTCTATTTGTGTAGTTTCTAAAAAGCTTTCGATATTATTTCCTATTTCTTTTGTTGCCAAATTGTCCCAATGGATCCAATATCACAGCTTGTTTCAGGGGCTGCTTTGGGAGTTGCGCTTCAACTGCTAAGTGATTCGATTATGCGCGCAGTAACTACAGCCTCCAGCTTCAAATTTAAGCTACGGCTTCTCCAGACAACCGTCAGGATCTTGATCGCAAGATTCAAAGTTATCAGAGGAGAAGAACAGCAGTTTCCAGGAGCAGAAGCTCAGAGACTGTGTGAATTGTTGGTGAGAGGGAATCATCTTGTTTCTAAATGCTCAAGAATCTCAAAATGGAATTATTTCAAGATGAGAAGATACGAGAAAAGAATTGATGAGCTTGATGAATCTCTCAAACATCTTTTAACGTTGAATTTTCAGCTTTTGCAATATGAGAACATGCGGAAACTTTTGACAGGGTTTAATGAAATGAGTAAGAAATTGGTGGATCATGGAGATGAGTTGCCTAAGCCTAGCCATGTCGTCCCTTTAAACGATCAAGAAAAATCGTGGTACTCTCGGACTTCAAGCCACCGACAGCCATCAACGCCCAGATTTAGAATGAGTTATCAAAGAAGCGAAAAGATTACCAAGTTTGGGTTTAGTTTCTGACAAACTAACTGGAATTTTACTTTTTTGCAAGTCAATTACTGTTAACATTGTAAAGAAGTAATTTTTAGTGCAAATTATTTGTTTCCTCAATTATCTTTGTTCTTATGAAAATATTTTCCTTCAGTTTTTAACATTTCCTCATTGCAAGCTTAATTTTTATTAAATAAAATGAGATGATAGAGATCCGAACTTGTGATTACTTGGTTAATAAAACTTTATATCATATCAAATAATTAATTCAACATGAGAACTTAAGCTATTTTTTAAGAGGATTAAACCCATTTTGCAGTTAGTCCATACGGGAGCAAATCTGATGAAAGAAAGAACAAATCAATAAAAAAAAAGTGACAAGAGGTATTTGATCTCATTCTGACTTTGGAGAATGGAAGATATTTATATATAAGTGATTCATTAATGTACATGAAAATCATGGCAATTGTATTTCTTAATTCTTATCATACATTTAGACTCAGTAAATGATGGCCATGTTTGGGAGGTAGCGCTTGAAAGGTTTCCATGATTTCTCTGTTTCTTCATCGCAGATCACGGACTTCAAACTATGAAGAGTGGTGACTGAGTTAGGTAACCCGCAATTTGTTTTAGACTCTGCAGCTTGCCAATCTGTTCTGGCAAATTCTTAATGCTAATACAGTCTGATATGTCAAGAATGCTCAGTTTATGGAGGCTTCCAATATTGTCTGGCAAATCTGACAAATTTCTGCAGGAGCTAAGCATCAAGACTTGCAAATTCACCATCTTTCCGATTTCTCGAGGCAATATTGACAGGCCTGGACAGTAGGTGATGCAAAGTTTCTTTAGGGAGACAATGTCACAGAGTCCAACAGGCAATTCTTTCAGACTATTACAGTAGCCAATGTTGATCTCCACTAGTTTCGGCAGTGCATCTGAAATCCGGATAGCTTTGTCACCGGAGGCCGTATCAATATTACACCCGATCAACGATATTTTCTGCAGATTTTCTAACTTCACACAGTTAATGGTAAGGGAAGGAATCAAAACCTTCTCCAACCTGATCCTCTTTAGATTGGACAGGTTTCCAAGAACTATGAAGTTACTTATTTCAGCTGAGAAAAAACCATAATTTGTGAGGATCAAATTCTTTAGTTTATCCATGCTCTTGATGAACTTGGGTAATGTGTACTTCTTCGTGCTAAAATTGAGAACTAGAACCTCAACTTCAGGAGCTTGAATGTTGGGCCAATTTGACAAGAAAGTTTCATCTGCATAAAATTTCTCCATGAGAGAGGAGAGTAAAAAAATGCTATCGAAGAAACAAAAGCAGGGCCTATTGTTTTACATGATACCAATCCGGAATTTCTCAATCCAAGCCACAGGCCTCATAAAAGAATGTTTAACAAAGATAGGGATGTGCTACCTATGGAGATCGACAAGACATGGGCGCTGATTGATTGATTCTTCCACCAGCCCCGAAATTCATTTCCATTTATGTCCACAACTAGGTTTTTCCTCCCCTGTTCTGAACCAGCCAATCCGCTAACATGGTTGACCAGATCCCTAAGAAGGTCATGCTGCGTGACAAAGGTTTCATTATAGTCCTCTCTTTCACTTTCATCCCTCCTAGTGAGTGAGAAAGAATTGATTACCAAGGATTATATTAAATATCAATGAACATTCTAAAAGTTTTCATGTTCAGCATTCTTTCTGGTTATCAAAAGCAAAACTTCTACGGAAAGAAAACCATTAAATGCTGCAATAGTGTTTTATTAAACAAGAAAAGGTGTGATTTGATACCAAGTACGCGAGCATTAGAGATTTGGTTAGTCTGATGACAAATATGAAACCAGCATACCTTGTATCTACCAGATCAATGAGATTCAAGGAGGATAGTTCATGGAGGTTTGATATGGAGTTCAGACCATCTCCATTCATTTCATACAACTCCTCCCACATGTCAGTGATGGCAGTGGCAGGTATCAGTTGACCTTCAGGAAATGCTCCCAAGTCAATGTAGCTTATTATCCAACGCATCCAAGCTACTCTTTAGACAAGTAAACAGATCATTATTGGATTCAAAAAAAGCCCTAGCTTTTGACCATTGCTTCACTTTATTTCTCCATATCTCTGGTCGTTGTTGGCGGAGTGAACGGCCTACGACTGAAAGAGCTTGTTGAAATCCTTGCAAAAGCTCATTATCTGCAATTTATTGCCACGAATATATTTAGTTTTTCGGGATGTTGGTTATTCTAGTTGTTCCCAACTGATGAAAAATTGTTGAAACTGTACTTGCTTGGTTATGATAGATGTATGTGTTAGGTATTGCTATTTAGTGGCAATACCCCACCACCAAGTTGGTGGTGGCTCCATTAATGCCACAATTAGTGGCATGAATTAAGGGATTGACTCCCATGTGCAGCTGCTGGAAAGAAGAAGAGAAGCCACCATTTGCCTATAAATGGGCACTACGAAAGAGAGCAAAATGTGAGAGTGAGAACGTGAGAAGTGTAGAGAGTGGAAGAGAAAGAGAAGAGAAAGGGCTGCTGCCATGCAGCTGCAAGGGCAGCAAGAGAGATGGGAGTTGAGTGATGAGATCCTCCTCCATGTATTTATTATATCCTTTCTTTAATTTCTAAATAATATTGTCTCTCCCGTGGATGTAGGCGATTTTGCCGAACCACGTTAAATATTGTGTCTCAGTGTGCTTACCCCTCCAATGAGCAATAATCAGTACATCACCGGTCGACGGATTCCGCCCAACAGTATGTGTTTTAATTATTTCTCGCAATGCATGTATACTATTTTTACAAAGACCATCATTGAACAAATCTGAAAGCCTTTTGAAACCAAATAAAAAAAACATATTATATTTATTTAATGAATAGAACCTGTCTCTAGTGCTGTTTATAATTTGCAACAAGACAAACCTAACCATGCTAATTCTATATTACTGGATTCTAAACTAAAATCATAACTTCCATAAAATACCCATCTTTTAAGAAAGAATCTGAATTGACACAAGTGACTGAGGAAAACTGTTCAAGAATCGATGTTAGTGGATTGCAACACATTACTAAGATAACTCACATGATAAATGATTTGGAGAAATTTCTCCCTATTATTGGCTACGTCGATGAGACCCTCTTTAAAAGGCATTACATGAGGATTCGACTGCTAATAAAGTTTCCAGCACAAGCAATGACTGTAAAAGCTCTATTGAATTTTTAAGATCACAATTATATGTGTTTTACTTTGAGGAGTATCGAGATGACACCTACCTTACAGATCCTATATTTTTCCAAATAATAGCCATAAAATCTACCTTAAAAGAAAATTTGAAGATACAACTTCACAGATAATCAAGTTATTATGCCTAGGAAAAATTAGTCAGTGTAAAGTAGCTAATAGAGGATTCAAGTGGAAAATCATCGAAGCTTGCTTGGAGAAAAATATTGAGGAAGGCAAGTTGGGAGATTAACGGTACTAGCTAGTGGCCTTTTTGCTATATTTGATTTATTTTTATTTCCATCTAAAATTAGAATCATCCGTTTAGAAGCAAGTGGTAACACTTATACAAACACACACATATTAATCCAAAGGTATCATATCAAATACACATATACAAACACATATATTTTATCAATATTGTTTACAAAGGCATAATTATATCAAGTATTAAAACACATTTAAGTATTTCCACACATGTTTACTTGAATTAATTGCAATGACAAAGCTGTAATTGGTGCTCCTGAAATACCTTGACATATTCGAACAAATATTGAATCAATTCCAAATTCAAACAAAATGAAATAAACCTTGATACTCCATCATTAATAAATCTAAAATTTCTGCTAGAATCCTCTTAAAAACTTTCTTTTACATTTAGGGACCCAATTGCATTTTTTCCAAAAATTAGGGACCAAATCATAATTTCATAAAATTCAGAGCTAAAATAAAATCTTCACAAATCAATGATCAAACTTAGATTCATCCTCCCAGAATTGAAAAATATATTTCAATGGTCAAATTAAATTTTTATAAAATTTAGAGACTAAATTATAATTTTCACAAATAAATTACCAAAATAAAATTTTATCATCTTCACCTCAATCTAGCAAATGATATGACACCATTCTTACTCATAACACATCCATTACACAATTCAATAACATTTTTATTTCTAACAAAACACCCAAAATTAATTATTTAATGTTAAACTCATAACAATAATAAATTAATTTTAACAACATAAACCTCAAATATTTAGTAACCCCAATAAAACCAACATCACACTTAACATCAAAAACTATAAGTAACAAACATATATCTTACCTTGAAAATCTTGAAATCCATCCATCATTATCAAATCATATGAATTGTCTAATTTGCCCCTAAATAATGAATACCCATAATAATGCACACAAGGGCACCATTGGTTTTTCAAATCTATTTTATTTTTATTTTTAGGATATTATAAAAAATTGTTTCCTGACAAGAAATTCTTTAATGGCATGTATCACATTGCTAAATTTCTTATATTTCCCTCCTTATTGTACATGCAATATTTAAAGAAAAATAAATAGAATTAAAGAGCTGCTTGTTGTTGTTCCTCTCTATGATATATATAATTTTGTAGGCTATTTACTCACTGATCAAAGCTTGAACAGCATCTTTACCAATTTCTGAAAATGGTGTTGAAGGTAAATAAGGAGTTATTTGATTTGATTGTGAAAGGTTTTCTATATCATAAGTAGAATAAAAATTAAATTGCACAAGAAATAGCAACAAGGTCATGAGCAAACCCATCATTTATGGAAGACAAGATGCAGAAAAGGAATTTGAAACGGGGAGGAAGAAAACTTTGCAAAATTGATAGATATTAGATAGCTACTAAGAAATAACACCTGATTTCATGTGAACTTAATAATTCAAGAAATCTTAATATGTCTTTTATTTATTCACATTTTACAATCACCTATGGAATCTATCCTCCTTACCACGGCTTAATCCTTAGATTTGGAAGCCTTTGGATAAAAGATTTCCACAAAATGGTAACTTCTTCGTCACACATGACAATTTCTAAACGTTTGAGGTTCTCAACTGACGAAGGCAGCTCTGAGATTGAACACCCATTCATGAATAGCTTTCTTAAATTATGCAACCCTCCGATCTGTTTTGGCAGGTGACTGATGTTTGAGCAATCAGATATGTCAAGAACATTCAACTTGGACAATTTCTCAATAGCTTCTGGCACCTCTTCCAATTGAATACAGAAATGAAGGCGAAGCACTTCCAAATTCTCCAGCTTACCAATTTCCTTGGGAAGTTCAGACAGCTCCCAACAGCTACTGATAATGACTTTCTTTAGGTGAACGAGATCCAAAAACCAAACAGGAAGGTTCTTCAGATCATTACAACGGTCAATGCTGATCTCTGACAGGTTCGAGAAGGAACTGGATATCTGAATTCTAGAGTTACTAAAAGCCTGATCAATGTTACACATAACTAAGGAAATCTTTTGAAGCTTTCTCAGTTCTAGAGAGGACAAGCCAAGTGATGGAATTGAAACTTTCTCCAGCCTAATTCTCTTCAGATTGAGCAGAGAACAAAGAAGTGGGAAATTACTAATTTCAGCTGGCGCAAAACCATAGTTTGTGATCAAGAGAGCCTTCAGCTTATCCATTTTCTTCACGAACTCAGGTAGCATGTAGTTCTTTGAGCGAATGTTCAGAATTAGAACCTCAACATCAGGTGCTTGCAAGTTAGGCCAGCTCGGTACAAATGTTTCATCTGTAAAAATGATGTTCAGGATGATGTGAGAGGAATTAAAGATGGCAGACTCCAAGTTATCAGATGTTCGTCAAAAATGTTGTAACTTGCTTTCAGCTAGCATAGTTGCATAATAAAATAGCATGGGGACAACAGTATGAACCTGTGGTGATAGATAAGAGGTAGGCACTGATGTGTTGCTTTCTTGGTTCCCTCCACCACTTTGGAAGTTTGCTACCACTTATATCGATGATTAGTCTTTTCCTTTGTTCATCTGGCTCTGAGCTCATTTGATCATTGGCATACTGTCGAAGAAGATCATGCTGCATAACATAGTGGTCGTTGTAATAGCCATCAATTTCACTTGCATCTTTCCTGGTAAAATTTGAATGGAAACAAGCGTTTACTTAGCAAGATATTCTAATAATAGCTTAAGGAGAAAATTCCTTGTGGACATCTATCTTCAAATTTGAGAAGCTACAACGCTCTTTCTGCAGTGATATCAATGGAGTTCATATACCAGTTAAATTAACAAGAAAAAATAAAAAATAAGGCCAGTTTGAATAACTCATTAGTTCTAAATTCATCTAGCTCAAGTTTCCTCTACTTCTCTACCATAATCATTCTAAATGAAGAAATGAAGACAAATTTAACATACTCTGTGTATCCTCCCAGGCACATCAAATAGGATATTATGCATAAGACAATCGCAGCTGAAGGTTAATTAAGACCTCAACACGTCGGATATCAACAACACTGCCAGAAACTCACTTAAACTGCTGCTCAAGAAACTTAACCAGTAGAAATTATTGTCACAACACAGAATAATAGTGCCTGATTACCTTCCCACTTCATGATTAACCAAGTTCAGGGCGTCAAGGTCATGGAGCCTGGCAACAGAAGCCACTCCATTTTCATCAAGATCATACAATTCGACCCACATATCAATGAGAGCAGTGGCAGGGATCCATTGGCCTTCAGGAAATGAAACTAGGTCGATGTAGCACTCCTTTACCTTGACGTTATTATCCAAGACTTCCAAGCTTTGATGGAGACAATCACGCAGAATAGTGTTTGATTCAACAATAGAACCACCTTCAGACACAGTGTTTTTCCAGACTACTGCAGGCTGCCCGCACAATGATCTGCCGACAACAGTAAGGAACAGTGGAATCCCCTTACAGGCTTTCACTATCTGAAGTACAAATAAAATTCAGCATCTTATAAGTTGATCTAAGCACTCTCTTTTTCTCTCTCGAAGTGTACGATTCAAGTAAACCTATCCTAAAGTCAAGGAGGTATGACACCCTAATAAAATTCATGCATTGGTATTATGCCCTTTCTCATCTCAGTTTTAATAAAAAGCGTGACTGCTAGCAAAGGTAAGCAGATATGATTGTGATAAAATGGTATGGAACTACATTGCTCTATAATTCATTTTCCTGTTAAAGATCAAGTACATAACTGCATATTGTGTGAGAAATTGAGAAAGCACCTCATTCAAGATACTTTCATCTGGATTGTAAGAGCTCTGATCGGGCAGGATTGCTGAGCTAATAAAAAGATTCTTGGCATCCACATCATTCAACCGCTGCAGCCTATATGTAGAAGGAAATCTTTTGAGCACACGTGGTGATGTCACCAAAATCTTGTAATCTGGAATCTGGAACTTCAATTTATCAATGAGGAGCTCGGATTCAGGCCAAACATCATCCAGGACTAACAGTATAGGATTAGGTCCTGTTTGCTTCAGCAGTTTTTCCAAATGATTAACAGCATCATCATCACTTTGAAACTCAGGCACATGTGGATGTCCCTTACGCAGAAAGAGATTCTGTACAATTACCTTCAGGTTTGGTTTCTTGGAGACAGTAACAAAGAAGATGTTGTCTTTAAATTTTCCTGCTCAAACACAATTAAAAGTTGGTTTTTAAATGAGGCAATTTACTGGGAAAAAACAGGTACCAAATTGCTTAGAAGGAAACAGTTCTTGTTGCTGATATCTGCTAATAACGTTTCTTAAAGATTTAAAACCCCAAAAAAACAGCTCCCAACGTTGAAAAGCAAATTTATGTTTGAATGTAATAGTCATTAAATCTTATGGAAAAGGCATCACCTTTGAAGTATGTTCAAGTTGTTAACGAAGCTTCCTCTGTGCGCTTAAATTACAGTGTGTTTATAATGAAAAATTAAATAAAGAAAACCATGCTATAATTTAAGACTTACCTTTAATATCTTCTTCGTGACAAAGTTTTTTAGCCAATGTCGTCTTTCCACATCCTTCAAGAGCAGTTATTACTACAACGGAACACTCATTCTTGAGCAGTTCTGTCTTTAAATCCCTCAACTGCTTGTCCAATCCAACGATAATCGCTGGTGGCTCGGGAGGTAAATACACAGGAAACGATGCAGGGATCTTTAGGCATTGGATCTCTTGATAAATGTTCTCCATCTTCTCATCAATCCTATTTGCCTTGTCCTTAATGTCTATCACCTCCTGATGCATAACTTTCACATCATCTCTTGTAACCTGCACCTTCTCATCAATGCCTTCTGCCTTGTCCTTGATGCCTTTAACCTCAAAACGTGTAGCTTCCACCTTCTCATCAATGCTGTTTGCCTTGCCCTTGATTTCTTTTGCCTCCTTATGAATGCCTTTCGCCTCATCACTTGTAACTTCTACCTTCTCATTAATGATTTTTGCCATGTCCTTGATTTCTTTCACCTTATCTCTTGTAACTCCCACTTTCTCATCAATCCTATTTGCCTTTTCCTTGATTTCGTTGACATCTTCCCTAGTACCAATAAGAATCTTTGTTCCTTTCAATGGTAAAATAAAATCATAGAACCTTTTAAGTGAATTATCGAAATCTCTAAGTTCCTCTGTGCAATTAGACGGTTTAAAGCAAGAACCCCAGCAATTTCCTTTTGAGCATTTGCTAACAAGTTCCTGCCCTTCTTTTATTTGTTTCCACAATCTCCCTATGTCATCATCTTCACGATCTAATTTTTTGTTTAACTCATTTATGCTTTCAACGACTGGAATTATAGAGTTGAGTGTAGATTCGATGCTCTTCAAGGTAGTTTCTAACTTTTTCTTTTTCCTCATCGCTTCCTTCACAGAATTTAACAACCCCCCTAATACTTTCTCTGCAACAAAACCAGCAACAACACTTTCCATCACTTCTCTTCGATGGAAATGTGCACTTCTTACTCTCAAGAATCCCAACTACTTCCAATTTTTCACATAATTGTTGATTTGGACCAACGTATCACTCTCCAATTTTTTAATAAACAAATGTCAAGAATTTTGTTTTCTTCTTAGTCAATCACACCCACAAATGCCTTTCTTCTTTCGCATTACCTGTGACATGGAATAGCATACATGCTTGCTTCAGAAAGGATTTTCTGACAAGATACTCTAATTCAATGGCATGTATCACATTGCTTGTTTTCTTAAATTTATTTCCTAATGCAATTTGAAAGAAACGTACTAACTAAACTAACCAACCAACCATACAAAGGAAGGAATCGAATGTAGAAAACAAAAAAGACATGCTGGGATTCAAGATAATAATCACTTCCATTTACCTACAACATAGCATAAGAACATATTCATCATTAACACCTCGACTTCAAAGTTCAGAGAAGGTTGCTGCTACCATGAACATTGCAGCAACAATATTTTACCAAAGAAAAAACCCTCAGTTAACTAAGATAAAATCTATCCATGAACACAATTTTTTTTCGAAATTCATAACGACTCAAAATTTATGGCCAATCCAATTTTCAGAGCATAGTACTGTCAACACCAAAGAATTTTCCCGTTACTTTGCTGACAAGCAACCATTGCAAGCTTATCCCATTACCCAAGGTAAGAACTAAGACCTATTGATCTATGTCAAGGTATCACTCAATAAATAAAATTAAGAACTATGCTCAGATTTATAATATCAAGAAACTGGTCCATCCGATACTTAAAAAGCTTTTGGATTGGATATGAGTTCTCTAACATAAGTTAGGCTTATGTCCCCGGACTCAACATTTCTCAAAAACCCCTTAGCTAGCCTTTTCAGCATTCAAAACATAACTATTTAGACAGTACTTACAATATCATCACTTATGAAGCACTATTAGGTAAGAGCATAGCATAAATATAGGAATTTCCAACAACGAAAGAGCAAAGGAAGTATAAAGTGATACATTTTAACAAGTTGGAGAAAATTTCCATTCAGTGAATGGGATTCTTAACGCGACTTCTGTCATCTATCCTTCCTTCTGTGATCTTTCTAACCAACTGCTACAATCTAATGGACAGCTGTGATGGGCTTTTTATCTTAAAAGCCTATTTGATCCTTGACATGTCTCACCCCCATTTGGAATTACAAAATCCTGGCTTTTGCACTGTGGAATTTTTTTTTTCCTTTTCATTTTTCAGCATCTTCTGTCAACGATATATATATTTTTTTATTGTTAGGATAATAATTCTTCCTTCTTTGGCTGGTTTAAATAACAATCGATGTATCAACATATAATTGTTTTTTTTTTTTAAAAAGCTATGGTACAGTGGAAACAAACAAATTTCAATTCATATCCTCTATTTAAATCCTGTGATGTTATGTGAGATGTTGAGGTGCACAGATTTAATAACACCTAGATAAAGAAAAATAAGCAAATACAATTCCTAATTAATTAATACTTAGAGTAAAACTAAAAGAAAAAATTTTGTTTAGAGCATTTAACTGCAATTATTTTTATCATATCTGTTACTGTTTTCATTTTATTTTTTATTTTTGTTAAAACCAGAAAATGTTTATGTAGTTGTAAACTTTCATATATCCAATAAGAAGAGTGTTATAATTCATTATTTTTAAGAATAAAGATTTTTTGTGTTTAAATAATGGGTAATCATATATTCATGTCAATATTTTATTTTTCAAAGTTTAAGAAGTTGATGATTGGTGGTGAAAGACTTAACACCTACAAAATAATTTTCTTGTGGTGTTTTGAAACTCTTAGATGATAAAGTTAGTAACTTTTAAAAAAATTACAATAAATATGAGAATGAGCATTAAATTCCAATAATAAAAGTGTTTATTTTTATTTTGGTATGATAATTGCTCTGAGATTTAAAAGTATTAGTTCAAGAGGATAGAAATTGTGAACCCTTTACATGTATAATTCATGAGATATATATAGCCCACGAATCTTGTTTTTTAGTTTGGATGGAGGGGCTAGAGTGTAATTTTGCTCTAATAGTATTAATGAGAGATAAATATCTATTACACGTACATTAATGAAAGATAATTATCTCTGACATTAACATTTTATGTTAAAAATTATAAAAATAAGCAAATTGAGCCTTGCGACCCAACAAGAAGGTTATGATGATTTCCAGGCTTTTAACCCTTTGTACTTGGCACACTGTCAAGCCCATGATAAATGTGTATGGTAGCAAGCCAAACTCATGCCCACTTGAGCTTCGCATGTAGCTGAGCTTGAGGGTGTTAGGTCAAGCAACACACCAAACACATATCTAATTAGGCTTAGCACAACAAAGCCCAAGTTGATCGGTATGACAGTTCGCTAGACTCATGACCAATTGGGTTTTGTAAACCCCCAGTTATAATTTTTCTAGGTTATTAAAAGATGAGAAATTTAACCAATAGTAAAATGGGTTAAATTAAATTAAAGAAACCCAAATCAAGATAAAAATAGTGAAATTAATAAAATAAAAAGTGAATATAGTACTAAATTGTTGAAAAGAAAACCATTTGTGAGGACAAAATGAATACGTAAGATCAAGAGAGATTAATATTCAAATAACAGAAGGTTGAGAGTTTATGTACAAATGATAAAAAGGGGTGGGGATAAATGTGCAATTAACCAGATGCTAGAACTATAAATATCATTCTACTTCTCTCTTGGAGGGACTGGCAAGAGTAAAAGAGAGTTTAAAGAGAGGCTGGAGAGAAGACATATTGATGGCAGAACATCCAACAGCTATAACTCCACCTTCCACTGGATCAGAACGATATTTGGATATGTTGTTCTCATCCATGTCATGTACATTGTCACCAAAGGGATTTTCTATACCAGTCCCCGTTTGAGAGATATCGAGGGAGGAAACTATCTGGGAAAATACACTTCAGACAGTCTTCTTTGCTTCTGTTTTCTTCTTTGGCCACCGTTGGATTAGGCTATAATTTGGATATGTTGTTCTTCTTGATTCTGTCTAGATTCTGAACGTTGGAGATCATAAACAAACATTCGGTATAGAAGTTGTGCTTCTCACACAGTAGGTCTGCAAGTTTGAGGTTAGTTCGGTTAAACCCATATTTCTAGAAATTTCACCATTTGATGAAGTTAATATTTGGATATGTTATACTCATAATAATGCATTATAACTTGACAGTATGGATTGTTTGGAATATTATCCGTTTGTTATTTATGGTTGATTGAAACTGTTGTCAAGGATTGTGTTTAGAAGAATATAGTTCAGAAAGTTTGTAAAATCGATAAGAATGTTTTATTTTGACGAATAAGAGGGAATATTGAAATAAATAAGATAAATTGGCTCTTATAAAGATATATTTTTGACACTCTTAAACAATATGTGATATGGCTAGGGGTTGAGATAAAAGAGAAAAAGTTAAATTATGGATGTTGTGTGTAAATGAAAAGGTTGATGAATCTGAACAGATTCGTCTCCTGACTTTTAAAGAGAAGTCGAGTAAGAGGATGAGAGAATTAAGATCAAGTTTCTTCATAATAATTGTAGTTTTGGATGTTAGCTAACTAAGGAAATTGGTCTCATATAGAACTGTAGAACCCCAGTTATGGGTCATCAACCGAGATTGGATCTTGACAGACCCTGTAGGGTAGTGTTTGTTGATGAGCAATTTTGACTATCTCAGAGGCAGAAATGGGTTCTCCTTCCTTCAGAGAACTTGTAGCCTCGTGTATTAGCTTTCCAATGAGACTAATCTCACTTGAAACAGAGTTCTATAACTCTAGATATAATTAAAAATCTGATGAGTATTTAGACAGTAACAGTTCAATGTCTAGACAGTAACGGTTGGACATTAATAGTTGGATAGTAACAGTCTTAACAGTTGGACAGTAACAGTTCAATGTCTAGACAGTAACGGTTGGACAATAACACTTCAATGTCTAGACAATAACGGTTGGACAGTAATAATTGGACAATAACAGTTCAATGTCTAGACAGTAATGGTTGGACAGTAACAGTGGACTTTCACGTGAATACTATATGTAAGAATATAAAAGAATTGAGTCATATAAACACTTGCACATTGAGATACTAACTCTGAAAATATACATGATATATGTATATATGTTATTATGAGAAAATGAACATGCATAGAAAGTAACATATGAGTAATGGATGAATATGGATTCTCTGTAATATCAACCTGAAGGAAAGATAACTATGGTTGGATAAAGGATGACAACATTAATGGGTGTAATGAGAAAAACGTAAGATATAAAGAAAGAAATGATTGAAAGAAAGATTTATTAGCTATTGATATGATTATTATAAACATATCCTTGAATGAGGAAAATTTATGAGATGAGTCTGTGACTGCAAGAGGGACCACTGGTGTGGTGCAACAGCAGCAACAGGGGAGCACGAACAGAGCTTCTACTGCAGGTAGGTAACTTTCACCTTCATTTTAAATAATGTTGAATAATAAAAATACTTTATCATGAATGTTACTGTATTATGTTAATTCATATATCAGACTGTTAAATGCTTAAATGTTAACAATTGATTAGCTTCAGCTAATAGCATCCGAAGGGATGACTGGGGCAAATAAATTATTAGATTTGGCTAATTGCATCCAAAGGGATGACTGGGACAAACAATTGATTAGCTTCGACCAATGGCATCCGAAAGGATGACCAGGACAAATAATTGATTAGCTTTGGCTAATGGCATCCGAAGGGATGCTCAGGACAAATGAATGATTAGCTTTGGCTGATGGCATCTGAATGGATGACTGAGACAAACAGTTGATTAGCTTTGGCTAATGGCATTTGAATGGATGACCGAGACAAATGAATGATTAGCTTTGACTAATGGCATTTGAATGGATGACCGGGATAAACGGTTGATTAGCTTTGGTTGATGGCATTCGAAGGGGATGGCTGGGGTAAGTGAACGGTTAACCTCGACAAATGATGTCTGATTAGTACTTAAAAGTGCATATTTATCAAGGTTTTATATCATCATTTTGCACTTAATTAAAGTATCAATAACTCCTTAACTAAAGCATGTTTTATAATAACAAGTCTAATAATATAAAATGCCCTAATATATGGTAAATGTTCATCTTAAATGCAGGCCTATCACATAAATCAAAGGATTGATTGATGAATTCAACTACTGAAATTTGTGAAGATAAAGAGAGGGTGAAATTTAGAAAAGAGATGTTGGTGCAGTCCAAACTGAAACACTGTTCGGTAATTGGGTCATATCTCGAGTTCCAAATTAGTCATCAAATCAATAATTTCAAATTTTAGCCTATAAAATGAGGCATTTGCCATGCGTTTGGGGGCTTGGTTGTTCAGATCAAGTTCATGCTCTTTATTTCTCTCTTTATATTTTTTTTTATAATTCTTAAGTTTTGCTTTCATTAATATCTTGTTTATGCTTTTCATTTCCTTTCCTTTCCTTAGTTAACTTGTATCTTATTTATGTTCTTGTTTTGTTTATTTATGTTTCTCTTCTTCATTATGTTTAGCTAAGTTTAAAATACCATTGTTGGATCCTCTAACCTTGACATTTGTTTTTATCATTGTTTAATCCTTACATTAATCTTCCATCTTAAAGTTCTCATTAATTTCTTCCTCCTCTTCTTTTTAGTACTACTACTACTACTGCTACTACTACTACTACTACTACTACTACTACTATTATTATTATTTACATTCTGTTTATATTATATAATTTATCTCTTTGATATTTTTATAAACTCAGTATATAGGCTAGAAACCTGTGACCCGATCTTTTAGATCATTTTCAGGTATAACAACGCCACGTACTGAGTATTATTATTATTATTATTATTATTATTATTGTTATTATTGTTGTTGTTGTTGTTGTTGTCTTGTTATTTATAATTTATACAATTAATCTCTCTGTGGTTCGACCTCGGTCTTGCCGGGTTATTTATTACTTTGACACTCCTACACTTGGGAGAAGACATCAATCTTTTGGTCGTGTCAAGTTTTTGGCGCCGTTGCCGGGGAGGTAAATTCTTGTATAAATTATAGTATTTTTTTTTTCTCTTTTCACTTTTCTTGTATCTAACTTTGTTTCTTTTGTTTTGTTTCCCTTTCTTTTGTTTTCTTCTTCCTTTTATTCTCTTTCTACACGTGCATGAGTGTTTGGTCACGTACATTAAGTGGTAGACTTTGTAGGGTATCCTCATCATTTTCAAAAAATATGGCCGAAGCAGATAACCAGTCACTTCATAATGAGAATAATGAGAATAACCGTGTTAGGACACTTAGAGACCACATGAATCCCACAAGGACAAGTGCACCCTCATTCATAGTTTTCCCTCCTGATGCATCCCATTTTAATTTTAAGTCAGGCATTATTCAACTTTTACCTTCTTTTCATAGCTTAGATCTAGAAAATCCATACTTGCATCTGAGAGAATTTGAAGAAGTTTGTAACACCTATAATGACTTAAATTGTAGCATGAATACCATTAGATTAAAGCTTTTTTCTTTTTCATTAAAAGATAAAGCTAAAACATGGCTACAAAATCTTAGGTCAGGATCCATTCGTGCTTGGGATGAAATGCAACAACAATTTTTAAAGAAGTTTTTTCCATCTCACAGAACCAACTTTTTCAAAAGACAAATCACCACTTTCACTCAAAAACCAAGTGAAACATTTTACCAATGTTGGGATAGGTATCGAGACTTGTTTAATACTTGCCCTCATCATGGTTTTGAAACATGGAGATTGATTTCACAATTTTATGAAGGATTAACACCTAAAGATAGGCAAATGGTTGAATTGATGTGCAATGGAACTTTTAAAGATAAAGACCCTAATGAAGCAATGGAGTACCTAGACTTGTTAGCTGAAAATGCACAAAATTAGGACACTACGGGTACTTATGAGGCACCAAGTAAAACCCAACCTCATACATCTAGTGGAGGTATGTATAACCTTAGGGAAGATCATGACCTCCAAGCCAAGTTTGCATCTTTAGCTAGAAAAGTCGAGGCACTAGAATTGAAAAAGAGTGGTCAATTAAAATCTGTTCAAGACATTGTGTGTCAAATCTGTGAAAAAAATGAACATGCAACCAATGACTGTCCAACTTTGCCTTCTTTCAAGGAATGCCTCCATGAACAAGCCCATGCTTTAAACAGTTTCCAAAGGCCCAATCATAACCCATACTGACAAACATACAACCCTGGTTGGAGAAACCACCCAAATTTCAGTTGGAAGAGTGACAACAATCATGCACAAACTTCGCAGCCACCGTTTCAAGCACACCATAATTTCCAAAATTCTCATGGATATGCACCTCCTTATGCTCCACCTCCTAGAAGAAATCTTGAGGAAACATTGCATGCATTCATTGAAAAGCAAGAGACAATCAACACTCAACTTGCTCAAAGCATGATAAATTTTAAAGATGCTCTTGCAAAATTCACATCTACTCTCAGTTTTCAAGAGAAAGGTAAGTTTCCATCTCAACCACAATAAAATCCAAAGGGGCAATACAATGCAAATGCAAGTAGTTCCGAAAGCCAACACATGGATCAAGTCAAATCAGTCATCACTCTTCGCAGTGGTAAGTTATTGAAAAACCCACTCTTGAACCTTGTGAGAAAGATGATGAGTCAATCTCTGAGGGTAAGGAAGGGGTTGAATCTGAACATTATGAAGAAAAGACTGATTCTCCGCCAGCACTTCCATTTCCTCATGCCATGACCAAACAAAGGAAAGTCAATCACAATTCTGAAATCCTTGAAATTTTCAAACAGGTAAGGATCAATATACCTTTGTTTGATGCTATTAAACAGGTACCTTCCTATGCTAAATTTTTGAAAGATCTATGCACTGTGAAGAGAAAACTGAATGTGAAAAAGAAAGCCTTTTTAGCCAAACAAGTAAGTGTCATTCTTCAAAACAATAATGCTTTGAAATATAAAGACCCTGGTTGTCCTACAATTTCTTGCTTTATTGGAGAACATAAAATTGAAAGAGCCTTACTTGATCTTGGAGTTAGTGTGAATTTACTTCCATATTCAGTTTTTCAAAGTCTCAATCTAGGTGAGTTAAAACCAACTTCTATAACTCTTTTACTTACTGATAGATCTGTAAAAGTGCCTAGAGGAATAGTTAAGGATGTGTTAGTACAAGTTGATAAATTCATTTACCCTATAGATTTTATTGTCTCGGATACACAACCCGTTGAAGCATGTAATTCAATTCCTGTTATTTTAGGACGTCCATTTCTTGCAACTTCTAATGCATTGATTAATTGTAGGAATGGACTGATGAAGCTATCATTTGGAAACATGACATTGGAGATGAATATTTTCAACATTTACAAGCAACCTGGAGATGATAATGATTACAGGAAGTGGACTTTATTAAAAAATTAGTTCATGATCAATTTCAAACCACTTCCAGTGAAACTAAGATTGATGAACCTGACGAGTTGCAAATGGTTTATTTTTAGGAAGAAGCAAAGGCATGTAATTGGAGACCACAAATTGAAGAATTACCACCACAATCAATTGAGTCTATACCTTCAAGTGTTCAATCACCAAAACCTGATTTGAAGCCATTACCATTCAATCTTAAATACTCATTTTCAGGAGAAAATGAAACTTTTCCGGTAATAATCTCTTCTAAACTTAATGCACATCAAGAAGGTAAGTTATTACAAACTCTGAAAATGCACAAAAATGCATTAGGATGGACCATAACTGACATAAAAGGAATTAGTCCTTTGATTTGCACACACGAGATTTATTTGGAGGAAAATGCTAAACCATCTAGAGAAATGCAACGAAGACTTAATCCTAATATGAAGGAAGTAGTGAAAAATGAAGTCATTAAGCTTCTAGATAATGGAATCATTTATCCTATTTCTGACAGCAAATGGGTAAGTCCTACCCAAGTTGTACCCAAAAAGTCTGGAGTCACTGTGATAACAAATGAGAAAAATGAGTTAATTCCAACTCGGACTATTACTGGTTGACGCATGTGCATTGACTATAGGAAACTTAATTTAATGACTAGAAAAGATCATTTTCCTTTACCTTTCATAGATCAAATCCTAGAAAGAGTTGCAAGTCATGAATTTTATTGTTTCCTAGATGGCTATTCAGGTTATAATCAAATTGAAATTGCATTGGAAGATCAAGAGAAGACTACTTTCACATGTCCATTTGGTACTTTTGCATATCGAAGAATACCTTTTGGGTTATGTAATGCACCAGCCACGTTTCAAAGATGCATGCTTAGCATATTCAGTGATATGGTTAAACGTTTTCTTGAGATTTTTATGGATGATTTTTCTGTTTTTGGTGATTCATTTGATGATTGTTTAACTAACTTGGAAAAGGTTTTGAACAGGTGTGAAGAGAAGAATCTTGTACTGAATTGGGAAAAATGTCACTTTATGGTAACAAACGGCATTGTACTTGGTCACATTGTTTCATCGAAAGGAATTGAGGTTGACAAATCTAAAATCGAGCTAATTGCCAACTTACCAACACCAAAATTTGTTAAAGATGTTAGATCATTCTTAGGACATGCTGGTTTTTATAGAAGGTTCATCAAAGATTTTAGTGTAGTATCTAAACCATTGTGTAACCTTCTAACAAAGAAAAATGTTTTTGAATGGACTTAACAATATGAAAAAGCCTTTGTTAAACTTAAAAGCTTGCTTACTTCTGCTCCTGTCATTCAACCTCCTGATTGGTCACTACCTTTTGAAATAATGTGTGACGCTAGTGATTATGTCGTGGGTGCTGTCTTGGGACAAAGAAAAGATAAGAAACCTTATGTGATTTACTATGCAAGTAAAACTTTAAATAGTGCTCAAATGAATTACACTACCACTGAAAAAGAATTACTTGCAGTAGTATTTGCATGTGACAAGTTCAAATCTTATCTTGTTGGCTTACCTGTTGTTGTTTTTAGTGATCATGCAGCATTGAAATATCTTCTCTCTAAGAAAGATTCTAAGGCTAGATTGGTGCGGTGGATTTTGTTACTTCAAGAATTTGATATCACAATTAAAGACAAGAAAGGCACCGAAAATATTGTCGCGGATCATTTGTCAAGATTGACAACCGATTCGAGATCTGACATCACACCAATCGATGACTACTTCCCTGATGAATCTTTATTTTCTGTCTCTACAATGCCTTGGTTTGTTAATATTGTTAATTTTCTTGTTTCAGGACAATTGCCAGCTCATTGGAGTACCCAAGACAAAAGAAAGTTCTTGAACGAAGTGAACTTTTGTTGGGATGACCCTTATTTATTCAAATATTATCCTAATCAAATATTTCAAAGATGCATTCCTAACAATGAGGTAAGTAGTGTCATTAAATTTTGTCATTCTGAGGCATGTGGGGGTCATTTCTCATCAAGAAAGACAACTGCAAAAATCTTACAAAGTGGATTATGCTGGCCCACCATGTTCAAAGACTCACATGCATTCTGTAAGACTTGTGAAAATTGTCAAAAGTTGGGATCTATTTCGAAACGTCACATGATGCCTTTAAATCTTATTCTTGTCATTGAGATCTTTGACTGTTGAGGTATAGATTTCATGGGTCCATTTCCTCCATCATTTGGTTTCTTGTACATATTGGTCGCAGTAGATTATGTTTCAAAATAAATAGAGGCAATTCCAAGTCAAACCAATGATCACAAAACAGTGATAAAGTTTTTGAAAGAAAACATTTTAAGTCGATTTGGAATCCCTCGAGCCATGATAAGTGATGGTGGAACACATTTCTGCAACAAGCCATTTGAGTCTTTAATGAAGAAATATAGAATCACCCACAAAGTTGCCACCCCTTATCACCCTCAGACGAGTGGACAGGTAGAACTTGCTAATAAGGAGATTAAACAGATCATAGAGAAAACGGTGAACCCTAATCGGAAAGACTGGTCTTTAAGACTTAATAATGCACTTTGGGCTTATCGAACTGCGTATAAAACATCATTAGGTATGTCACCTTATAGACTAGTATATGAAAAACCTTGTCACTTGCCTGTGAAAATTGAACATAAAGCTTATTAGGCTATTTAAGCTTTCAATTCAAACATTGATGATGTTAGTCAGCTGCGAAAATTGCAAATAAATAAGCTTGAGAAAATAAGAAATGATGCATATGACAATTCAAGAATTAATAAAGCAAAACTCAAAGAGTTTCATGACAAGAAAATACTGAGAAAAACATTCAATGTTGGTAAAAAAAGTCTTGCTTTATAATTCTCAACTCCATTTATTTCCTGGAAAACTAAGATCAAGATGGAGCGGTCCTTTTATTGTGAAACATGTGTATCCATATGGGGCCTGTGATATCGAGAATCCAAAGAATGGCAATGTTTTCAAGGTAAATGGGCATCGGTTGAAAGTTTATTTTGATAAATTTTCAGTTGAAAATGACTCTATTGAATTGAGTGATCCTGTATATAAAGACTGATTCTTTTTCTCACATTGTTTTGTGTTTTGTTTTGGTGTATCTTTTGTTTTGCTAGTTTCACTCACCCCGGTCAAATGGCGGATAACGGTACTCCATGACTCTTAAGTCGGTTCTTTCAGTTTCCCATGATAACTGATATCTGTGTATATAATTGTGCAATTCTCTACTCTTTCTTCTTTCTTTGAATCTCTCATCCAATTCTCATTTGAAAATGGACACCACTCTTGAAAAATTGAAAAAGTATTTTCCCACTCTGCCTAAGAATGCGATTACAAAAATTTACCGTGCTAGATGTGCAAGATTGAGGTTGTTAATGAACCATGGAATTCCTGAAGATATTCGTTGGCTGATTGAAGCAAGGGTCCGGTTATCAGGTGAGTCCTCCAATTCTTTCATTTCACACATGCCTGGAACAGGAAAAAGCACTTTTGCAAAGAGACGTCGTGCAAAACGACTGCAAGTCTGTCACAGATGTGCTAGATGGACTTGTAATGCGACATGTCGTTCTTTAGGAATGTTATCTGTAAACCGTGAAGATAAAATACAATTCATTAAGGATGGCCTAAGTAAGGGGTCTTTAGATAATCTTCTATTGACTCTTGAGACGCACCCTAGTGGAGATGTGCATCGTGCAATTTATGATTTATGGCCCCAATTCCATAAAGAACATGCTCGACTTAGTCTTGGGAATCTGACTAAAAAAGACCCTATTTGCCAGTTTTTAAGAAAACTAGATGGGAAGCCTATCCCCGACCCATAGAGGGCGTTTAAGCCGTTCTTGGAGGTAAAACCAAGAAAAGATATGAGCCACAATCACAACTACCTGTACATACACATGCTTTTTCAAAATAAATAAATAAATAAAGAGAGAGAGAGAGAGAGAGAGAGAGTGAGATTACAACTGACCTACATATAGGTGGTATGATTGCATTTTCAATTTCTCATCTATAAATTCTTCTCTTCCTTCCTTTCATTTCTACTCAACCCATACATTCATCAAATACAGACGTGTGTAGAAATGGTAGGTTCCTCAAGTCATCATATAAACAATATTTGTGTTTTTGGTGGATCTAGTCCTGGAAAAGAAAAGGAGTTTTTATAATCAGCAAATCATCTTGGTCAGGTATTAGCTGAGTGAAAGATTCATTTAGTGTATGGAGGAGGCAACCTTGGGTTAATGGGGGGAGTGTCAATAGCTGCATCTTTAGGAGGTAGTCAAGTTTTAGGGGTTGTCCCCAAAGCTTTAGCACAAGGGGACATCATTGGAAAAACAATTGGAGAGGAATTACAGGTCCCCACAATGTCTGATCACCTGAATGCAATGTTTAACCATGTTGATGCCTTCATTGCCTTACCAGGTGGTCTGGGCACATTGGAAGAGATATTTCATATTTCCTCTTGGGCCCAACTGCACATTCACCATAAACCCATAGGTTTGTTAAATGTTAATGGTTTTTATGATAAGTTGTTGTCTTTTCTTGATCATGCTGTGGAACAGGAATTTCTAACATCTTCAGCATGACAAATCATAATCTCTGCTGCTACTGTTGAATAATTGATTGACCAATTACAATCTTTCATCCCTGTAATTAATCCCTCCAAGAGTCGCATAAATTGGTCAACTAAGGAAAGCCGCAAAAAGCTTAGATTGGATTTGAGCCTTCATTTGTAAAAACTTTGTGTCTTTTGCTTTTATTATTGTGTTTTGTTGTTTCTTATATTTGTTTAAGTGTGTTTTAGGTTTGTCAGTGTTTGTTATTTCAGGTGATGTCTTTTATACTCTATCTTTCTACCTTAAGACATTGAGGACAATGTCTCATTTTGGTTGGGGGGGAAGGGTAGTAGTTGATATTTTTTAAAAAAAAAAACCTGTGTTTTCTATTTCATAAACTATTTGCAAAACTGTTGTTACTAGGATGACAGAGTAAAAGGAGTTCTTTTGTTAAAAGTGACTCTTGAGACGCATCTTAGTAAACATTCTTAACAGGGTCTATCACAATACTTCTTGAAATATTCAGGTTTACAAATTCTCGTATTGGTAGTACTTGATTCTGCTCATATGCTCATTTAACAAGTATTTTTAAATCTTCATTTTCAAACACACACTTTAACATATGATTGTGGGTTGCACATTGGATTATTACATTATTTATGTTCTTTTGTTAAAGGTAACAACTAAGGGAAAGGGATAGTACATAATTTGCAAAAAAAAAAAAATAATGATAATCAAAAGGTAGATAAGTTTGGTTTCGTAGCCTCCCTAACCTAAGCAATTAAGCCTGAAGGGGTGTTTTAACACTTAATACCCTAAAGTCAACTGACTTGGGAGCTATTGGCCCAACGCTTGTTACATGGGTTGAGGAAAAAAGCTTAAGGGAATCAAACATTGCACTATCTACGTATCAGTATCTGCAACCCGAGTTGCTAAGCTCGTAGGGGAGTCTCAACACCTAATGCCCTAAGACCAACTAGTCTGGGAGTCATTAGCCTAAAACTCGTTACATGGGTTAAAGATACATTGTGTTTCAAGTTGTATGTGTATATAAATAAATAAATAAATAAAGAAAAAGAAAAAAAAATAATAATCCCAACCTAAGGAAGTTAGCCTTAAACATTAGAACAAAAATTTGAGCCTTCGTTTGTAAAAACTTTGTGTCTTTGGGTTTTATTATTGTGTTTTATTGTTTCTTATATTTGTTTAAGTGTGTTTCAGGTTTGTCAGTGTTCGTTATTTCAGGTGATATCTTCTATACTCTATCTTTCTACCTTAAGACATTGAGGACAATGTCTCATTTTGGTTGGGGGGAAAGGGTAGTAGTTGATATTTAAAAAAAAACAAAAAAAAACCTGTGTTTTCTATTTCATAAACTATTTGCAAAACTGTTGTTACTAGGATGGCAGAGTAAAAGGAGTTTTTTTGTTAAAGTGACTCTTGAGACGCATCTTAGTAAACATTTTTAATAGGGTCTATCAGAATACTTCTTGAAATATTCAGGTTTACAAACTCTCGTATTGGTAGCACTTGATTCTGCTTATATGCTCATTTAACAAGTATTTTTAAATCTTTATTTTCACACACACACTTTAACATATGATTGTGGGTTGCACATTGGATTATTACATTATTTATGTTCTTTTGTTAAAGGTAACAACTAAGGGAAAGAGATAGTACATAATTTGCAAAAAAAAAAAAGATAATAAAAAGGTAGATAAGTTTGGTTTCGTAGCCTCCCTAACCTAAGCAATTAAGCCCGAAGGGGTGTTTTAACACTTAATACCCTAAAATCAACTAACTTGGGAGCTATTGGCCCAACGCTTGTTACATGGGTTGAGGAGTAAAGCTTCAGGGAATCAAACATTGCACTATCTACATATCAGTATCTGCAACCCGAGTTGCTAAGCTCGTAGGGGAGTCTCAACACCTAATGCCCTAAGACCAACTGGTCTGGGAGTCATTAGCCTAAAACTCGTTACATGGGTTAAAGATACATTGTGTTTCAAGTTGTATGTGTATATAAATAAATAAATAAAAAAGAAAAAGAAAAAATAATAATAATCCCAACCTAAGGAAGTTAGCCTTAAAATTAGAACAAAAATTTATTTTTCTTCCAAGTAAAGCCCCATAACTATATGTTGATATTTTGAGCACAAAAGAAAGGTTTAGTAATATCTTGTTTAAGAGGTATTGAGCATATATATAAATTTAATGAGAGTTTGTTTATCTGGATAAATTAAAACAAGTTGAATGATGAATGCCTTGCTTTATGGAATTTGCAAATTATTTTTCTATTTTAACGCTTTGATTACTAGGGACTACTAATAAGCTGGTTGGGAGGTGATTAGTACTTAAAAGTGCATTATCAAGGTTTTATATTATCATTTTGCACTTAAAGTATCAATAACTCCTTAACTAAAGCATGTTTTATAATAACAAGTCTAATACTATAAAATGCCCTAATATATGGTAAATGTTCATCTTAAATACAGGCCTATCACATAAATCAAAGGATTGATTGATGAATTCAACTACTGAAATTTGTGAAGATAAAGAGAGGGTGAAACTTAGAAAAGAGATGTTGGTGCAGTCCAAACTGGAACACTGTTTGGTAATTGGGTCATATCTCGAGTTCTAGATGTCCAAATGACCTTGATTTTTTACACAAATTCAGTAAGACATAGGCCTACAACTTTCATGTTTTCATCAGGATCTAAGAAGGCCGTTTTCAAGTCCAAATTATAGAAACAACAGAGAAGTCCGAATCTGTCCTACAACCCGAATACTGTTTAGTGTTTGGCCCATATTTGGAGTTCTAGAAGTCCAAATGACCTCTATTTTTTTTTTCTGGAAAGCTGAGTCAATTTCCTACAACTTTCATGTTTTCCAGTGGACCTAGTTTGGATGGTAGCATTTTTGTTTCATTCAGACAAGAAGATAAGGATTTTCACCAAGTCAAAAGTTGGCCACCCACTCAACAATTAGTCATCAAATCAATAATTCTGAATTTTGGCCTATAAAAGGAGGCATTTGCCATGTATTTGGGGGCTTGGTTGTTCAGATCAATTTCATGTTCTTTATTTTTCTCTTTATATTTTGTTTTGTAATTCTTAAGTTTTGCTTTCATTAATATCTTGTTTATGCTTTTCATTTCCTTTCCTTTCCTTAGTTAACTTGTATCTTATTTATGTTCTTGTTTTGTTTATTTGTGTTTTTCTTCATCATTATGTTTAGCTAAGTTTAAAATACCATTGGTGGATCCTCTAACCTTGACATTTGTTTTTATCATTGTTTAATCCTTACATTAATCTTCCATCTCAAAGTTCTCATTAATTTCTTCCTCCTCTTCTTATTACTACTACTACTACTACTACTACTACTACTACTATTATTATTATTATTTACATTCTGTTTATATTATATAATTTATCTCTTTGATCTTTTCATAAATTCAGTATATAGGCTGGAAACCTGTGACCCGATATTTTAGATCATTTTCAGGTATAACAACGCCACGTACTGAGTATTATTATTATTATTGTTGTTGTTGTTGTTGTTGTCTTGTTATTTATAATTTATACAATTAACCTCTCTGTGGTTCGACCCCGGTCTTGCCGGGTTATTTATTACTTCGACACTCCTGTACTTGGGAGAAGACATCAATCTTTTGGTCGTGTCAATGCCTTAAGAGGATGGCCAGATTTAAGATAATAGCATATTGTAAGAATTGATGCATGTATATGTACTGCAAGTTGTATATACCAAGAACATGAAGGAACTACAAATGCCACGCTTCAAACATGAGATAATGTTAATGCTTCATTAAACTGCTAGACCGTTTTATTATTATTATTATTATTAAGTAATTGTATTCTTGTAAATGTTTTGTACTGCAGTAGGGACGTCACACCAACAAAGTGCTTTGGAAACCCAATACACGGAACCTACTTTTGCAAGGAATCATTTAGTTGCATTCTAAATCATGATATATTTTATATGAATCAATGTACTGAATGTATAACTATTATTAGATCCTTTTAGATTAAATTCGTGATGACTATTAGTAGGATAGAATATAAACTTATGTCTATGCATGTATATTTTAAATGCAAACTTCTAACCATTCAAACATAATATTATGAGTTTATATAAGATTCAATTTTAAATGAAATATTGATTGTTGTTGATTTATGGATTGTATATTGATGATGTGAAAGGAACATGTTCACCGATTATCGACACGATGTATGTTAGGTACCAAAAAAAAATTACTATTGTTTTGGGCTTGAAAAGCCGGGTTGTTACGAACTTAACATATAATCTAGCCTAAGGTCAATAGGTTTGGTAGGTCACTAGACTCATGTCCAATTAGGCTAAGCGCACAACCAAACCTAAGGGCATTAGGTTTTAACAACTCGACAGATGCATACTCGTCTGGGCTCAGCACGTAACCAACCCAAGGGCGCTGAGTATAATAGCTGGTTAGGCTTGTATCCATTTGGGATTGGCCCATAGCCATACCTAAAGACGTTGGGTCTAAAAGTGTGCAAGACTCATGTCATCTTGGTCTGACATTATGCTAAGCTTAGGAGTTATCACCGTGCCCTTGGACCTTATAAACATGGACTTAGGCTCGAATTCTTTTTTTATAAAGTTTCCAAAAATACGGATCCATCAGTATTATTATTATTATTGGTACAAGATAAAGAGTAAAGAAAAATGAGTTTTAAAATCTCTTAACTTTTCATAGTTTATTACAGTTTAATATCTAGTTTTAATATGTATCACTTACACCTTTCTATTCTTTCAATATGATCAAATTGTAAAGAGCTTATTATAATGATTAAAAATATTCATAATGATACTCTCCATCTTTATTGGATTAATAAATGTTTTTCAAAAATAGAGAAATGGTAGTCCCACAATCGATCCTACAAACATATAATTATAGTTTCGTCCTAAACTTTTATCATAACATAAACAAATCCTTTAGAATACTAAATATTTTATTATCTTCTATAATATTTTTGCCCTTGCAACCGTAAAAAAAAATTGCATAGTTATAAAGAACACTTTTATTTTTTTAATTCAAAAAATATATGTTCTCATTATTTATTCAAATTGGAAATAAAAAAAACATCACTATTGTAAGATAAGACATAAAAGATAGGAATAATTATCAAAACTCATAACCCAAATCATGGAGCCCACTAGGCTTAACATCCAATAAGAAGTGTATTTGATAATGTTCCAAAATCCATTGTTTAAGAATAAAGATTTGTTATGTTTAAATAATGGGTTAAACATAATGGGTAATCATATGTTCATGTCAATATTCTTTTTTTCAAAGTTTAAAAAGTTGATGATTGGTGGTAGAAAGCTTAACATTTACAAAAAAAAAAAAAAACATTATGGTGTTTAAGAACCTTCAGATGATAAAACATTAAATTCCAATAATAAGAGTGTTTATTTTTGTTTTGGTATGATAACTACTATGAGATTTAAAAGTACTAGTTCTATAGGATAGAAATTGTGAACCCCTTACATGTTCATAGGATATAAGTAGCCTATGAATCTTGTTATTTAGTTTAAGTGGAGGGGTTAAAGTGTAATTTTTCTCTAATAGAATTAATGAGAGATAAATATCTCCTACACATACATTAATAAGAGATAAATATCTCTAACATTAATATTTTATGTTAAAAGTCATAAAAATAAGCAAATGGAGCCTTGCAACCCAACAAGAGGCCTATAATGATTTTCAGGCCTTTAACCCTTTGTGTTTGGGACACTGCCAAGCCCATGATCAATGTGTATGGTAGCAAGCCAGACTCATGCCCATTTGGGCTTAGCACGTAACTAAGCTTGAGGGCGTTAGGTCAAGCAACACACCAAACACATACCTAATTAGGCTTAGCACAACAAAACCCAAGTTGATGGGTGTGACAATTCGTTAGATCCATGACCAATTAGGCTTAGCCACAATCTAGCCCAAGGTCGATAGGTTTGGTAGTTCGCTAGACTTATGTCCAATTAGGCTCGGCGCACAGCTAAGCCTAAAGACACTAGGTTTTAACAACTAACTAGACCCATACTCGTTTGGGCTCAGCACGCAGCCAAGCACAAAGGTGCTAAGTATAACAGCTTGTTGGGACTGTATCCATTTAGGCTTGGCCCCTAGCCATGTCCAAAGGCATTGGGTCTGAAAGCATGCTAGACCCATGTCATCTAGGCCTAACATTATACTAAGCTTAGAAATGTTGGGTATAAATGTGATCTCTACCTATTTATCAAAGAGTTATCACCCTGCCTTTGGACCTTATAAATAGGGACTTAGGCTCAAATTCTTTTTTTATAAAGCTGCCAAAAATACAAATCCATTAGTATTATTATTATTTTTGGTACAAGTTAAAGAGTAAAGAAAAATGAGTTTTAAAATCTCTTAAGCCTTTCATAGTTTATTACAATTTAATATCTAGGTTTAATATGTATCAATTACACCTTTCTATTCTTTCAATATAATCAAATTGTGAAGAGCTTATTATAATGATCTGTTTTTTAGTGGCATTTAGGAAAAGATCCAATACGTTCATCACCAACCAGGAAAAAGGCCACGAGGAAGGTATGGTTATCATCAACTCTGCAGAGCATTGTCCATAGACTAATGTAAGCTTCTAACATTGATCACATCCTCAAGTTAGCATCATCACTTAGGAAGGTTGGCCAGTAGAATCTTCCTCTGATGACCCGAGCAGCAAGAGCTCTAAAACTGGTGTGCAAACTACAAACTCCCCCATGAATTTTCCTCAAAACATAACTGCTTTCTCATAAAGACAAGCACTTTAACAAAGAAGCCAGGGCAAATCATCCAAGACCTTTTAAACCAAACAATACTTTGTTGCTTGTCTAGTTAGACGAATGACCTCATTTTTATCCAGGGTAACTTCCTAGTTAGCAAATAATTCTTGAAGGGATTTTTAAAATCATTTTCTATGTTAATTGGGCTTAGTCCATCCTATATGCTTGGTTTTTCTAAAGTTTTAATACATATTCTAAAAGGAGTTCAACCAAATTAGAGCTTGCTAGTTTGGACAAGAGATCTACCCTACCATTTTTTTCTCTTGGAATATGATCAATTGAGATTTCTTTGTCTTTTTCAGAGAGTTGAACTTGGACCTTTTGCAATTATTTCATGAAAGTGGGGTCTCTAGTTTCAAATGCCCTTTGGCACTGTCTCATTACCAGCTAGGAGTCATTGTGGACATGAAAAAGGAAAGCTTTTTCCATGAGAGCTTCCTATTTTGATACATTATTGGTGTAAAAATTCAAAATGAGTCATATACTCAAAATAATTGCTCGTATGGACTCACAAACACAGCCCCAACACCACTTTCTTTAAAATTAGAAGATCCATCGACATATAATCCTTAAGACAGGATAAATTGTATGGATTTTATAGGATCTCTGTTTCACCTAAAGGGATTGATTACTCAATTATTGGTATAAGCTTTTCTAAGATAGTTTTCTCAAAAGAACATTCAGTTATGAAGTCTACTAGAGCTTGCCCCTTAATAGTTGGCATTGGTTAGTAAATGAGTTCATATTATTCTAACTCAATTTCTGTAAAACCTAACAAAAAAAAATATAGTATTATGCTAGCCTATGCTAGGAAAGAATTAATGGAATCAAACCAGCCTCTTTTAGGTAGAAATTATAGGGGGGGAAACAGCAGACTCTAGGTGAGAATTGTGAGAGAGGAAACCAGCCCTTAGATAACCCAATATAGGGATAAGAACAAGAGTGACCAGCTCCCAACCACCTACCATCTCATTTAAGAGGGGTATAATTGTAAGAGAGGAAAAAAATATGATTTTTCCTCTCCCCAAAAACCGACAGCAACCACCCCTTCCCTAGAAGAAACCTAACCAAACTAGCTTGAATGCCATTTCTCTTGAGTGTTTGAGTGAATGGAGAGGTAGAGAAAGAGAGACAACCAGAAACCATGGAAGAAGAAGGAGCATAGAGGGTCGACTAGTGCAGTAGGAGAAGAGAAGGAAGAAGAGAGGAAGAGAAGAACAAAATCACCAAAACCTTTCCTAGGATTGTTAAAATCATAAGGTAAGAGTAATATCACTTCCTTGGTTGGTTGTTATCTCATGATTTTGAACAAAGAAGAGGGAGAAAACTCATAATGGAAGATTAGGGTTCTTACACTTTAACTCAAGATTTAACAAACTAAATGAGAAGATCTAAGTAGTATAAGGAATGAAAGAGCACAAGTGCAGACCCTTTTCAAAAGAAATACAAATGAACATGAATTATTTTGAGTGTATAAACCTAAGGGAGGGATGGCCAAATTGAAAGGATGAATGGAATATGAAACGGAATGATGAAATGAATGGACTTTGATCTTGTTAAACTCCTATAAACATGATTGAGCTAAAACAAAATTCATGTTTATGTTAATGTCTTGATTTTTCATATATGGTTGATGAACTTGTGTGGAAGTGAAATGAAGTGATGGAATATGCAAAATTATGATCTTGTTAAGCCTTTAGAGACATGTTTGAGCTGAAACAGAAATCATACTATGTTAATGCTTTGATTTTGTTTTGTGATTGATTCATTTGCATGGTTATAAACCAAGTGAATGAAGGTGTGATTATAGCATGTTGTTGTGAATATACTTGTGATAGAAATGAAGAATTGCATATGCGAATTAGAGGGAGAATGGATAACAATGTCCGGCCAAAGAAAAAATGGGAAACCATAAAGGAAAGTTTGCGTGATGAGCACCCTTAGGGAAAGAAGATATAGGATGGAAATGAAACCTTTGTGTAATACAAAATTGCTATTAATTTGTGTTGATGAATTAGTATGATACAATTAAAAACATAGAATGGATTATTATGGCAACATTAGGTTTCAATCTTAGAGTGATGGTTAGAAGAACCTTTGGAAAATGTACATGGTGAGACTTGGTTGTGTATTGCTTGATAACCTTGTGATAAATTTGGATGTGTTTTGGTTACGGTCTATGTTCAACTAGGTTAGGGTGTGTTATAAGAGGGAAAACTTAGCATAGACCTTATGCATAACCTAGGGGAAAAGTAGAACCAGAAATGACTTAGCTTTCACTGATGATTTTTTTTATATATAATTTATGTACCAGCAGCGATTTAGTTTCATTGATGATTTCTGATGTCAGTCGTGGCTTAGTTTTTGCTAATGATTTCTGGGTTGGTAGTGACTTAGTTTTCATTGATGATTTATGAGTCAGTAGTGAACTAATTTTTGCTGATGAATTCTGGGTTAGTAGTGACTTAGTTTTCATTGATGATTTTCTATACTAATAGTGACTTAGTTTCGCTGATGATTTTCTATGTTAGCAATGACTTAATTTTTGCTGAAGATTTCTGGGTAAGCAATGACTTAATTTTCGCTGAAGATGTCTAAGTCAATAATGAACTAGTTTTCGCTGGTGAATTGTAGGTCAACAATGACTTAGTTTTCGTTGATGATTTTCTATGCCAACAATGACTTTGTTTCGTTGATGATTTTATGTGTCAACAGTGACTTAATTTTCATTGATGATTTATGGGCCAGTAATGACCCAGCTCTCATTGATGATTTCTAGGTCAGCAACAACTTAGTTTGTGTTGATGATTTTCTATGCCAGCAATAACTTAGGTTTCGCTGATGAATTCTAGGTTAGTAGTTACTTAGTTTTCATTGATGATTTTATGTGCCAGCAGTTACTTACTGTTGCTGATGATTTTTGGGTTAGCAACGACCTAGTTTCGCTAATGATTTTGTGTGTTAGCAATGACTTAGCTTCGCTGATGATTTCTAGATTAATAGTGACTTAATTTTCATTTATGAAACTTCATGCTAGAACGATCTAGTTCTCATTGATGATTTCATCATCAATTTGGCCCAACTCACTATGAGACTCAAGAATTAAACACTAGGATGTTTGTGGGTGACCTACATTTGAAATTAAGAGAAATGTTTTGATAGAATGACTTCCATTGTTTGATTAAATGATGTGTGGGAAACTTGAATATGAACATGTATATTTTTTATTTATGTATGGTATTGGTTTATGTGATTATTGAATGCGAATATGTTGATTAATGATCATTTGATGTGTCAAGTGGTGCGACTAGGATCGAACCTTCGAACGGACGAGGACATCCCATAATATCAATTTTCTGAAAGGATTTCATTATAAAAGAATTGTTTTTATCTTGTTGTGACTACTAAATCACTCATGGAATGTATTGAGTATTGTGATAAACTTCGGCTAATGACATCTGAGATGGATGACTGGGTTGGATATTATGATTAGCTCTAGCTAATGGCATCCGAGATGGATGACCGGGGTTGCACAATAGAGTTAATTACATCAACATGAAAAACAGATTCAGAGTCATTAGGATATTTCATTGCACAAAAAATGTTAAATGTTACTATTTCCCCCATCAAACTCGCAAGATAAAGTTCCTCATGCATATCAATCTTAGTTCTTGTTGTTTTCATAAATGGTCTGCCTAACAATAAATAAGTTGAGTTCGAAGCAAATTCATCATCCATGACTATAATATAAAAATCCACAGGAAAAATCAATTCATTTATTCTAATTAAAAAATCCTCAACAATGCTTTCTAGATATGAATTAGACCTATATGCCAATTGAATTATTACCCTTGTTTCTTTTAAAGGTCCTACATTCAAAACCTTATAAATTGAAAGTGGCATAACATTGATCGACAATACTAAATCAAGCATAGCTTTTCATACCTTATGATTTCAATTACGTATGGTATAGTGAACATACCTAGGTCCTTGCATTTCTGAGGCAATTTCCTTTGTATGACTACTGACACATTCTTTCCAACTCTTATTTTCTCATCAATGTTCAACTTTTTTTTGTTGGTGCACAATTCCTTGATAAATTTTTCATATCCTGGACTTTGTTTGACTGCATCCAACAATTGAATATTAACTTCAACCTTCCAAAAGGTTTCAAAAATATCATGCTTTGACTCTTTCTTCCTTGCCTTTGCTAATCTACCAGGGAATAGGGATGCAACTAGATTCTTAATGATAAGAAAGACGGGCTTACCACTTAACTTTCTTCTTAGCACATCCAAAATTGTTGGTTATGTTTCCAGCATGTTATTCCTAGTATCTGCTGAATCTGGAATTGCAACTAGTGATATATTTCCTATTGAATCTATTGTTGCAGCTAGTAGTATGGTTTGCACCACAGTAGCTTATGATCCTGGCATTGCAACTAGCTGGGTAGTTTGTACCACAGTAGTTGCTGAATCTAGAGTTGCAACTGACGGTATATTTCCTGTTGAACCAGGTGTTGCAGCTAGCAGTATGGTCTATGTCGCATGTGTGCAGCGTCACGATGATATTCCACTTCATCAATGTATTGGGGAATTATAGGGAGGTAATGAATTCTTGTCTTTTATCAGTGGAAGGAGGGAATGGAAGTCGCCACCTAGTATTTTGGTCAATAGAAACCCTAACTGGTCTTAGAGATCGGGAATGGGAACTGGTTGTGTAAAGGGAAGGTATAAGCACCTCAAATAGCGTCTTACTTAAGGTAAGCTGTATTGTTTGCTTATAAAAATCTAAGGTGTTATTGTATTTCTAAGTGTTGGTCCGTCTATGATTTAAGTAAAGTCCTCCTTAGTATGGAAGTCCTTATTTTATCGGGTAAAAAAACTAACCGTTCTAAAGTTAATAAAAAGAAACTTCATTTTTAATATCGAGAATATGTTTTATGTATGAATTCATATTCCAGATACTAAAAGAAAAAAAAACAAAATATTTTGTGGGTATATTTTTTGAAATATTGGCCTAGTTCTAATGGCTTTAAGAAATTGGTTATTAAAGCCAAAATGCATGCTAAAACATATATTATTTTTTTGTTGTATGAAAATACGATGTGATGATTTGTTTTCTTGAGTTTGAGAGACTTGGCCGTATGCATGAAAATAAAATATTTTTTTGTTTTATAAAAACAATTTGCAATGTTTTGATGAAAACCGGGTATTTTAATACTAGATTTGTATCTTTACGGTATAAATATACAAACCAATATTAAACAAAATTGATAAAAAAATATACGGGAAAATCACAAATTTTTTAAAGGATTTTTTAGAATTTTTTGATATTTTTATCTTAATATATAATATTAAATATTATAATATATAATACATAATACTATAAAATATATGGGCTTGGCCGGCCCAACTAACTGGGCCGAACTCAACCCAAAAGGTTGGGCCGTATGAGTCTGAGACGAGATTGGCCCAAAAAATATAGGTTAAGTCTTGGCCCAATAGGACATGGGCCATGACCAGCCCAAAAGGAAAGAAAAGGCATCGGGCCGTAGCAAGCCCATTGGGAAACAAGGCCAAGATCGGCCCGAAAATTTAAAAAAAAAAAAAAACTTATTTCTATAAGGCCGGACTTAGCCTAGTCACATGGACTGGGCTGATTGTCCGGCCTGGAGTCTATGAACTAGTTACTGTGCATGCTTTGTATGAGTATGGTAACCAGTTAATTAAAATTATCCGGTTACTATGCTCATGCACAGTAATCGACTAATTATATTTCTTAGCTGCAGAAACGTGTACGGTGCACGTTTCTGCATGCAAAATAAACCACACGAAATTGATAAGGAGAATGAGAGTGTTAACTGAACAAAGGGGCTCTGGTGGAGGAACTGGCGGTTGTTTGTGGTGGCAGTTGGGATGAATATGGTGGCGGTGTAATGGCTCACGGACAGAAGCTCCAAGCAGCGGCGAGACATAACCGTCCACTCCCTTTTTTCTGGAGTTTTGTTTTGTTTTCTGTTCTTTCATTGTCAAGCAGCTTCCCCTTTTGCACTCCTTGTTCTCCCCTGTTTCTCTCTCTCAAACCCCCCCTTGTTTCAAGCCCGTCTTCTCTCTCTCTCTCTCTCTCTCTCATCTATTTTCTTTTCTTTTTTACTCTCTCTGGTGCTAGTGTTGAGAGTGGTATTTATCGGGAAAAAGGGAGTGGGATCAATGAATCAATTCAATTGCATCCCTGTCAACTTCAATCGTAGGCCGTAAAGTTGGCTGCTTTTTTGAATTTAGTCCTTGGTTTTGAATTTGTGCATTTTGACCCTCAATTGATCAATAAACTTCAAATTTCTTCAATTTGGTCCCTGATTCGGTCAATTTCAGCCCCTTTATTTACGCATCTTTTCCAGTTTGGTCCTTGGTTTGGATTTTTTAATGAAGTCCCCAGTTGGCCAGCAAACTTCAATGTTAATGCAATTAAGCCTCTGATTTGACCAAATCAACTCTTTAAAATTGTAATTTGACCCCTAAACTTTAATTTCTTCCGATGAAAGCCCAATTTGACTTAAAAATCAATTTTTCTTGCAATTAAACCTTCTATAAATTCAATTAAACCTTCAATAAAATCCAATTTAGTCTATAAACATCTGATTTTGGACTTTTCTCCTGAAAATTGAATTTTCTTTTTCAACAGGGCTCTTATTACTTAAGTATATACTGTCAAATTTTAATCTTTGTATTTTTGAACATCCTTAATCAATTTCTTACCATTGTTTGGTTGCTTCGACATCCTACTCTATTCTTATTATTATTGCTTTTATTATTTTTTTGGATTTCTTCTAACTATATATATATATATATATATATATATATATATTCTTCTTTTTTTTGTGTGGGGACCCAAAAATGGGTTACAACAGTCTGCACCACAGTAGCTACTGATCCTGATATTATAGCTAGTTGGGTAGTATGTATTATAGTAGCTATTGAATCTGAAGTTACAGCTAGCGGTATATTTCCTGTTGAATCTAGTGTTGTAGCTAGCAGTATGGTCTGCACCACAATAGCTATTTATCCTAGTATTGTAGTTAGTTGGGTAGTCTATACAATAGTAGTTGCTGAATCTGGCATTGCAGCTACCAGCATATTTGCTAATGATTCTTGCGTTACAGTTGGCAACATGGTCTACACTTCCCTACCACTTCTAAGACTAATAACACTTGTGTTTTCTCTTGGGTTAATTTCAACTTAAGATAGCAGCTTCCCTCTATTTGCCTCAATGCTACTCACAAACAATGCAAGTTGTAAAATTTGAGTCCAAATTCTAGATGCTAGCTCTTGTTTCTTATTGGAACATCTGTGTATTAGTGGCTAAAGACTTCATAATTTCTTCTAAAGACATACCTAAATTTGATGCTTGGTGAAGAGGAAAAGCTGAATTGTCATTGACATATGACCAAAAGGGTTGTTGGTTTTGGGGCTGACTATACTTAAGGTTTTGGTGATCTTTCCAACCGTGGTTGTAATTGTTTGAATATGGTTCGTATTTCCTTGGTTGACTACCAAACCCTCCTATCATATTCACTTGAGGGGTTGCATCTTCTTGAAGTTGTGGGCATATATCAGTAGAATATTCTAGAACTACACAAATGCTACTCTTTAAATTGCCTAACTTGTCCCAACAGCACTTGTCTCACAAGAGAAGTTAATTCTGAAAGTTGTCTCAATATTAGAATGTATCATTTTATTTACCTTTCAAGGAGTGCGATCTGCTCTGATTCCAAACTATTGTGAGTTTGCTGCCATTTTTAGAGATCAAATCTCTTACTTCTACATGAGTCTTTTTTACAAGTGCACCATAACTTGCAGCATTTATCATGCTTCGATCCATGGGCAATAATCCTTCATAAAAATATTGCAACAATAATTGGTCAGAAATTTGGTGATGTGATCAACTTGTGCACAACTGATCAAAACGTTCCCAGTATTCATATAACGTTTCCCTATTATTTTGGCAAATTCCACTAATTTCCTTACGAATAGTTCCAACCTGTGAGGCTGGAAAGAATTTTTCCAGGAACTTAATCTTCAAATCATTCCATGTTAGTATTGATCCTAAAGGAAGGTAATAAACTCAGTCCTTCTCCTTGTCTACAAAAGAGAATGGGAAAGCCCTCAATTTAATTTGTTCCTCTGTCACTCCTTATGGCTTCATGGTTGAACAAACCATATGGAATTCTTTAAAGTGCTTGTGGGGGTCTTCACCTGCAAAGCCTCGAAAAGTAGGTAGTAAATGAATCAAACCAAATTTTAACTCATAGGCTACATCAATATTTGGAAATTCAATGTATAATGGTTGTTGGCTCATGTTAGGAGTTGTTAACTCCCTTAATGTTTTATTTTCTGCCATATTTTTAGAAACCTTTGCTTGTTAACACGACCAAAAGATTGATGTCTTCTCCCAAGTGCAGGAGTGTCGAAGTAATAAATAACCTGGCAAGACCGGGGTCGAACCACAAAGAAGTTAATTGTATAAATTATAAATAACAAGACAACAAAAACAACAACAACAATAATAACAATAATAGTAATAGTAATAGTAGTAGTAGTAGTAGTAGTAGTAGTAGTAATACTCAGTACGTGGCGTTGTTATACCTGAGAATGATCTAAAAGATCGGGTCACAGGTTTCCAGCCTATATACTGATTTTATGAAAAGATGAAAGAGATATATTATATAATATAAACAGAATGTAAATAATAATAATAATAATAGTAATAATATTAATAATAATAATGGTAGAAGAAGATGATGAAGATGAAGAAATTAATGAGAACTTTGAGATGAAAGATTAATGTAAGGATTAAACAATGATAAAAACAAATGCCAAGGTTAGAGGATCCACTAATGGTATTTCAAACAAGTATAGTATAAACTCTTATTACTCAATTTGGAAACCACACACGAAGGAGGTTCCAATCGGATGATTTGTCATTAATAGCTCATTATAAATTATTAACATGATCATATTAATTATCTTATTTACATAACACCAAACTTTTAAATATTGTCAGGAATTCATGATGTTAACTGATGTTAACAACAAATCAAGTTCCTTTCATAGCCCAGGTGTAGGTAATACCATACGGTTGGGCTATGAGAGTGCCAAGCATTTGTTGTACCAAGTGTTATTTAACACAAATCTAGATTAACCATTTAACAAGCAAGGTATTAAGAATTAGTAAGATAAAAAGATAAGACATGTTAATATTAAACATTAAGATCCATGTTGAGTTTACACCATACTTATTCTTACACCATTAGTGTTACCTTTTCACCTTGACATAATAAACTTAGCTAAACATAATGAAGAAAAGAAACATAAATAAACAAAACAAGAACATAAATAAGATACAAGTTAACTAAGAAAAGGAAAGGAAATGAAAAACATAAACAAGATATTAATGAAAGCGAAACTTAAGAATTACAAAAAAAAAATATATAAAGAGAGAAATAAAGAGCATGAACTTGATCTGAACAACAAAGCCCCCAAATACATGGCAAATGCCTCCTTTTATAGGCCAAAATTCAGAATTATTGATTTGCTGGCTAATTGTTGAGTGGGTGGCCAACTTTTGACTTGGTGAAAATCCTTATCTTCTTGTCTGAATAAAACAAAAATGCTACCATCCAAACTGGGTCCACTAGAAAACATGAAAGTTGTAGGAAATTGACTCAGCTTTCCAAGAAAAAAAACTGGAGGTCATTTGGACTTCTAGAACTCAAGATATGGGCCAAACACTGAACGGTGTTCGGGTTGTAGGACAGATTCGGACTTGTCCGTTGTTGCTATAATTTGGACTTGAAAATGGCCTTCTTAGATCTTGATCAAAAATGAAAAATGTAGGTCTATGTCTTACTGAATCTGTGTAAAAATTTGAGGTCATTTGGACATCTAGAACTCGAGATATGACCCAATTACCGAACAGTGTTCCAGTTTGGACTGCACCAACATCTCTTTTCTAAGTTTCACCCTCTCATTATCTTCACAAATTTCAGTAGTTGAATTCATCAATCAATCCTTTGATTTATGTGATAGGACTGCATTTAATATGAACATTTACCATATATTAGGGCATTTTATAGTATTAGACTTGTTATTATAAAACATGCTTTAGTTAAGGAGTTATTGATACTTTAAGTGCAAAATGATGATATAAAACCTTGATAAATATGCACTTTTAAGTACTAATCACACCCCCCCCCAACCAGCTTATTACTAGTCCCTAGTAATCAAAGCGTTAAAATAGAAAAATAATTTGCAAATTCCATAAAGCAAGGCATTCATCATTCAACTTATTTTAATTTATCCAGATAAACAAACTCTCATTAAATTCATATATCTGCTCAATACCTCTTAAACAAGATATTACTAAACCTTTCTTTTGTGCTCAAAATATCAACATATAGTTATGGGGCTTTACTTGGAAGAAAAACAAATTTTTGTTCTAATGTTTAAGGCTAACTTCCTTAGGTTGGGATTATTATTTTTTTTTCTTTATTTATTTATTTATTTATTTATATACACATACAACTTGAAACACATTGTATCTTTAACCCATGTAACGAGTTTTAGGCTAATGACTCCCAGACCAGTTGGTCTTAGGGCATTAGGTGTTGAGACACCCCTACGAGCTTAACAACTCGGGTTGCAGATACTGATACGCAGATAGTGCAATGTTTGATTCCCTTAAGCTTTTCTCCTCAACCCATGTAACAAGCGTTGGGCCAATAGCTCCCAAGTCAGTTGACTTTAGGGTATTAAGTGTTAAAACACCCCTTCGGGCTTAATTGTTTAGGTTAGGGAGGCTACGAAACCAAACTTATCTACCTTTTTATTATCATTATTTTTTTTGTTTTTTTTTTTTTGCAAATTATGTACTATCCCTTTCCCTTAGTTGTTACCTTTAACAAAAGAACATAAATAATGTAATAATCCAATGTGCAACCCACAATCATATGTTAAAGTGTGTGTTTGAAAATGAAGATTTAAAAATACTTGTTAAATGAGCATATGAGCAGAATCAAGTACTACCAATACGAGAGTTTGTAAACCTGAATATTTCAAGAAGTATTCTGATAGACCCTGTTAAGAATGTTTACTAAGATGCGTCTCAAGAGTCACTTTTAACAAAAGAACTCCTTTTACTCTGTCATCCTAGTAACAATAGTTTTGCAAATAGTTTATGAAATAGAAAACACAGGTTTTTTTAAAAAAAAAATATCAACTACTACCCTTTTCCCCCAACCAAAATGAGACATTGTCCTCAATGTCTTAAGGTAGAAAGATAAAGTATAGAAGACATCACCTGAAATAACGAACACTGACAAACCTGAAACACACTTAAACAAATATAAGAAACAACAAAACACAATAATAAAACCCAATGACACAAAGTTTTTACAAACAAAGGCTCAAATCCAATCTAAGCTTTTTACGGCTTTCCTTAGTTGACCAATTTATGCGACTCATGGAGGGATTAATTACAGGGATGAAAGATTGTAATTGGTCAATCAATTATTCAACAGTAGCAGCAGAGATTATGATTTGTCGTGCTGAAGATGTTAGAAATTCCTGTTCCACAGCATGATCAAGAAAAGACAACAACTTATCATAAAAACCATTAACATTTAACAAACCTATGGGTTTATGGTGAATGTGCAGTTGGGCCCAAGAGGAAATATGAAATATCTCTTCCAATGTTCCCAGACCACCTGGTAAGGCAATGAAGGCATCAACATGGTTAAACATTGCATTCAGGTGATCAGACATTGTGGGGACCTGTAATTCCTCTCCAATTGTTTTTCCAATGATGTCCCCTTATGCTAAAGCTTTGGGGACAACCCCCAAAACTTGACTACCTCCTAAAGATGCAGCTATTGACACTCCCCCCCATTAACCCAAGGTTGCCTCCTCCATACACTAAATGAATCTTTCGCTCAGCTAGTACCTGACCAAGATGATTTGCTGATTCTAAAAACTCTTTTTCTTTCCCAGGACTGGATCCACCAAAAACACAAATATTGTTTATGTGATGACTTGAGGAACCTGCCATTTCTACACACTTCTGTATTTGATGAATGTATGGGTTGAGTAGAAATGAAGGGAAGGAAGAGAAGAATTTATAGATGAGAAATTGAAAATGCAAGCATACCACCTATATATAGGCCAACTGTAGTCTCTCTCTCTCTCTCTCTCTCTCTCTCTCTATTTATTTATTTATTTTGAAAAAGCATGTGTATGTACAGGTACTTGTGATTGTGACTCACATCTTTCCTTGGTTTTACATCCAAGAACGGCTTAAACGCCCTCTATGGGTCGGGGATAGGCTTCCCATCCAGTTTTCTTAAAAACTGGCAAACAGGGTCTTTTTTAGTCAGATTCCCAAGACTAAGTCTAGCATGTTCTTTATGGAATTATGGCCATAAATCATAAATTGCATGATGCACATCTCCACTAGGATGCGTCTCAAGAGTCAATAGAAGATTATCTAAAGACCCCTTACTTAGGCCATCCTTAATGAATTGTATTTTATCTTCACGGTTTACAGATACCATTCCTAAAGAATGACATGTCACATTACAAGTCCATCTGGCACATCTGTGACAGACTTGCAGTCGTTTTGCATGACGTTTCTTTGTAAAAGTGCTTTTACCTGTTCCAGGCATGTGTGAAATGAAAGAATTAAAGGACTCACCTAATAACCGGACCTTTGCTTCAATCAGCCAATGAATATCTTCAGAAATTCCATGGTTCATTAACAACCTCAATCTTGCACATCTAGCACGGTAAATTTTTGTAATCGCATTATGAGGCAGAGCGGGAAAATAATTTTTTAATTTTTCAAGAGTGGTGTCCATTTTCAAATGAGAATTGGATGAGAGATTCCAAGAAAGAAGAAAGAGCAGAGAATTGCACAATTACATATACAGATATTAGTTATCATGGGAAACTGAAAGAACCGACTTAAGAGTCACGGAGTACCGTTATCCGCCATTTCACCGGGGTGAGAGAGACTAGCAAAACAAAAGTCACACCAAAAAGGAACACACAAAAAAATGTGAGAAAAACAAAATAATCAACCTTTATCTACAAGATCATTCAAACCAATGGATTCATTTTCACTAGGAAACTCATCAAAGTAAGCTTTCAAACGATGTCTATTTACTTTCAAAACATTGTCATTATTTGAATTCTCAATATCAAGGGCCCTATAAGGATACACATGTTTCAAAATAAATGGACCGCTCCATCTTGATCTTATTTTTTTAGGAAATAAATGAAGTCAAGAATTATAAAGCAAAACTTTTTGACCAGTATCAACTTTTTGGCAATTTTCACAAGTTTTGCAGAATGCATACGTGTCCTTGAACATGGTGGGCCAATAAAATCCTTTTTGTAAGATTTTTGCAGTCGTCTTTCTTGATGAGAATTGACTCCCACATGCTTCAGAATGACAAAGTTTAATGACACAACTTACCTCATTGTCAGGAATGCATCTTTGAAATTTTTGATCAAGACAATATTTGAATAAGTTAGGGTCATCCCAATAGAAGTTCTTCGCTTCGTTCAAAAACTTTCCTTTGTCTTCAGTACTCCAGTGAGCTGGCAAATCTCCTGAAACAAGAAAATTGATATTTTTAGCAAACCAAGGCATTGAACTAAGAGAAAGTAAGGATTTGTCAGGAGAGTAATCAACGATTGGTGGGATGTCAGATGTCAAATCTGTTGTCACTCTTGACAAAAGATCAGCATCAACATTTTTTGTGTCTTTTTCATCTGTGATTTCTTCCTGAGAATAAATCATTTACAAATCTTCAGATTCATCCAACTCAATTTTACTCAAAGTAGATTCAAGTTGATCATGAACTAATTCTTCAATATGATCTACTTCTTGTAAATCATTATCATCTCCAGGCTGCTTGCAAATGTTGAAAATATTCATCTCCAATGTCATGTATCTAAAAGATAACTTCATGAGTCCATTCCTATAATTAATCAATGCATTAGAAGTTGCAAGAAACGGACATCCTAAAATAACAGGAAATGAATTACATGCTTCAACAGGTTGCGTGTCCAAGACAATAAAATCCACAGGATAAATGAATTTATGGACTTGTACTAACACATCTTCAATTATTCCTCTAGGCACTTTTACAGATCTATCGGCAAGTAAAAGAGTTACAGAAGTTGGTTTTAACTCACCTAGATTGAGACTCTGAAAAACCGAATATGGAAGTAAATTCACACTAGCTCCAAGATCAAGTAAAGCTCTTTCAATTTTATGTTCTCCAATAAAGCAAGAAATGGTAGGACAACCAGGGTCTTTATATTTCAAAGCATTATTATTCTGAAGAATAGCACTTACTTGTTCGGCTAAAAAGGCTTTCTTTTTCACATTCAGTTTTCTCTTCACAGTGCATAGATCTTTCAAAAATTTAGCATAGGAAGGTACCTGTTTAATAGCATCCAACAAAGGTATATTGATCCTTACCTGTTTGAAAATTTCAAGGATTTCAGAATTGTGATTGACTTTCCTTTGTTTGGTCATGGCATGAGGAAATGGAAGTGCTGGTGGAGAATCAGTCTTTTCTTCACAATGTTCAGATTCAACCCTTTCCTTACCCTCAGAGATTGACTCATCATCTTTCTCATAAAGTTCAAGAGTGGGTTTTTCAATAACCTTACCACTGCAAAGAGTGATGACTGATTTGACTTCATCCATGTGTTGGCTTCCGGAACTACTTGCATTTGCATTGTATTGCCCCTTTGGATTTTGTTGTGGTTGAGATGGAAACTTACCTTTCTCTTGAAAACTAAGAGCAGATGTGAATTTTGCAAAAGCATCTTTAAAATTTGTCATGTTTTGAGCAAGTTGAGTGTTGATTGTCTCTTGCTTTTCAATGAATGCATGCAATGTTTCCTCAAGATTTCTTCTAGGAGGTGGAGCATAAAGAGGTGCATATCCATGAGAATTTTGGAAATTATGGTGTGCTTGAAACGATGGCTGCGAAGTTTGTGCATTATTGTTGTCACTCGTCCAACTGAAATTTGGGTGATTTCTCCAATCAGGGTTGTATGTTTGCGAGTATGGGTTATGATTGGGCCTTTGGAAACTATTTAAAGCATGGGCTTGTTCATGGAGGCATTCCTTGAAAGAAGGCAAAGTTGGACAGTCATTGGTTGAATGTTCATTTGTTTCACAGATTTGACACACAATGTCTTGAACAGATTTTAATTGACCACTCTTTTTCAATTCTAGTGCCTCGACTTTTCTAGCTAAAGATGCAAACTTGGCTTGGAGGTCATGATCTTCTATAAGGTTATACATACCTCCACTAGATGTATGAGATTGGGTTTTACTTGGTGTCTCATAAGTACCTGTAGTGTCCCAATTTTGTGCATTTTCAGCTAGCAAGTCTAGGTACTCCATTGCTTCATTAGGGTCTTTATCTTTAAAAGTTCCATTGCACATCAATTCAACCATTTGCCTATCTTTAGGTGTTAACCCTTCATAAAATTGTGAAATCAATCTCCATGTTTCAAAACCATGATGAGGGCAAGTATTAAGCAAGTCTCGATACCTATCCCAACATTGGTAAAATGTTTCACCTGGTTTGTGAGTGAAAGTGGTGATTTGTCTTTTGAAAGAGTTGGTTCTGTGAGATGGAAAAAACTTCTTTAAAAATTGTTATTGCATTTCATCCCAAGCACGAATGGATCCTGACCTAATATTTTGTAGCCATGAGATCGGATGTCTTCCCATAATACTTTCCAAAAATAATGACATGTGTACTTCGACTTAGATTAAGCCCACGTTCTCATTCGGAAACTCTAACTTGTTGAAAAACCTGTCACAAGAAGCTACATCCAAAACATGAAATGTAAAATTTCTTATTTTTAGCAATTAATTCACAGTCTCTTAGGCATGCTAAATTCATAAAAATAACTTCCAATAAACTCAAATAAGCTCCAAATACATTAAAAAGCAAAGTGTAAAAGGAGTAAAAACATACATATATATATATATATATATATATATATGTATGTATGTATATATTGCACTTATTAGAGATTCATTAGTATCGATAATTACCTTTTGAAAAATAGGAGAGAAAGTATTGATTAGTTATTCCAAAAGAACGGGATAAGGTAATGATACCAAGAGATGAATATCTAGGTATTAAGTGAGAATTGATTCATAAGGAGATGGCATTCAAAACCATTGAGTTGTGTTGAGATTTCTAAGATGAAATTATTCGCGGCAAATGGGATAAGATACTATATGAATATTGGTAATAAATGGAAAATGCATGTTGTAAAAGAGATTTATGCCTAATTTTATGTATCAAAAGAAATTCCATGGAAATTGTTATCTGTCATTATTATTGTTTGTTACTACCTTTTTATATTTATATGTACATGTTAATTTTTATTTTCAAGTCTATCAGGGTCGCGTCAAGAGTAATCTTAGTTTAGTTATCTTTTGCTTTTAGCCATGTAATTATTTGTAAATTAAGAGACTTATCTTCTAAAACTTGAAATGTAATATTAACTCATAAATTTGGATGTATGACTTTAATCTATTGTTTGTAATTATAAGTACCTATTTAACCATACATGTTTATAAATTGAATCATTCACTTGAATTACATTATAAGATGTTATTATGCAAGATATAGTTTATATGATGATATTATATAACAATTGAATTATTCACTATTATTTTGTGAATTTGAATTGTATGATGTTATTGAATATGATGTGTTGTGTTGATGATGATGAGTTGGATTAGGTTGAGATCTAGGATGATTGGATCAAGTTGTTAAATGAAATTGGAAATGTAATATGATTTTGTTGATAACTTGGGATCTCCTAGTATAGGGGAGACTTCATTGAAATTTTGGTAAAAATTTTGGTAGAACCTGTATTAAAATTAAAAATTACTGAAAATTTCCAATGTATCGCAAAAGAAAGATGTAGAAAATCGGGGTTGTTATAATTGACGAGTTATATATATCACCATTAATCTTATGCACAAAACATCATTAATCTAGATGACTAGCTCATGGTTGCTATATACATTTTAAACATGTTCGTGTGGATCTGCTAGACCATTATAATTTTCCAAAGTCATAATCATGGAGATATACTACTTAGGAATGTGGGTGTGCAAGACTTACTTAGACAAAGGTGATCCCTTTATCTGATGAGGACTATAGACCTCTTACTGGATTTGTTTGTAAGCTATTTTTTTTTCTAGATTTTTGTTTACTAGGCTCTATGAGCTGGAGAATTCTAGCATGGAACGACAAGATCGGTTGCTAAATTCTATCCCATGGTGGCTAGAGGGATTAAATCTAGAATGACCACTTAGTGCGAAGTGTCACGTCGGTGAGAATGACCTCTAGGGGGTCTAGGAGATTGTTAGGGTTGAAAACACTCAATTTCATTTTTCCTAGCCGAGAGGGAGTCTTGTGGTTAAAAAGCTAAGACCGAGGATGCTACCTCGTGTTCCAAGACTTATTGAAGTTGTTGGGCTTTGATATTACGCTTGAGCGACTAGCATAACCATAGTGAAGAGCCAAACTTGATTAAAGAATTGTTGAAGATATAATGGGGTAGATATACCCACAATTATAAGGAGGTATGTGACACGTCCCATCACAGGTGCATCTTGATTGTCTACCATGAACTAGCTTTAAAGGTCAACAAACAAATCTAGAAAAGAGTTGATGGCTTTTTTATCACTTTCCCACATACTACGTCAAATGATGATGTTTCAGAATCTAGCATGCTTATGAATGAGGTTTTTTGGTGTTTGAATAATAGGTAATCATATGTTCATGTAAATATTTCATTCTTCAAAGCATATGAAGTGGATGATTGGTGGTAGAGGGCCTAATACCTACAAAACGATCCTTTTTAGTGGTGTTTAGAGATCCTTAGATGATAAAATCAATAACTTTTAAGAAAAAAAATTATAATAAATAAGAGGATGAGCATTAAATTCCAAGAACAAGAATGTTTATTCTTGTTTTGGTATGATAAAATCTCTGGGATTTAAAAGTATTATTCTCTAGATAATAGAAATTGTGAACCCCTTACCTAATGATTCATGGGGTATTTATAATCTATGAATCTTATATTTTTTAGTTTGAGTGGAGGGGCTGGAATGCAATTTTACCTTGCTAGCATTAATAAAGGATAAATATCTTTTACATAAATATTAATGAGAAACAAATATCTCTTACACAAATATTAATGAGAAACAAATATCCCTTACACATATATTAACAATAGATAAATATCTTTAACTTTAATATTTTATGTTACAACTCATAAAAGTAAGCAAATAGAGTCTTACAACTCAACATAAAACCTATAATGATTTATAGGTCTTTAGCCCTTTAGGCTTAGCTTGCCACGTTACTACATTTTAGCTTGACTCATGCCATCTAGGCTAAGCATTTTTCCAAACATAGGGATGTTAGGTATAGACGCGAGACCTATCCACTTATCAAGGCATTATCACCCTATCTTTGGACCTTGGAAACAAGGACATAGGCTCAAATTCATTTTTTATAAAGTTTCCAAAAATATAGATTCCTCAATATTGTTATTTTTCTTATACAAATAAAGACTTAAAAAAAAAAGAATATAAAATATATTAAGCTTTTCATAGTTTATTACAGTTTAATAGCCATGTATCATTTACACTCTTATATCCTTTCAATATAATCAAATTGTGAAGAGCTAATTATACTGATTAAAAATATTCACAACGATGTTACTAAGAAATCCCTCTCCGACTTTATTGGATCAATATTTTTTTTAAACAGAGAAATGATAGTTGCACGCTCAATTCCTCTATATATATATATATATATATATATATATATATATATATATATAGTTTATTCCTAAAATTTAATCATAACACAAACAAGTCAATATACTAAAAAAATTTAATATCTTCTATAATGGTTTTGCTCTTACAACCTTCAAAAAATAATTGCATAGTTATAAAGTACAATTTTATTTTTAATTCAAAAAAGTACATTCTCATTATTTATTCAAATTGGGATAAAAAAACATGACTATGGGAAAATAGGACATAAAAGATATGAATAATTATCAAAACCATAACCCGGATCATGGACCCCACTAGATTTTAAAAAAAAATATTTATTTTTATTTAATGATATGATAACAAAAATAAACACTTATAAAATTATATGCTAATCAAATAGTAGAGTGTTTATTTGAGACTGCAATAATCTCAATCGAAATAAATTATGATGACCAATCAAATTCAATAAAATATTAAAAGATAAAATTAAAAGAAAAGGGCAAAAAAACATTTAATAAAAATAAAAAAAAAATTGCATGGAAATAAAAAAAAAAGATAGAATTAAAAAAAAAAAAAACAAAAACCTCATTCATTGTCTATATAAATAATGAAAGAGATGAGGAAATCCCAATTTATTTATTGTAGTAGTTAATTTTTCAAAACTTTAATGAGTACGTTTTAAACTCTAAGTTTTGATGTATATGACCTCTCAAAACCTCACATAATAAAAAGTTAGTTTTCAATCTTGTGGTGATTACAATAAGATGTTTGGAAGTAGACGAAATCATTATTTGAATTTAATATAAATAAATGAATCTATTATACAAATATATGATTTAAATTTCTGAACTTATTTATTAAATTGATGAGAAATGGATTTATTAATAATTTTTTATTATTTTAGGGTGAGTTTTGAAGAAAAGGAACGTGTTTGCATAAGATATTTAAAGATTAAATGGAGAAAATCTAATAAAAATAGTGTCAATGAAACATCATAAACTTTTAGACCCTGTATATGTTTCATGGAAAATGGCTTTTTAGAAATCATTTTCTAAATTTATTTGTATTTATTTAACATTAGAAAAGATGATCAAAAACAAATATTTTTCAATCAATGAAAAAATTTTCATTTTTTGAATCTCATACCGACGGAATATGTCCGTCAGTAAAACTATGAAATCTTGTAGTGTCTAGCTTTTCCTTAAAAGACTCTTGTTGTTCAAAACCAAAAACTTATTGCTTTTCAAACATGTATAGGCACAATGTCTAAAGGCCTCTTGATTTCCTCTCATAATAGACACCCTTTTTAAAGTACGTAATTTCATGACCAAATACTAGATGCTAATGGCTGCATTGATCTTGTGCAAAAAAGGCTTTCCCATTATAATGTTATAGGTGAGTTATATATATCACCATTAAGATCTATTGAAGAGTAAAACACTTAGGATGAGTGTATATTGTGATTGGGATCTTCAAGGCGCCCTTTACTGGCTTTTTTACCCTTCAACCCTAAATAAAAAGGTCTTCACAAGAGTCAATCTTGAGGAATCTATCCCCATTCGGGGTATCACATCTCTAAAAAGAATGTTACTTGAGCTTTCATCATCTACCAATACCCTATAGACCTGGTGATTAGCTAGAACCATTAGAATTACCAGCACATCCTCATGAGGTAAGTTACCCTTTTTCATATTCTAGAGTGAAAGTTATAGGCTCATGCCATGGATTTTGTTGATGAGTCGTTGTCAAAACTTGTTTTCCATACTTCCTCTTTTCACAAGAAGTATATCCCCTATCAAAATGCCCTATAAAATCACATTGATCTTAGATAGAGCTTGAATAAGTTGGTTAGGCTCTTCTCTATCTTGTTAAATGTAGACATGCCCCTTTACAAACTGTTTAAGATAACCCTTAGAAATCAGTCGTTCAATCTCCTTTTTCAACATGAAACAATCCTCAATATCATGTCCTTTGTTCTTATGGAACAAATAAAATATTTTGGAGGAGTGTGTGTGTGGAGGCATTTTCAAAGTATGTGGATATTGAACAGAATCTTTCCCTTTAATGGATGTAAAGACTTTTGTGAGGGTGACACTCAACAGGGTTGTATATCTCTTAGAGTGTGTCATACACTCTCTATCTGGCTTTTTCTGATTTTTCTGGGAACTATTATCTTTGATAGGAGAGTGATTCCATTTGAAAGGTTTCTCATAGTGAATCTCCTAGTAAAAACAAGATGGCTCATGCCTCAATATATTGGCTTATTCCACTTGTATATGATTCTCTATAACTTGTTTCACCTTCAACGTGCTTTTGTCCAGTAATGCATAAAAATCCTTCCACAAAGAACATTCTCTCACTCCACTAATCAAAGCGTATGAGGCTACTAGCTCAATCAGTTCCTCCACTTTAAGCATTTCTTTGTTAAACCTTTTTAAATATACTCTAGTGAATTCTCGTTATAATTGAGTAATGCCAAAACATTTTGTAAAGCTCATCTTGGCTAGTATATTGGTGTTCAGATGTTATACAATTTTATCATTAAAGTCACTAAAACAAATGATAGAGCTCTACTTCAAGTTGTTGTATCAAGCTCATGTTGACCCCCTAAAGGATTTTGCACCAAACATCATTATTCTAGATGACTAGATCATGGTTGCTATGCACATTTCAAACATGTCCATGTGGATCTGCTAAACCATTATAATTGTTCAAAGTCATTTTTATAGAAATATACTCCTTAAAGATATGGGTGTGTAAGACTCACTTAGACAAAGGTGATCCCTTTATTAATGATGACTAAAAACCTCTTCGTGGATGTGTTTACTAGCTAGATTTTTTTTCTAGACTTTTGTTTACTAGACTCTAGGAGCTGGAGAATTATGGCATCGAACGACATGATCGGTAGCTAACTTCTATCCCACGTTGGTAAGAATGACCTCTTAAGGGACTAAGAGATTGTTAGGTTGAAAATGCTCAGTTTAATTTTGCCGAGCCTTATTTGGATAATTTAATTGTCTCCTAGTTGAGAAGGAATCTCGTGGTTCAAAAGCTGGGATTGAGGATGCTACCTCATGTGCTAAGGTTGTTAGGCTTGATTTTACCCTTGAGTGGCTATAAAGTGATGAGGTAAACCTAATTAAAGAGTTGTTGAAGATCTAAAAGGGTGGATGAGCTTACAATTATATAGAGGTACATTACATGTCTCATCTCAGGTGTATCTTGATTGTTTACTAGAAAGGTCAAGAAACAAGTCCAGAAAATAGTTGATAGCTTTTTTATCACTTTTCCACATACGACACCAAATGATGATGTTTTCAAATCAAGTATGTCTGAATTAATTTTCAGAAAAGTATTTTTTTTTTAATTTTTAACAAAAAATAATTTTTAGAAGTTGTAAAAAAACTTTAAAATATCTTATTATTTATTAATTATATCAAATTTATTGTTAATCTTTTAATTGCTATTTTTTTTTATTTCACCCTTTAAAATTTAATTTAATTTTTATACCACCTTTAATCTCATTCTTTTTTTCTTTTCTTATTATTGAAATTACAGAAGATAATCATTAGAGTTGTCAATAAAAAATTCCAACGTGGTTTAACCTACTTTTTTTTTTTTTATGAAGCATTGAGGGGCATAAACTATACTACACTAAAAAATTAACATAGACCTGTATAGGGTAACACCCACGAACTGTTCTCTTTTGTTGAGTTGTTAGCCGAAGATCCACATTATATATTTCTTTTGGTGCATGAACGTTGTTTCTTAGAAATCAAAAGGCATATATTTCTTTAACTTTGTCCTGATATATATATTTAGACCATCCTTTATCTCGAACAATTTATTTAATTCTCAAAGGGGAACATCGAGCAATAAAAGATGGAAAAGAATCTAGAGAGTGAAAGTTCAATGCTCTGACGAGGAAGCTGCCATGAAATTCCATATTGCAAACTTCCACCACTCAACCGTTGACTTAACTGTAGCTGTATTGTTTTTACAAAAGTCTGTTAGAATTAAAAAAAAAAAATTAATGTTCTTTCATTTATTTTTTTATCAGCATCAAGGTATTAATATTAAAATCGTTTAAAAACATTTAAAAAATGATCAAATTACCATTCATATATACTTCAAAAAATCCTTTCAAACACAATATAAATGCACTAAAAAAACACTATCCTAAGTCTTTTGAGCTAATGGAATCCTTCAAGTCTTCGACTCCGGTGAAAGGAAACTCAGTCCTTTGCCTTTAAAATTCTTGATTTGATTCATGTGTTCTTCTCTTTATAAAATGTACCCCCATGTTCTGTGTATAAAAAATTAAAATCTTATGGGTCCACACATGAGATTTAATTTGTTAATAAATTAAACTCTTAAAGGACTCCCAAGGACACAGGACCAAGGTCACCTAGTTCGACTTCTATTTATATAATGATGCTTTACTTCGTTTCTCAAGAAAGAAAACAAGATAGGAAATCCAGTTCCCCGGAAAAGATTTCCATCTACCCAAAACAGCCCAGAAACCATTTTTCTCTTAACTTCAGTTCCTCACTAGTTGTTGTACAAAAATCAGCCGGTTTTTCTTTGTGAAAAAGAAGCCATGGCAGGTCAAGTTGTGGTATCAGCAGTTGCTGGGGCTGGTTTCGAGATAATTTTTGATAATTTGTTGCAGGGGTTTTTAACAGCACAGAAAAACAACTCCCAGTTCAAGCCAAGCTTGAAGCGCCTAGAGGGGATGTTGGAAGACATGGCTCCAATTATCAAGACAATAGAATCTTTCAACGCAGAACTTTATCAACCAAAGCAACTTGAAAGGCTCAAAGGATTAATGACAGAAGGCAATGATTTAGTCAATAAATGCTCAAAAATCCATAAATACTACTTTTGGAAGAAGCCTCTTTATAACCCGAAACTTCTCAAGTTAGAGAAGGATATTCGTGATCATATTAGCAGTGTTTTGCAACTTCAGGAAGTAGGAGATACAAAAGGTGTTTCTTCTGGAGTAAGACAGTTAAGTGATCAAATCGGGAAGTTAACGGTGGATTCTATTAGCAATAATACAGCAGCAACATCACAGGATCAGCAACAGCAGCAGCATCACCGAAGCAGCAGCAGCAGCTGCATCACAGCATCCCCTGAAGCAGCAGCAACATCACAGGATCAACAGCAGCAGCATCATCACCGAAGCAGTAGCAGCAGCAGCATCACAGCATCTCCTGACCAGATCTTTCCAACGGCTACTACACTCTAGAATGGCAACTCATCATACATGGAAATTACAGCTGCATGCAAATCAGAATCAAATCAACCACAATAATCAAGAAAATACTCCAACGGCTACTACACTCCAGGATGGCAACAAATCAGAGACAAATCAGCCTCCATAATTAAGAAATCCTGTAACTATAGAAACAAATACAACTATGGAAAGTCAATAGTTACTCTGTTTCTTATTTATATATATTTACATCCTGCACATATTGTATTATGTGTGCTTACGCCTTGTTTTGATATACTAATAAAAAGTAGAAGAGAAATTAATTCAGAGACCATCTCCGCTGCTTGTTCTCTTCCTTTGCCATATTTTTCTCTGATTCAAGCAAGAGCTATAGTAATACTATTTTAGCTGGTGTGTGCTCACCTCCTCTACTGAACGTGGATCCCGTTGGATTGGACATTCCATTGAGTGATTTGAGGATAAAGCTGCTTAATGACATCACAGCATATTGTGTTATCTGCTCCTGGAGGATGTGGAAAGACAACATTGGCTACAGCACTTTGTCAACATGGGGATGTTAAAGGTACACATTTACTACTTGAGAGTTCTTTCGACTACCTCCTTTTGTCTTTCTACTTCTGCTTATTTTTGGTCCGGCTATTTGTATCCATTTTTTTATGGTCAGAGAGTGTTTTAGTTGGTACACCTGTTATAAAGGTTCTATGGTCATTTTAGGCAAACAAATTTGCAAACAGAATAGGGTATCTGAACAAAGTTGAGCTTTAGTGCCCGAAAAGGTTTCATTATGTTTTCTTCTCTTAAGGGTAATTGCCAGGTACATCCTTTTCCTGGTTCTGTCAGAACTGTTTATTGATTGAAATAAGCAAATGTATGATATTTTAGACTCAGTTCATTACTTGGAACTCTTTAGCAGAGTAAATGAATCAATTCCCATATTTTTGCTTTTAGTTTTTCTGAGGATTAGAATTTGGAGTTCCACCTGTAGGCTCTTCTCTCCGTTTTTATTTAGCTACATGTGAAAACATAAGAATTTCTGAAGAAATTTCATTACAGCTTTCTTCTTTTCCGACATTTCAGATAAATTCAAGAGCAACATCTTCTTTGTCGACGTTCCAAAGCTGCGCAACCTGATGGTCATTGTGAAGAAGATATTCCAGCATAAAGAAATCGAGTTACCTGTTTTTCAAAGTGAAGATGATGCAGCTAACCATTTGGAACGTTTGTTCAAGCAGATAGGACCAGATCCAATATTATTGGTCCTTGATGATGTTTGGCCAGGATCGGAATCTACTCTTCACAAGCTCAACTTCCGAATAGAAAATTACAAGATTTTGGTGACATCAAGATATGAATTTCCAAGTTTTGGATCCACATATAAATTGGAAACATTGAATCTTGCAGATGCCATGACCCTTTTTCAGAAATTGGCATTAGCACGGGATCAGCAGTCATATGCTCCAGATCAACAAATTCTAGAGGTGATTTATCAACCTGCAATTATGAATGCTTATTTGCTCATTGTTATTTGGTTTTCATCTTCTACATAGATACAAATTAGTTAAAAAATATTCTGTCCAATATTCTGACTCATTGACTTAGCATGCACTTGTGCTTACTTGTTTGTTGTCTTATCAAGTGCTATCAGACCTTCAAATAAAAATTCCGATACCATGTGTTTTGAATCTGTAAATTTACTCCAGGGATGATAGCTTACAATTTTGAAACTATAGAAAAGAAAAGAAAAACGTCCATTTTACACCTTTAAGAAACCCTCGATGTGTTTACACAATGGAACTTTATTGTTACTGCCCACCAACCTGCACGGAATGACTGATTTTTGTCATGGCGATGAATTGCAGGTGGTAAAATGGTGCAGGGGATTTTCCCTAGTCATTTCAGTGGTTAGAAAATCTTTGTGCCGGAAGTCCGCTGCAGAATGGCGTAAGAGACTTAGGGAATGCTCTAAAGCTGCTTCTATTCTTTCCGACGATGAAATTCTCGATTGTCTTCAAAGCAGTGTGGAAGCCTTCGATGATGATGTAGTGGCCAAGGAATGTTTCATGGATCTTGGTTCATTCCCTGAAGACCAGAGGATTCCTGCCACTACCCTTATTGATATGTGGGCAGAATTGTATAACCTAGATGAGGACGATGCCATTGCCAATCTCCATGAACTCTCTGATAGGAATCTGATTGAAGTTGTAGTTACAAGGTATTTATTCTAGTAATAGTATGGGGAATCTTCGCATCAAACATCGATTCTAAGAATATCATATGGATCCTACTACTACACGGACCTTTATATATAAAATGAGCTATCCTGGAAAATATTAGAACAAAATCATGGAAAATATTAGAAGAGCAAAATCATTACCAACTTGGTTTACGGGGATTAAAATAATTGGTTATCTTTTTGGGTTTCGCTGATAGATGACCAGCTTCAACTGCTATGATTGCAACTTTTGATGGTAATTTGTGTTAGAGAATAATAAAAATCATATCCTGAAACCTCACCTAACAGCTTAAGTTATTGGGTTGAGATGGTTCTTTAACATGGTATCAGAGTCTTGATGACCAAGCGGTCATGAGTTCGAATCTCACCATCTCTTATTTAATAAAAATTAAGCACAAGATAATGTGGACATATACAAGTTTCAAACTCAAAAAACTTTTATTTAAAGAGATGTGTTAAAGAATAATATAAATCATATCCTAAGACCTCACCTAACAGCTTAAGCTATTGGACTGAGACAGTTCTTTAACAATTAGAACTCCACTTATGCTATTCATTTCAATTAACTTGTGTACTGTTAGTAGCTAGCTTGTCAAGAGTACGAGTCTCTAAGCAATCAACTTCTGTGATTCACCGGGAAAGATGCAAACGAAGACGATGGCTCCTGTAATGAGCATTTTGTCACGCAGCATGACCTCCTCAGGGAGCTGGCCATCCGTGAAAGCAACTCAAGAAGCATTGAGCACAGGAAACGAGTGTTATTGGAGATAATGGAAAATAAAATCCCTGAGTGGTTGATGGAACAAGATCAGCTATCAATCGGGGCCAAACTCTTATCTATCTCAACAGGTTATTAATCTCTATATTTTTTTATCTAAACAGGTTATTAATCTCTATATTTTTTTAATACATTCCTTCAAGTGAAAGTTTTAATCTTTTTTGTATTTTAATCAACTTGTTTGCAGATGAAACATTCTCATCAAGTTGGTCCACCATGCAAGCGCCGGAAGTTGAGGTTTTTTGTATTATCAATCAAGGCCTCTGCGCACACGCATCGAACTTACACAACCAATTTTTAATTTATTTTTTTTGTATTTTCATCACCTTGTTTGCAGATGAAACATTCTCATCAAGTTGGTCCACCATGCAAGCGCCGGAAGTTGAGGTTTTGCTTCTGAATTCTCAGACAGAGAAGTACTCGTTGCTAAAAGTTTTAGACTTTTAGTACTTCACAATTATGGGTTCGTTCCAGCTGAATTGACCAATTTCCCAGTTCTTGGTTCTTTGTCAAATCTAAAGAGAATAAGACTGGAAAAGGTTTCCATCCCATCCCTTTTCTTGACTTCAATGAAATAGAGGAAGCTTGAAAAGATGTCCTTGGTTATGTGCAATATTGATCAAGCTTTTAATAAATCTACCAACAAGATTTCGAATGCATTCCCAAAGTTAGTCGACCTCAGCATTGACTACTGCAATGATCTGGAGGAATTGCCAACAGGATTCTGCGATCTTGTCTTGCTAAGAAAGCTCAGTATCACAAATTGTCATAAACTTTTGGCACTGCCAGAGGACATGGGAAATTTACTTGATTTGGAGGTCCTGAGGCTCAACTCCTGCATCGAATTGACAGGGTTACCGGGCACAATCGGTAGACTTCATAAGTTGCAGATTCTTGACTTATCCGAATGTCTGAGTGTAAAAGAATTGCCAGAACAGATCGGTCAGTTGCATGATCTGAGAAAGCACTACATGATAGAGTGCTCAAGTTGTGAATTGCCATCATCAGTTGAGAATCTTGTCCGCCTAAAAGAAGTAATAGGCGATCAAGAAACTGCCATGTCATGGAATCGTTTCAAACCCTGCCTTCCATCTCTGACGATAAAGGTACACAAGGAAAACAACTTGAACTGGCTTGGGTAGCCATTGCTGTTTTCTGATAATGATTATTCTCCAAGAATTCTGACGAGCCTTTAATTTGTAATTATGAACTAAACTCTGAGTACCACTACTGCCACTCTACCGTCTAAGCCACTAACTGACGGTCTCTATCTAAACCTCCTCTGAACCATGAGCCTTGACGGCCACTTCGTCCCCTAGACAGACCTGCACTTAATCCATATTGCCTAAAAGACTGACCCTCTTCTTTAGGCCTCTTAGACTGACTTGCAGTCATGTCATTTAATTCTCACGCCTCTATCAATCTGGCGCTAACAACAGCTGAGGAGTAGGATAGAAACACCTATGACACCATCACCTTATACATAGAGGATTTGAGTCCTCTAATGAACCTCTTCACCCTCTACTCCTCAATGGGTAGAAGATGTTCTGCATACCTAGACAGCTGAGTGAACTTCAAATCATACTCATCCACTGTCATGCTTCCCTGAGATAGCCTCTCAAACTCATAAAGTCGAGCATCCCTGACACTCTGTGGGAGAAACCTGTCTAAGAACATGGAGCTAAACTCCTTCCATGTCCACTAAGCCTCTATTGGCCTGCTCTTTTCCTAGACTCAAACCAAGAGATCGCCACATCTCCTTCCAACCTAAACGATGCCAAACTCACAGCTCGATGGTCTGTACATCCCAAAGCTTCATACTGTCGCCAAATATCATCTAGGAACCTCTAAGGATCCTCTGAACTGTTCATCCCAGTAAAAATAGGAGGTGCCAACTTCATGAAGTCATTCAACAGCATATTAACTCCCTAAACAGTGTGGGAAGTCGAGGGTACATCTCTATCCCTTCTTCTATCTCTCTCCATAGTAAACTCTATCCAGGTCCGCATAACCTGGTTAAGTTGCTGAAACTCTGTAACAGGCTCATGGTCAGCTACCCCCACACCTGTTTCATCAACCATATTTTCCTCTTCTATCTCCTGAGGCTCTTCCTCCACTGGTGGAGGTACCTTCTCAACATGTTGAGGCACGGGTGCATCGCGTCTCTTTCTCTATCTTGCAGTTCTCAACTGCATAATAGGGATATCATCCTGATCATCATCTACCCCAATAGTATCAGCTATTCGTCTATTCCTCGACATTTCCTGAAATAAAAGTGAGAGCACTTAAGTCATGCTAGAACAATAGCATGATAATTATCATAGAATTATAAAAAAGCATATCTATCACAAGGAAGAAGACATGCTTGATGAGAATTCAAAATTTTAAAAACAACAAACAAGACGATACGGATCCTAATACTCCACTTACTATGAAATTAACTATACTATTGTTTCTTTAACCCAAAGCTCTAATACCAAGTTTGTCACGACCCAAATCCCGGATCCATGACCGGCACATAGGCAAGGTTCCCCTCCAAGGTTCCATACCTATGCGAATCCAAACTTACATACAAACTTTTCCTTTAAACAACTCAATCAGAGTTCAACGCAGCACTAATAACAAATCTAACTTCATAATATAATTTAATTGTCCTAATACAAGAGTTAATATAATTTCATAGTTTTGGAGCACTAACTAGACATAAAGGAAAAGGTACAAATTACAACCGAAAGAGCAGGTTCTGAAGGTCCAACAAAAGTGACCTGCTATCAAGCTATAAGCCTAAAAAAAATAAATAATGAGAGGGTAAGTTCAACAACTCAGTAAGTAGATAACGTTCAATATACACACACGAGGTAATACAACAATGAGAGTATATATACAATTCTGGCTCTAGATTCTTATAGGAAGGTTTATCAAATAGGCCATAACAAGAATATCATATGGTAAAGCTCGTCAGAAAATCAAAATGCAATGAGCATGAGACTCCGTACTGTGGGATGATCATTCCAAACAGGTTGGTGACTCCCCCGGCCAACTAGGGTTTAGATACGATGTGCACAAAGACTAATATTACCCTGTTAGCATGGGTATTCTGACTGACATACCATAGGTTCATAATCATAATCAAACAAACATATTCATATCTCAAAGCTCAACTCATGACATCAATCAAATGAGGAGCTATCAATTCAGAGTCAATTCAAAATATATACTAGTTCATATCAAGAATTTAGATTTAATAATTGATCATGCTGTATCATAACAAAGATAATAATCAGCATATATATTATCAAGAAGAATGATCCAATTCATATTAACAAATCAAATATTTATAATATTTCTTATGCATATGAAAAATTATCCACTCACCTAACTCAAAAGCAAACAGAAGTCAAAAGCAGACACCGAAGAAAATCCTACTAATGTCTTGCCGGTAAAATATCAGGATTATCTGAATATAAAAGAGACATGTTCAAGAACGACTCGAAAGAACATATAACCTATTTAATACACTTAACTAAGGGTCTATTCCATAACCCTATATGTTTTTGAACTAACTAGTTAATTTTCTTAAAAACCCAAAAATTAACGGTTTTCCCGAAATCTAATCCATAATAAAAAAAAAAAAAAAAACTGGTAATAATTCACTAAATAACCCTCATTTATTCATCAAACCAATCTGAAAAAGCTAATATTACAGCTAGGGACTAATCTGGAATTTATCATATTTTTAGGGCCAAATTGTAATTTTTGTCTAATTGGAGAACCAAACTAAACATATCATAAATTCATGAATGTAGTGGAATTATGTCCATAATTCATCCTCATTTCAGTCCAGAACCTCTAATTATGCTCCAGGGACCATTCTGGAATTTTTTCCAAATTTTTAGGGTCAAATTGTAATTTTTGTCAAATGGAGGACCAAACTAAAATTATCATAAATCCATGACTATACTGAAATTCTGACCATAATTAATCCTCAATTCTGTCTAGAATATCTCATTATGCTCCAGGGACCATTCTGGAATTTTACCAAATTTTTAGGGTCATATGGTAATTTTGTCAAATTAGAGGACCAAATTGAAAGTGTTTAAAATTCATAAATATACTGTAATTCTGCCCATAATTCATATTTTATTCTGTTCAGAATCTCGGAATATGATCCAGGGACCAATTTTTAATTTTTCAAAGTATGGGGACTAAAATGTAATTTTTGCAAATTGAGAGACCAAATTGAATTTTTCTTCATCTTCAACCTCAAACCCAGAATTTTCACAGATTACCTCCTGTTATCCCCTGATTTCTAACACAAATTCATCATTTACACAATTCATAACTCAAAATCATCACAATCTTCCATAATCAACTAAATAATCAATTATCCACAACAATCAACTCCTAACATTCAATTTAATTCATCAATTAAACTCAAAACACAAATTTTCAAAACCCTAACATTCATCAAAACCAAAATTTAAAGTTCAATAACACACATTTATACATTTAACAACCTAAATCTTACTTTTAAACTTATTTCCTCTCAATCTCTTCCTTTTTCCCTTATTTTCCCCTCTTCTCTCTTCTTCTTCTTCTTCCTCCCTTCTCTCCTGCCGGTTCTCTCTCAAAAACACAGCTCCCTCTTTTTGTTTTTTTTTTCTATTTATATTTATCAACTATTATTTAATTACCACAATACCCCTCATTTAATTATACTTATTCTAAGCCTTCAAGGGTTTTCTAGCCTTTTCCTATCCTTTTAATTCAAAACATTACACCAAGAATTCGGACGAGCCTTTAATTTGTAATTATGTCATCGTGCTTTCCTTTAATGCATGGAAAGAAGGTGTGATTCTGTAAATTGATAGTAGCCCTCGTTAAAAATTGTATTATAATGGCGTGGATCAATGTCAAGCCATTTTTCCTTGCAAAAAGACGTTTCCTCATAAAAACCTAAAACGCAGCTTGCCAGCAATTTCTACGAGCTGCAATATTTGACTAGATTTGATGGATTTTTGGTTTTAGGATTATCATAGAATCTTGGACGAGCTTATTTGAATTGATGAAGTAAAATGAATAAAAAGCTCTCATGTTCTAGCTTTGAAATGTCTTTTTTAGAGACTTGGGAGATTTGAATTCTACATATTTTTTATTAGAAAATAATATAAATTATATCTTGAAATTGCACTTAATAATTTAAACTATTTGGTTAAGATGGTTCTTTGTCATGGTATCAGAGCCTTAATAATCAAGTGATCATAAGTTCGAATCTCACCATCCCTATTTATATGATAAAAATCAAGCACAAGGTAATATGAGCATGTGTAAGTTTCAAGCCCAAACAAGTTTCACTTGAGGGGGTGTGTTAGAGAATAATATAAATTATATCCTGGGACCTCACCTAATAATTTAAACTATCGGATTAAAATGGTCTTTGACTCCTTTCAAGAGGAACAATCAATACACAGATTAGCTTGCTAACTTCAGCCATAGACTGGTAGGGGTGGGTGGGTGTATTATAATGCCAAAACCCCATATGGTCTTTAATTGTTTTTTTAAAATAAAAAATAAAAAACACTAAACGAAATGGCTAAATTGTAGAGCCATTAGGTTTTAAAAAAAAAATTATCCTTCAAGAATTTATTTTTTTTATTTTTTTTCTATTAGTTTATATATCGATCTTATGAATTTTTTTTATTTCAACTTTCAATAATAGATATTTTGAAAGAAAGGTTTCATAATATTTTCGAATTGTTTTTTATGAATTTATCGTTGATTTAACAAGTTAACCTGGGTTGATTGAGGGTTTTTTTTTTGCTGATTTTTCTAATTATTTTTTTTTATTTCATCCTTCAACATTGAATTGATTTGGAATTAGACTTCATAAATTTTTATTCAATTTTATTTCTATAAATTTATCTCGATCTCTTGGGAAGTAAGTTTGACAAGTTGGCCTATGTTAACTTGGTTAATTTTTATGAGTCTTTTTTTATTTGATTTTTTTTTAATTTCACCCTCCAACAACCAAATCTTGTTTTTTTTTTAGTATTTTTTTTTAATTTCATTCTTCAATATTATATTTTTTAGGAATTAGGTTTTGAAAATTTTTTTAATTAACTTTTTATGAGGTTATTTTAGTCTCTTGGATTTAATTTTTTATTCTTTTTTAATTTTTTTTAAAATTCATCCTTAGCATTGGATTAATTAGGAATTAATCTTTATAATTTATATTGATTTGTTTTTTATAAAATTATTATGGTCTATGACCCAAGTCACATATTTAAGAGGTTAATTCAAATCGATCTAATATGTTATCGGTTTAATATTTTTTTAAACAAAAGACAACAAACATTTCATCGTATTAAATTTTTTAAAAAAAAACATTGTTAAATATGTATTATATTTTGAGTTCATAATTTTTTTATTATAAAACATGTTAGTAATACTTAGATAATTTTTATATAAAAAATGATATGACTCGCTATGTATCACAAGCCGATTATCCAAGTAACAACTAGATATTGTAATTCCCCCTTCATACTTTGCTAGTCCCATCTCATAATCTCTCTTTAATTAATAAAATAAAATATGAAAAAATACCCTTAGTTATATTATTCACAAATGATGATAATAAATGTTTTCATGTGTTTACATCTATATATTTAATAGGTAAAAGTCGAAAGATATTCACATTTTTACCTTTTTTTAATCATTTCCTATCACGAAATTCATTTTCTTTGAACAAACGTTTTTTCGTCATGCTATTCTTTTTTCAAAGCATTCTGTGCTTTTAAATATTACTTTCCAATAAAATGTTTCTTTCAAAAAATATAATTGAATAAATTTAGATTTTTTTAAAATTAAATTTTTATACACTTGTTTTTTATTTACAGTAATTATAAAGTTTAATAATTAAAAAAAATTGGTTTTTAGAGATAATTGATTTGGTGAAAATAATGCACTCCGTATTTATATAGATAAGGATAATATAGTCTATCAATAAACTTTGTAATAAATATGATGTCAAAATAATAATTCATGGAATGAAAATATAACTACCTTTATAATTAATTTAATTATAGTATTAAATTTGAATTTAACTAATAAATAAATTAAATTCACATATTTAAAAGAGACATTCTATCACTTAATTCAATCCATTTTATTTTTTACATTGCTTTCATCACCCTCACCTTATTTCAATTCTTCTCTGCTATCATCACTGCAAAATTACCTAAAAAATCAAATTCAAATACCTTTCAATAAGATCTTTTATATATATATATAAAAAAGAAAAGTTGGTCTCTAATTTATTTTTATACTATTTTTAAAGATTGAATTCCATTAAAAATTTAATTCTTGACACTAAAAATAATTTTAAACATGAGAATTTATTAAAATTTATAAATTGAAATAAATTCAGAGTATTTCAAACACCTATAAAGAATAGTATTATATTCACTCCATATTGTGTCAATCTTACTAAATAGTGTATTTTTATTACTTAGATAGACTAAAATATTTGTAATTATATTTTTAATGAATGAGAATATTAAATATTAGTATGAAATTTATATACAACCCAATGTCTTTTTTTTTGTAATTATATTATACTATTCAAATTTTACTTTTTTTATCATTACCTATCATCAAAAAAAAATTCAAAAAAGGGTCAAATTATGATTTTTTTCTTCAATATTTTTTTTATTTTCCAAATTCCAAATAAAATTTTTATTTAGAAAATATATATAATAGATATTAATTTATTTTTTATTGTAAGAGTGATTATAATTTCAAAAATATTATATATTTCTTTTTTTACTTGAATTAATTTTGACTTTTAATAATTACAAAGTAACATTTCAATAAAATTTGATTTAATCAAAATAAGATATTTCATACAAATATGTAACCCCAATCTCTCTTTTTAATTTATGCCTTTTCTTATCTTATAAGTTATTATTTCTTATCAAGAAGAAAGAAATTTTATATTTATAAATACATCACACAGATACATTTACTTATATCAAATACAAATAGATTAAAGAAAATTGACAATAATATCTCAGAAATATTATAATAATACAAAATAATTAAAAAATAACTACTATTTAAAAAAGTGAACCAAACAAGTTAAAGAAATCAGAGAAATTAGGAAACAAAATTTAAAAAAAAAAAAAAAAAAACAAGGTCAATTTACCGATGCCATCAACCCACGGGCCGGGGACCGCCAGCGTCGACCAGCACCGTAGTCAACCAAAACAACCCACGCTGACATCACCAGATTTGTTGTGATTGAAGTGCGTTCAAGAAATGGATGTTAAGGTCTAGATCTATTAAAATAAAATCTAATCGAAGTGAATGTGTGCGCATTATCTATCTCCTGGAATTTGACATCTCCTGGGAGTTTTTTCTGCTGAGACTGCTTGGAAATTTCTCAGGAAGAAAGGGAAGAGAGATGGATGGTTCATACTTTTGTGGGGTACTTTCCATGTCCTGAGGCAAACTTTCGTATGTTGGCCTACATTCTTTGATAAATTAACAAACAAGAAAAGGCAAATCAAGCTGGTGTAGTTCTACTGCTGAAGATAGCAAAATTTTCAACTCAGTGGAGTTGGCGGGACAAATGAAGATGGGGATGTCGAGTCTTGTGGGGCCAAAGGAACGTTGCAGGAAAAGGATTTAAGTCTGGTGTCGTGAGAGTTGCTTGGTGTTTTTTAATTTTCTTAATGTCGAAGGAATGAAATCGAAGACCTCAATATGCTGTCAGGTTTTGAAAATTAAGGTTGTTTGGTATTGTATTTTTGAAATATTTTAGAAAAAAATTATATTTTTTTTATTTTTTTTCTTTAAATTAATGTTTTTTTAGTTTTTTTCTTCAAATTAATATATTTTTGATATTCTATGTTAAAAATAATTTTTTAAAAAATAAAAAAATATATATTATTTTATTATGTTTTGAAATGAAAAGCATTTTATAAAATAATCAATCCTACACTTTCAAATACTCTTAGCTATAGTCAAAAGTTGCTAACAAAGAAAAATCCACTTGGGTGTAGCAAAAGGTTGCTAACAAAGAAAAATGAGATCCTTCCACTCATGACATGAGTAATATCTAGGAGTAATGTCTATGTTTTCTTTTGTGTAAATTAGAAATTTAAAAATTATATATGTATTTTATTCTTAAGTAACCTTATAACACCATGTAATAATGTCCTCCTTGTATTTTGTGTTTGGAATACTAGATTATATTATCTTGTATTTTTAATAGTGTTTGAGACCCTCAAATAATAAAATCAATAACTTTAAAAAACAATTACAATAAATAAGAGAATAAACATTAAATTCCAAGAACAAGTGTTTTTATTCTTGTTTTGGTATGATAAACACTATGGAATTTGAAAGTATTATTGTCTAGAGAATAGAAACTATCAACCCCTTAATTAATGATTCATGAGATATTTATAGCTTATGAATTTTAGTTTTTAGTTTGAGTGGAGAGACTAGAATGTAATTTTACCCTGATAACATAAATGATAGATAAATATATATTACACAAACATTAATAAGAGATAAATATCTCTTAAACATGTATTAACAATAGATAAATATCTCTAACTTTAACATTTTATGTTAAAAGTCATAAGAATAAACAAATAGAATCTTACAATCCAAAATGAGACCTATAATGTTATATAAGCCTTTAGCCCTTTATGCTCAGCACACTACCAAACCCATGATCAATGGATATGGTAGCAAGTTTTACACATGTCCATTTGAGTTTGGCATGTAACTAAGCTTGAGTTGGACCCATGCCATCCGGGCTAAGCATTTTGTCAAATCTAGAGATGTTGGGTATAGATGTGAAAGGCATTATCATGTTGCATTTGAATCTTTGAAATAGAAACTTAGGCTTAGAAAAATATAGATACATCAATATTATTATTTTTCTTGTACAAGATAGAGACTAAAGAAAAAAAAATTTCAAAATATCTTAAGCTTTTCATATTTTATTACTAATTTGAATATGAATTACTTACACTTTTTATCCTTTCAATATAATCAAATTGTGAAGAGCTTATTATAATTATTAAAAAATATTCACAATGATATTACTAAGAATTCACTCTTCAACTTTATTGGATCAATATTTTTCAAAAAATAGAGAAATGATATATATAACTATAGTTTAGTCCTAAAATTTTATCATAGCACAAACAAGTTAATATACTAAAAATTTAACTATCTTCTATGATGCTATAATGTTTTTGCCATTGCAATCTTTAAAAAATACTTGCATAGTTATAAAGTACAATTTTATTTTTTTTAATTCAAAAAAAGTGCATTCTCATTATTCATTTAAATTGGAATTATTATAAAATAGAACATAAAAGATACAAATAGTTACTAAAACTCATAACCCGGATTATAGACCCTATTAGATTTAGAAAAAAATTATTTATTTTTATTTAATAGCATGATAACAGAAATAAACACTTGTATAATTAAGTATTAATCAAATAGTTAAGTTTTCATATCTTTAAGGAATACTTCTTAAAATCTAAGTTTTAATATATATATATATATATATATATATATATATATATGACTTCAAAAAAAGTTTTTAATCTTAAGGTGATTACAATACAATATTTTGAAGCAGAGATATGAATATGTTGAGGTCTTTATTTGAATTTAATATAAATAAATGAATCTATTATACAATATATATGATTCAAATTTCTAAACTTGTTTATTAAATTGATGAGATATGGATTTATTAATGATTTTTGGATAAGTTTTAAAAGAAAAAGCACGTGTTGCATGGGATATTTAAATATTAAAATGGAAAAAATCTAATAAAAATAGTGTCAATCAAACACCTTAAACATTTAGGCCATGTATATTTCGTGCTTTTTTAAAAACTATTTTTTAAAATTATTTTATATTTATTTAACATTAAAAAAGTTAATTAAAAAAAAAAAATTTACTTACTTTTTCATGTAAGTATTTTCTTTTAATTTTGAGCAGATAATACTAAAATAGAAGTTGTAAAACACTTAAAAAATATCTTTTTATTAATTAAATATATCAAATTAAGTTATAATTTTTTAATTGTTGTATATTTCATGTTTATTTTTTAATTTTATTTTTAAAAATTTAATTTAATATAATTTGAGTTTTATATCAACCTTAATCCTGGTTAATTTTTTATAATTGAAATTAGAAAAGATAATTATCAGAGCTGTCAATAAAAACTGCCAACGTTCCACGGTTTAACCTACTACTTATTTTGTTCTTATGAATTGTTCTTGTTTGTTGAGTTGTTTGACAAAGATCCACATTAGTCATTTTATTAATTTATTTATTTATTTGCCCTCCAATCTTGAAGAATTTATTTATTCTCAAAGTGGACCAACGGGCAATCGAAGTTGGAAAGAGTCTAGAGAGTGAAAGTTCGATGCTCTGACGAGGAAGCTGCCATGAAATTCCTCATTGCAAGCTGCTCTGACGGGCAATAAAAGTTGGAAAGATGCCTCGACAGTTGACTTGACTTAACTGTAGCAGTATTTTTTTTTACAAAAGTTTGATTGAATTAAAAAATATATATAAATGCACTAAAAAAACACCATCCTAAGTCTTTGAGCTAACGGAATCCTTCAGGTCTTCAACTCCGGTGAAAGGAAACTCAGCCCTTAAGCCTTTAAAATTCTTGATTTGGACCTTGTCTTCTTCTCTTTATGAAATGTCACCCCCAGGTTCTATGTATTAATAAATTAAAATCTACACATCTCACGATCTTATGGGTCCCCACATGAAATTTAATTTGTTAATAAATTAAACCATGAAAGAAGGGCTGTCAAGGACCAATGTCACAAACTTTAAAGATTAGGGACGAAGTTTCTTCTGATCAAAACTTCAGGGGAGGTTTGAATCAATTAGTTTTCAATATATATATATATATATATATATATATATATATAAAGGAACAGAGAAACAGCTAAAATAAGAGAATTACATTATGGTCACCAATCAAAAAATAATTTAAGGTTGAAAAGTCAATCCTCTCAAGTCCACACACTTTACACATCATCAACACAAGAAATTAGAAAACTAGCATATAATGATGCTTTACTTCGTCTCTCAAGAAAGAAAACACGATAGGAAATCGAGTTCCCCGGAAAAGATTTCCATCTACCCAAAACATCCCAGAAACCATTTTCCTCTTAACTTCAGTTCCTCACTAGTTGTTCTACAAAATTCAGCTGGTTTTTCTTTGTGAAAAAGAAGCCATGGCAGGTCAAGTTGTGATATCAGCAGTTGCTGGGGCTGGTTTCCAGATGATTTTTGGTGATTTCATAGAGGTGGTTTTAGAAGCACTGAAAAACAACTCCCAGTTCAAGCCAAGCTTGAAGCGCCTAGCGGATATGTTAGAAGAAATGGCTCCAAATATCAAGAGAATAGAGTCTTTCAACAGAGAGCTTGATCAACCAAAGCAACTTGAAGGGCTCAAAGGATTAGTGAAAAAAGGCAATGATTTAGTCTCTAAATGCTCAAAAATCCATAAATACAATTATTATAAGAGGCCTCTTTATAACAAGAAACTTCTCAAGTTAGGGAAGGATATTCGTGATCATATTACCCGTTTGCAACTTCAGGGAATAGCAGATACAAAAGAGATTTTGCTTACACAAAATTCGACTTTGGTCGCTGTGAAAGGTGTTTCTTCGGGAGTAAGCCTGTTAAATGATCAAATCGGAAAGTTAAGCATGACTCTAAGCAATGGTGGTAGGGTGGATTCAAGCAAGAGCTATAGTAATACTATTTTAGCTGGTGTGTGCTCGCCTCCTCTACTGAAAGTGGATCCTGTTGGATTGGAGATTCCATTGAGTGATTTGAGGATAAAGCTGCTTAATGACGAGACATCACAGCATATTGTGTTATCTGCTCCTGGAGGATGTGGAAAGACAACATTGGCTACAGCACTTTGTCAACATGGGGATGTTAAAGGTACACATTTACTACTTGAGAGTTCTTTTGACTACCTCCTTTTGTCTTTCTACTTCTTCTGCTTATTTTTGGTCCGGCTATTTGTATCCATTTTTTTATGGTCAGAGAGTGTTTTAGTTGGTACACCTGTTATAAAGGTTCTGTGATCATGTTAGGCGAACAATTTTGCAAACAGAATAGGGTATCTGAACAAAGTTGAGCTTTAGTGCTCGAAAAGGTTTCGTTATGTTTTCTTCTCTTCAGGGTAATTTCCAGGTACATCCATTTCCTGTTTCTGTTAGTATCTGAGGTAAATTGCTGCTGTTTTCCCTTTTGTTTTTCTGGTCTAATGTGTATCTCTATTAAGCTTCATGTACATTCTCTTGTTGAATGATTCATTTTTCAAGAAATAAAAACGGATGATTTTGTCATGTTGAATTGTAACCACACATAAAGACTTGTGTTTCTGCAGAATTGTGGGGCTGTTATTGATTGAAATAAGCAAATGTATGACATTTTAGACACGGTTCATTACTGGGAACTCTTTGGCAGAGTAAATGAAGCAATTCCCATATTTTGCTTTTAGTTTTTCAGAGGATTAGAATTTGGAGTTCCACCTGTAGGCTCTTGTATCCGTTTTGATTTAGCTATATGTGAAAACATCAGAATTTCTGAAGAAATTTCATTACAGCGTTCTTCTTTTCCGACTCTTCAGATAAATTCAAGAGCAACATCTTCTTTGTCAACGTTCCAAAGCTGCGCAACCTGATGGTCATTGTGAAGATGATATTCCAGCATAAAGAATTCGAGTTACCTGATTTTCGAAGTGAAGAAGATGCAGCTAACCATTTGGAACGTTTGTTCCAGCAGATAGGACCAGATCCAATATTATTGGTCCTTGATGATGTTTGGCCAGGATCGAAATCTATTCTTGACAAGCTCAAATTCCGAATAGAAAATTACAAGATTTTGGTGACATCAAGATATGAATTTCCAAGTTTTGGATCCACATATAAATTGAAAACATTGAATCTTGCAGATGCCATGACCCTTTTTCAGAAATTTGCATTTCCATTGGATCAGCAGTCATATGCTCCAGATCAGGAAATTCTAGAGGAGGTGATTTATCAACCTGCAATTATTAATGCTTATTTGCTCGTTTTTATTTGGTTTTCACCTTCTACATAAATACAAATTAGTGAACAAATATTATGTGTCCAATATTGTGACTCTCTGATTTAGCATGCACTTGTGCTTACTTGTTTGTTGTCTTATCAAGTGCTACCAGAACTTCAAATAAAAATTCTGAAACCATGTGTTTTGAATCTGTAAATTTACTCCAGGGATGATATCTTACAATTTTGCAACTATAGAAAAGAAAAGAAAAACGTCCATTTTACACCTTTAAGAAACCATCGATGTGTTTACACAATGGAACTTTATTGTTACTTCCCACCAACCTGCACGGAATGACTGATTTTTGTCATGGCACTGAATTGCAGATGGTAAAATGGTGCAGGGGATTTCCTCTAGTCATTTCAGTGGTTGGAAAATCTTTGTGCCGGAAGTCCGCTGCAGAATGGCGTAAGAGACATAGGGAATGCTCTAAACCTGCTTCTATTCTTTCTGACAATGAAATTCTCGATTGTCTTCAAAGCAGTGTGGAAGCCTTCAATGATGATGTGGTAGCCAAGGAATGTTTCATGGACCTTGGTTCATTCCCTGAAGACGAGAGGATTCCTGCCACTACCCTTATTGATATGTGGGCAGAATTGTATAACCTAGATGAGGACAACGCCATTGCCAATCTCCATGAACTCTCTGATAGGAATCTGATTGAAGTTGTTGTTACAAGGTATGATAGCTATGAACCCTATTGACATTATCATGGCCAGGGTATTTATTCTAGTAATAGTATGTGGAATCTTCACATAAACATTGATTCTACGAATATCATATGGATCCTACGACTACATGGACCTTTATATATAAAATGAGCTATCCTGGAAAATATTAGAAGAACAAATCATGGAAAATATTAGAAGAACAAAACCATTACCAACTGGTTTATGGGGGGTTAAAATAATTGGTTATATTTTTGGGTTTCGCTGCTGGATGACCAGCTTCAACTGCTATGATTGCAACTTTTGATGGTCATTTCAATTAACTTGTGTCCTATTAGTAGCTAACTTGTCAAGAGTGTGAGTCTCTAAGCAATCAACTTCTGTGATTCACCAGGAAAGATGCAAACGAAGATGATGGCTCCTATAATGAGCATTTTGTCACGCAGCATGACCTGCTCAGGGAGCTGGCCATCCGTGGAAGCAACTCAGGAAACATTGAGCACAGGAAACGATTATTATTGGAGATAATTGAAAATAAAATCCCTGAGTGGTTGATGGAACAAGATCAGCTATCAATCAGGGCCAAACTCTTATCTATCTCAACAGGTTATTAATCCCTATTATTTTCTTAATACAAAGATAGCCTGGCCTCTGCGCACATGCATGCGCACAAGCATCAAACATACACAACCAATTCTTAATTATTATTTTTTGTATTTTGATCACCTTGTTTGCAGATGAAAAATTCTCATCAAGTTGGTCCACCATGCAAGCGCCGGAAGTTGAGGTTTTACTTCTGAATTTTCGGACAGAGAAATACTCATTGCCTGAGTTCATGGAAAGAATGAATAAGCTAAAAGTTTTAGCACTTCACAATTATGGGTTCGTCCCAGCTGAATTGAGCAATTTCCCACTTCTTGGTTCTTTATCAAATCTAAAGAGAATAAGGCTGGAAAAGGTTTCCATCCCATCCCTTTTCTTGACTTCAATGAAATGGAGGAAGCTTGAAAAGATGGCCTTGGTTATGTGCAATATTGATCAAGCTTTTACTAAATCAACCAACAAGATTTCAGATGCATTCCCAAAGTTAGTCGACCTCACCATTGACTACTGCAATGATCTGGAGGAATTGCCAACAGGATTCTGTGATCTTGTCTTGCTAAGAAAGCTCAGTATCACAAATTGTCATAAGCTTTTGGCACTGCCAGAGGACATGGGAAATTTACTTGATTTGGAGGTCCTAAGGCTCAACTCCTGCATCGAATTGACAGGGTTACCGGGCACAATCGGTAGACTTCATAAGTTGCAGATTCTTGACTTATCCGAATGTCTAAGTGTAACAGAATTGCCAGAACAGATCGGTCAGTTGCATGATCTGAGAAAGCTCTACATGATAGAGTGCTCAAGTTGTGAATTGCCATCATCAGTTGAGAATCTTGTCCGCCTAAAAGAAGTAATAGGCGATCAAGAAACTGCCATGTCATGGAATCGTTTCAAACCCTGCCTTCCATCTCTAACGATAAAGGTACATAAGGAAAACAACTTGAACTGGCTTGGGTAGCCGTTGCTGTTTTCTGATAATGATTATTCTCCAAGAATTCTGACGAGCCTTTAATTTGTAATTATGTCACTGTGCTTTCCTTTAATGCATAGAAAGAAGGTGTGATTCTGTAAATTGTTAGTAGCCCTCGTTAAAAATTGTATTATAATGGCGTCAAGCCATTTTTCCTTGCAAAAAGACGTTTCTTTATAAACCCAAAACGCAGCTTGCCAGCAATTTCTACGAGCTGCAATATTTGACTAGATTTTATGGATTTTTGGTTTGAGGATTATCATAGAATCCATTTGGACGAGCTTATTTGAAATGATGAAGTAAAATAAATAAAAAGGTCGTCTAGTGTGTTTATATATATATAAAAGCTCTCATGTTCTAGCTTTGAAATGTCTTTTTCAGAGACTGGGAGATTTGAATTCTAAACACCTTTCAGGGGGGGACAATGAGTATACAGATACAGATTAGCTTGCTAACTACAGCCATAGAATGGTAGGGGTGGGTGGGTGTATTCTAATGCCAAAACCCCAGTCCCCTTACGGTCTTTCACTTAAAAAAAAAAAAAAAAAAACAAAAAACAAAACTAAAACACTAAACGTTATGGCTAATGGCTAAATTGCATAGCCATTAGGTATTTTGTGTTTGGAATATTAGATTGTATTATTTTGATGTTCGGAATTATGATAAAATCAATAATTTTTTAAAAAAATTGCAATAAATAATAGAATAAACATTACATTTCAAGAATTAGTGTTTTTGTTCTTGTTTAGATATGCTAAATGCTCTGTAATTTAAAAATATTATTGTCTAGAAAATAGAAATTGTTAATCCCTTATCTGATGATTCATTAGACATTTATTATTTATGAATCTTATTTTTTAGTTTAAGTAGAGGAGCTGAAATGTAATTTTATCCTGATATTATTAATGATGAATAAATATTTCGTACACAAACATTTATAAGAGACAAATATCTCTTACATATACATCAATAATAGATAAATGTCTTTAACTTTAACATTTTATGTTAAAAGTCATAAGAATAAGTAAATAAAATCTTATGACCCAACATGAGGTCTATAATGGTTTATAAACTCTTAGCTTTTTATGCTTAGCACACTGCCAAATTCATGATCAATGGGTATGGTAGCGAGCTATACACATGCTTATTAGGCCTTGACACGTAACTAAGTTTGATTTAGACCCATACTATCTAAGCTAAGCATTTTGTCAATTTTAAAAATGTTAAGTATAGACATGAGACATATCCACTTATCAAGACATTATTATCTTTTATCTGGATTTTTGAAATAGAAACTTAGACCCAAATTTATTTTTTTATAAACCATCAATATTATTATTTTTCTTGTACAAGATAGAGACTAAAGAAAAAAGAATTTCAAAAGATCTTAAGCTTTTCATAATTTATTACTAGTCTGAATATATATCACTTACACTCTTATATCCTTTCAATGTAATCAAATTGTGCATAGCTTATTATAATTATTAAAAATATTCACAATGATATTACTAAGAAATCACTCTTAAACTTTATTGGATCAATATTTTTTAAAAACAGAGAAATCGAAGACCTCATGATGCTGTCAATTTTGAAAACTAAGAGTGATTTAGGTGCAGCAAAAGGTTACCAAAGGCAAACGAGATCCTTCCTTACTCATGTCATGAATAGTATTTAATTCCTCTAGGGATTTTTTTTTTTGTATAAATTAGAAATTTAAGAATTGTCCATGTATTTTGTTCTTAATTAACCATATAACACGGAACGTAATAGTATCTTCCTCATATTTTGAGTTTGGAATATACTAGATTATATTTTTTATGGTGTTTGAAACAATTGACAACTTTTAAGAAAATAATTACAATAAATAAGAAAATAAATATTAAATTTCAAGAATAAATGTTAACATAATAAATATTTTGATATAATAAATATTTTAGGATTTAAAAGCATTATTATTTAGAGAATAGAAACTGTTAACATAATTCATGAAATATTTATAACTTGTGAATTTTATTTTTTTAGTTTGAGTGGAGGGCTAGAATGTAATTTTGCCCTGATAGTATTAATGATATATAAATATTTCTTATACAAATATTAATAAGAGACAAATATCTCTTACACATATATTAACAATAGATAAATATCTCTAACATTAACATTTTATGTTAAAAGTTATAAGAATAAATAAATAAAGTCTTACAACCCAAAATGAGGCTTGTAATTATTTATAGGTCTTTAACCCTTTGTGCTTAGCACATTACCAAACCCATTATCATTGAGTATGATAGTGAGCTATACATATATTTATTTGGACTTGATACGTAACTAAGCTTGAGCTAGACTCATGTTATCTAGGGGCTAAGCATTTTGTCAAATTTAGAGATGTTGGATATAAACGCGAGAAAGATCTACCCACTTGTCAAGGCATTATAATCTTGCATTTGGATCTTTGAAATAAAAACTTAGGCTAGGCAAGATATAGTTTCATCAATATTATTATTTTTCTTATACAAGATTGAGACTAAAAAAAAAAGAATTTCAAAATATCTTAAGCTTTTCATGCTTTATTACTAGTTTGAATATGAATCACTTGCACTTTTATATCCTTTCAATATAATCAAACTGTGTAGGGCTTATTATAATTATTAAAAATATTCATGATGATATTACTAAGCATTCACTCTTCAACTTTATTGGATCAATATTTAAAAAAAAAATTAGAGAAATGATAGTGGCACACTTGATTCCTACATTTAATGCTAAAATTTTTTCATAACACAAACAAGCAAACAAGTTAATATACTAAAAATTTTACAATTTTATTTTTTAATTCAAAAAAGTACATTCTCATTATTTATTCAAATTGGGATAAAAAAGCATCATTATTATAAAATAGAACATAAAAGATATGAATAGTTATCAAAACACATAACTCGGATTATAAACCTCACTAAATTTAAAAAAACAATTATTTATTTTTAAACGCTTGCAAAATTAAGTCTTAAACTCTAAATTTTGATATATATTACCTCAAAAAAAGTTATTAATCTTCTGGCAATTACAATAAAATATTTGAAAGCAGAGATATGAATAAATTGAGGTCTTTATTTGAATTTTAATATAAATAAATGCATCTATTGTACAGTACATATGATTCAAATTTCTAAACTTGTTTATTAAATTGATGAGATATGAATTTATTAATGATTTTTGGGTGAGTTTTGAAGAAAAAGCACGTGTTGCATGAGATATTTAAATATTAAAATGGAGAAAATCTAATAAAATAGTGTCAATCAAACACCATAAACATTTAGTACCTATATGTTTTGGAAAGTGATTTTTTTTAATTATTTTTAAAATTATTTTGTTTTTATTTAACATTAAAAAAGTTAAGCAATAGAAAATATTTTTCAATCCAAGAAAAAAAAAAGATTTTTATAAAAGTATTTTTTTTAATTTTAAACAGGAAATACTTTTCAAAAGTTGTAAAAATATTTAAAAATATCTTTTTATTTATTAAATATATCAAATTAAGTTATAATCTTTTAATTGTTGTATATTTTATGTTTTTTTTTAATTTTTTAAAATTTAATTTAATATAATTTGATTTTTATACTAACTTTGATTTTATTATTTTTTATAATTAAAATTAAAAAAAGATAATTATTAGAGTTCCGAATAAGAAATGCCAACGTCACACGGTTTAAGCTGCTACTTATTTTGTTCTTATAGATTTTGTTTTGGACAATTAAGTGCAAAATAATTAGTATGAAGCATCGACGGTAATAAATTATATTACACTAAAAAATTAAAATAGAACTATATATGGTAACACCCTAGAATATTTTTTTAATTATTAATATGGATATTCAGGTTAATTTATGTATATTTTAACTGCTCAAAGTGAATATAGAAATTAACAATTATGTAAATTTTAAATGCTCCTAAAACTTATAGAAATTAACAATCATATAAGTTTCAAGTGGTTCTAAAATTTATAAGATTTGAACTAGTAAATTTTAAAAAATAAATTGAAAATATAATCAGTTAAATTATATTTCTTTTAATTATCCTAAAATTATTCTTGTTTGTTGAGTTGTTTGTTAAAGATCCACATTAGTCATCTTTTGGTGAACGTGGTTTAAGTCAAGAATCATATATCTCTTGAACAATTTATTTGACTCTCAAAGTGGACCAACGGGCGATAAAAGTTGAAAAGAATCTACAGAGTGAAAGTTCGATGCTCTGACGAGGAAGCTGCCATGAAATTCCTTATTGCAAGCTGCCATGGCCCACCTTCCTCGACCGTTGACTTGACTTAACTAAAGCAGTATTATTTTTAGAAAAGTGTGTTTGAATTAAAAAAAATTAATAATGTTCTTTCAAGTTTTTGTTTTTTCAGCATCAAGGTATTGATATTAAAATCGTTTAAAAATATTTAAAAAATTATCAAATTATCATTCAAATACACTTTAAAAAAATCCTTTCGAACACAATATAAATGCACTAAAAAAACACTATCCTAAGTCTTTGAGCTAATCAAGTCTTCAACTCCGGTGAAAGGAAACTCGGTCCTTAAGCCTTTAAAATTCTTGATTTGGACCTTGTGTTCTTCTCTTTATGAAATGTCACCCCCAGGTTCTATGTATTAATAAATTAAAATCTACATATGAATATCCTTTAAAGGAAAAACATCTCAAGATTTATGGGTCCCCACATGAGATTTAATTTGTTAATAAATTAAACCATGAAAGAAGGGCTGTCAAGGACCAATGTCACAAACTTTAAAGATTAGGGACGAAGTTTCTTCTGATCAAAACTTCAGGGGAGGTTTGAATCAATTAGTTTTCAATATATATATATATAAAGGAACAGAGAAACAACTAAAATAAGAGAATTACATTATGGTCACCAATCAAAAAATAATTTAAGGTTGAAAAGTCAATCCTCTCTAGTGCACACACTTTACACATCATCAACACAAGAAATTAGAAAACTAGCATATAATGATGCTTTACTTCGTTTCTCAAGAAAGAAAACACGATAGGAAATCGAGTTCCCCGGAAAAGATTTCCATCTACCCAAAACAGTCCAGAAACCATTTTCCTCTTAACTTCAGTTCTTCACTAGTTGTTGTACAAAAATCAGCTGGTTTTTCTTTGTGAAAAAAAGCCATGGCAGGTCAAATTGCTGTATCAGCAGTTGCTGGGGCTGGTCTCGAGATCATTTTTGGTGATTTCTTAAAAATGGTTTTAAAAGCACGGAAAAACAACTCCCAGTTCGAGCCAAGCTTGAAGCGCCTAGAGGAGATGTTGAAAGATATGGATCCAAATATCAAGAGAATAGAATCTTTCAACAGAGAACTTGATCAACCAGAGCAACTTGAAAGGCTCAAAGGATTGGTGACAAAAGGCAATGATTTAGTCTTTGAATGCTCAAAAATCCATAAATACAACTATTTGAAGAGGCCTATTTATAACAAGAAACTTCTCAAGTTAGAGAAGGATGTGCGCGATCATATTAGCAGTGTTTTGCAACTTCAGGTGGTAGCAGATACAAAAGAGAGTTTGCATACACAAAATTCGACTTTGGTCGCTGTGAAAGGTGTTTCTTCTGGAGTAAGACAGTTAAATGATCAAATCGGGAAGTTAAGCATGACTCTAAGCAATGGTGGTAGGGTGGATTCAAGCAAGAGCTATAGTAATACTATTTTAGCTGGTGTGTGCTCACCTCCTCTACTGAAAGAGGATCCTATTGGATTGGAGATTCCATTGAGTGATTTGAGGATAAAGCTGTTTAATGATGAGACATCACAGCATATAGTGTTATCTGCTCCTGGAGGATGTGGAAAGACAACATTGGCTACAGCACTTTGTCAACAAGGGGATGTTAAAGGTACACATTTACTACTTGAGAGTTCTTTTGACTACCTCCTTTTGTCTTTCTACTTCTTCTGCTTATTTTTGGTCCGGCTATTTGTATCCCTTTTTAATGGTAAGAGAGTGTTTTAGTTAGTACACCTGTTATAAAGGTGCTATGGTCATTTTAGGCAAACAAATTTGCAAACAGAATAGGGTATCTGAACAAAGTTGAGCTTTAGTGCCCGAAAAGGTTTCATTATGTTTTCTTATCTTCAGGGTAATTGCCAGGTACATCCATTTCCTGGTTCTGTTAGTATCTGAGGTAAATTGCTGCTGTTTTCCCTTTCGTTTTTCTGGTTTAATGTGTATCTCTTTTAAGGTTCATGTACATTCTCTTGTTGAATTATTCATTTTTCAAGAAATAAAAACATAGAGACTTGTGTTTCTGCAGAATTGTGGGGCTTTTATTGATTGAAATAAGCAAATGTATGATACTTTAGACACGGTTCATTACTTGGAACTCTTTGGCAGAGTAAATGAAGCAATTCCCATATTTTGCTTTTAGTTTTTCTGAGGATTAGAATTTGGAGTTCCACATGTAGGCTCTTGTATCCGTTTTTATTTAGCTATGTGTGAAAACATAAGAATTCCTGAAGAAATTTCATTACAGCGTTCTTCTTTTCCGACATTTCAGATAAATTCAAGAGCAACATCTTCTTTGTCACCGTTCCAAAGCTGCGCAACCTGATGATCATTGTGAAGATGATATTCCAGCATAAAGAAATCGAGTCACCTGATTTTCGAAGTGAAGAAGATGCAGCTAACCATTTGGAACGTTTGTTCATGCAGATAGGACCAGATCCAATATTATTGGTCCTTGATGATGTTTGGCCAGTGTCGGAATCTATTCTTGACATGCTCAAGTTCCGAATAGAAAATTTCAAGATTTTGGTGACATCAAGATATGAATTTCCAAGTTTTGGATCCACATATAAATTGAAAACATTGAATCCTGCAGATGCCATGACCCTTTTTCAGAAATTGGCATTACCACGGGATCAGCAGTCATATGCTCCAGATCAGGAAATTCTAGAGGAGGTGATTTATCAACCTGCAATTATTAATGCTTATATGCTCATTTTTATTTGGTTTTCACCTTATACATAAATACAAATTAGTGAACAAATATTATGTGTCCAATATTTTGACTCTCTGAATTAGCATGCACTTGTTCTTACTTGTTTGTTGTCTTATCAAGTGATATCAGACCTTCATCTAAAAATTCTGAAACCAGGTGTTTTGAATCCGTAAATTTACTCCAGGGATAATGTCTTACAACTTTGCAACTACAGAAAAGAAAAGAAAAGCATCCATTTTACACTTTTAAGAAACAATCGATGTGTTTACACAATGGAACTTTATTTTTAGTTTGTTACTGTCCACCAACCTGCACGGAATGACTGATTTTTGTCATGGCACTGAATTGCAGATGGTAAAATACTGCAGGGGATTTCCTCTAGTCATTTCAGTGGTTGGAAAATCTTTGTGCCGGAAGTCTGCTGCAGAGTGGCGTAAAAGACTTAGGAAATGCTCTAAAGCTGTTTCTATTCTTTCCGACTATGACAAAATTCTCGATTGTCTTCAAAGCAGTGTGGAAGCCTTGAATGATAATGTAGCAGCCAAGGAATGTTTCATGGACCTTGGTTCATTCCCAGAAGATCAGAGAATTCCTGCCACTACCCTTATTGATATGTGGGCAGAATTGTATAACCTGGATGAAGATGACGCCATTGCCAATCTCCACAAACTCTCTGAAATGAATCTGATTGAAATTTTAGTTACAAGGTATGATAGCCATGAACCCTATTGACATTATCATGGCCAGGGTATTTATTCTAGTAATAGTATGTGGAATCTTCACATCAAACCTAGATTCTACAAATATCATATGGATCCTACTACTACATGGACATTTATATATAAAATGAGCTATCCTGGAAAATATTAGAAGAACAAAATCATGGAAAATATTAGCAGAACAAATGCATTACCAACTTGGATTATGGGGGATTAAAATAATTGGTTGTCCTTTTGGGTTTCGCTGATGGATGACCAGCTTCAACTGCTATGATTGCAACTTTTGATGGTCATTAGAACTCCACTTATGTTATTCATTTCAATTAACTTGTGTCCTGTTAGTTGCTAACTTATCAAGAGTGTGAGTCTCTAAGCAATCAACTTCTGTGATTCACCAGGAAAGATGCAAACGAAGACGATGGCTCCTATAATGAGCATTTTGTCACGCAGCATGACCTGCTCAGGGAGCTGGCCATCCGTGAAAGCAACTCAAGAAGCATTGAGCACAGGAAACCAGTATTACTGGAGATAATTGAAAATAAAATCCCTGGGTGGTTGATGGAACAAGATCAGCTATCAATCAGGGCCAAACTCTTATCTATCTCAACAGGTTATTAATCCCTATTATTTTCTTAATACAAAGATAGCCTGGCCTCTGCACACAAGCATCAAACATACACAACCAATTCTTAATTATTATTTTTTGTATTTTGATCACCTTGTTTGCAGATGAAAAATTCTCATCAAGTTGGTCCACCATGCAAGCGCCGGAAGTTGAGGTTTTACTTCTGAATTTTCAGACAGAGAAATTCTCATTGCCTGAGTTCATAGAAAGAATGAATAAGCTAAAAGTTTTAGTACTTCACAATTATGGGTTCGTTCCAGCTGAATTGAGCAATTTCCCACTTCTTGGTTCTTTATCAAATCTAAAGAGAATAAGGCTGGAGAAGGTTTCCATCCCATCCCTTTTCTTGACTTCAATGAAATGGAGGAAGCTAGAAAAGATGTCCTTGGTTATGTGCAATATTCATCAAGCTTTTAATAAATCTACCAACAAGATTTCGGATGCTTTCCCAAAGTTAGTCGACCTCACCATTGACTACTGCAATGATCTGGAGGAATTGCCAACAGGATTCTGTGATCTTGTCTTGCTAAGAAAGCTCAGTATCACAAATTGTCATAAGCTTTTGGCACTGCCAGAGGACATGGGAAATTTACTTGATTTGGAGGTCCTAAGGCTCAACTCCTGCATCGAATTGACAGAGTTACCGGGCACAATCGGTAGACTTCATAAGTTGCAGATTCTTGACTTATCCGAATGTCTAAGTGTAACAGAATTGCCAGAACAGATCGGTCAGTTGCATGATCTGAGAAAGCTCTACATGATAGAGTGCTCAAGTTGTGAATTGCCATCATCAGTTGAGAATCTTTTCCGCCTAAAAGAAGTAATAGGCGATCAAGAAACTGCCATGTCATGGAATCGTTTCAAACCCTGCCTTCCATCTCTGACGATAAAGGTACATAAAGAAAACAACTTGAACTGGCTTGGGTAGCCGTTGCTGTTTTCTGATAATGATTATTCTCCAAGAATTATGACGAGCCTTTAATTTGTAATTATGTCATTGTGCTTTCCTTTAATGCACAGAAAGAAGGTGTGATTCTGTAAATTGTCAGTAGCCCTCGTTAAAAATTGTATTATAATGGCGTCAAGCCATTTTTCCTTGCAAAAAGACGTTTCCTCATAAACCCAAAACGCAGCTTGCCAGCAATTTCTACGAGCTGCAATATTTGACAAGATCTTAAATCAAGGAAGAGTGCAGAAGTCTTCATTCAACAAACCTCAAAGTGATTTGTAACAAACTAGTTTCTATGTGCGTGCTTATTTCATCTCTTTCATATATTTTTATAAATACATCATACAAATACATTTATTTATATCAAATACAAAACAATGAAAGAAAATTGACAATAATCTCTTTGAAACATTATAAAAATACAAAATAATTTTAAAAAAATCAACTAGGGTGAGCCAAACAATTTAAAGAAAGAGAGTATTAATTAACGTTTTAAAAATAATCAAAATAATCAAGATTAGAAGAAATAAAGGGTAAATTTACCGCGAGCACAACATGCGACGTTTGATTCACAGCAACAGTACAAATCCCTTTCATATATTGATTGAAGACCAATATAACATACCTAACAGACTTGGTCTCCTTCCGTGAGAGAACTGGAAGTTATTGAAATCTAAGATTTGACAACTTTCATAGGGAAGCAGCAGTGGCAGCTCAATTACTTGGTGCAGCTGTTCTGGGGAAATTCATGGTGGTTGCAGTGTCTAACATGAATTTAGTTGATCTTGTAGTCACAAGGTATGCACGAGACAAAAACTTCCCTTTTCGTTTAATTTACTGGATTGTCATTTTATTCATGTCAATTCTGCTAGTCGTTTGATACTTCAAATCACAGAGAAGTAGAAAGAGAATGAACTTCTGATTAGCATGAGAAAATGTTGGGATTTTCCCTAACCAGTCAACTTATGATCATTTGCCAGGAATCGTCTAAGCTGTTAAAAGGAAATGAATCTCATTAAGGAGAAAATTGTGGATCGGGATCAATGCACCAGATCAGCCTAGCATGATCTTAGGATCATTTTAATGTATAGTTGACATTCCTAGAATAGTTAGAATCTGTCTCTATATAATGGCTAGCCATTCTGTACAAACACACTTACTGCAATATACAATCCCTTTTTCATTACTCTGTTATTTTCAATTATCATTCTGCTATTTTGTTTATGGTATCAGAGCGCTGGTTCTGGTGTCTCTAGCCTAACACCTTCCGCTACAACCAAAACACAAACACCATTGTATTGACAACATGGCCAACACAGGAATCAACACAACTGAAATCCTAGACAAATCCACAGATTTCACATCACAGAACACAGAAGAGAGAGGGATTTTCTTACCCGATCCTTTGGCTCTACATCATTCAGACACACCAGGACTCACCCTGGTCAGCACACTTTTGAATGGACGCAACTATGGGGAATGGTGTCCTTCAATGCGTCGCAGCCTCAGCGCCAAAAACAAACTTGGTCTCATCGATGGATCCATAGAAGCTCCGCCAACAAATGATGCAAAATTCCCATTATGGCAATGCTGCAATGATCTGGTGGTGTCCTGGATCCTCAATTCTGTTCAACCAGAGATAGCTCGTAGCGTCATCTACTCAGATACAGCAGCCGTGATTTGGAACGACCTCAAAGACAGATTTTCCCAAGGAGACGAATCCAGAATCTACCAAATACGACAAGAAATTGTTGAATGTCGTCAAGGGTCCCTCTCCATATCTGCCTATTATACGAAACTCAAAGGGCTTTGGGATGAATTAGGGTCTTACCAGGAACCCATCCCTTGCTCTTGCGACATGCTGAAAAAGCTTGCTGACAGAGAAGAGAAGGAGAAGGTGATGCAATTTTTAATGGGGCTTAACGAACCCTATTCCCAAATCCGTGGGTCGATCTTGATGATGAATCCCCTACCCGATACACGACGAACCCATGGCCTTATTCTCCAACAAGAGAGGCAAATGGAGGTAGCAGCACGCAATTCCATCGTGCCGGCAGGCCTCCCATGCGATGCAGGTTGCACGACGGGGAGGATCACAGACGGTGACTTCGTTTGGCAGCAGGAAGTTTTGCACTCACTGTGAGCAAGGAGGACATTTGGTTGATCAATGTTATTATCTAATTGGGTTTCCAATTGGCCACAAATGGCATGGAAAAAACATGAAGCCAAGAAATAAGAAGACAACAATCAACAACACTGAGATGAAGAGGGAATCGACTAATGAAAGCCCAACCTTCACAGCTGAAGAGTATAAGCAAATCATGGCATTGCTGAAAAACGGTAACAATCAACCATTTGCAAACGCAACAGGTATCGCTACACCCAATTGTGATAATTTTAATACACATTCAACTTTATATTGGATAGTGGACAGTGGAGCAACAGATCATGTATCACAATTACCACCAACGCACAACAAAAAGAAATTGATTCATGACTTTGTTGGTTTACCTAATGGAGAATAGACACGCATCAACAGTATAGGGTCTATTCAATTATCATCAGACTTATCTCTGGATAGAGTCCTCCATGTGCCTAATTTTCGTGTAAACTTAATATCTGTAAGCAAATTGACACAGGCTTTGAGATGTATAGTGATATTTTACCCAAATTTTTGTGTTGTGCAGGACGTGGATACGAGGAGGATGATTGGCCTGGGCAAGCATTTTAATGGTCTTTACTATCTCACCCCTGCCCAAAATCCTTGCCTCATCAATCACATCACTTGCACTTCAAACCTTTGGCATCAACGACTCGGACACCCATCTGCTGGTCCCCTCCACCATTTATCCCAATCTTTCCCTGATATTGTTTTTAATAATAAGCATGTATACGAGATTTGTCCTCTAGCAAAACAAACTCGTTTATCTTTTCCTACAAGCTCAATAAATACCATTGCACCATTTGATTTAGTTCATTGTAATGTTTGGGGACCACACAAAATCCATACACATTCTGGGGCTCGTTATTTTTTAACGATTGTTGATGACTTTACTCGTTTTACCTGGGTACACCTCATAAGTCTTAAATCCAACACCCAATCCTTGATAAAGTCCTTTTTCTCTTGGGTAAAAACACAATTTAATAGGGATATCAAAATCTTACGTTCAGATAATGGGGGGGAATTCACTTCACTACGTTCTTTTCTTGATGAATGTGGTACTATTTTCCAACACACATGTGCTTATACCCCTCAACAAAATGGAGTGGTTGAGCGCAAACACCGTCATCTTCTCAATGTAGCCCGAGCCCTTCGCTTTCAAGCCAATTTACCACTATAATTTTGGGGGGAAAGTGTCCAAACATCATGTTACCTTATCAACCGTCTACCTACTCCCCTGCTTTCTCACAAATCCCCATATGAACTTTTAAACCACACTCCACCCAACTACTCTACTCTTCGGGTTTTTGGTTGCCTATGTTATGCCACAAATCTCACCCCTGATCATAAACTTGATTGTCGTGCTCGCCGTTGCATTTTCATTGGATATCCTAATGGCCAAAAAGGATATCGTGTTTATGATCTTGAAAGCAAGAAATTTTTTACCTCACGAGATGTCACTTTCCATGAACATACATTTCCCTTCACTAAGCTACCACCAGAAACTCTAGACGACGACCCAATTTTGCCTATCCCCAGTAGCCTCGCCACATTACCTGAGACCACCACCCATCCTCAACCCACACTATCTAATCAGCCTTCCACCCAACCGAATCTTGCACCACCTTCCCCCTCCCACAATACATCTCCTCCTCTTATTTCCCCTCCGACGGTTGCAACTCCTCACCCAACCCCACTCAAAGTTTACTCTCGTCGCCCTCACACCACAACCACTGTCCCATTAGAACCTCCTGTTACGACATCACAGTCATCCGTCCCGTCAACATTCATTGATCCATCTGTGTCCTCCTTAACCAACGCCACTGAACCCCCCATTGTTGACCCAATACAGACCCTCCCCGAACCTCGCCATTCCACCCGCCTTCATCGGCCTCCGCCTTACCTCCAAGATTTCCAAACCTATCATGCTGCTGTCATTGGCCCTGACGTCTCCTCTGCATCCATGTCTGGTACACGTTATCCACTCCACCAGTATGTCTCCTACTCTGGCCTCTCTAGTCCATATCGTTCCTTTGTGAGTAATATATCTCGCTTGGTTGAGCCAACCACTTATGAGCAAGCTCGTCATAATCCCCAGTGGGTTGCAGCCATGACTGCTGAAATTACAGCTCTTGAGGAAAATCACACTTGGTCCACTGTTCCTTTACCCTCTAGCCAACGACCCATCGATTGCAAGTGGATTTTTAAGATCAAGTACAAAGCTGATGGCAGCATCGAGCGTTACAAAGCCAGGCTTGTTGCAAAGGGGTTTACGCAACGCGAAGGTATCGATTACAAAGACACCTTCGCCCTAGTTGCCAAAATGACCACCGTCCGCTGCCTCCTCGCAGTAGCTGCTGTTAGGCACTGGCCATTACATCAGATGGATGTCCAAAATGCTTTCTTACATGGCAAGCTCAGTGAAGAAGTATATATACTCCCACCTCCTGGTTATCGTCGACAGGGGGAGAATATAGTTTGTCGACTCCATAAGTCACTTTATGGACTTAAGCAAGCGTCTCGTAGTTGGTTTCGCAGATTCTCATGTGCAATTCAAGAAATTGGATTCCAACAATCTCGTGCTGACTATTCACTTTTTACACAGGTTCGTGGGGATTCCATTACAATCATATTACTTTACGTCAATGATATGGTTGTTACTGGGAATGATGAAAAGGCTATTAATGATCTCAAGGCGTTCCTCAATAGTTGCTTCAAAATTAAAGATCTTGGACCATTAAATTACTTTCTTGGGATCGAGGTAGCACGATCCAAGACAGGGATTACAATATGTCAACGAAAATACACGTTAGACATATTGGAGGAAGCTGGGTTACTTGGAGCAAAGCCAGCTAAGGTACCCATAGAGCCTGACTTAGCATTAACAGATACAGGGAGTGCGGCACTTAAAGACCCTACTAGATATCAACATCTAGTTGGAAAATTGATCTACCTCACAATTAGCAGACCAGAAATCACGTACTCTGTGAACACACTCAGTCAATTCATGCAGGAACCAAAACTACATCATCTCAAGACTGCTCATCGACTCCTCCATTACTTGAAAGCAGCCCCAGGACAAGGGTTATTATTTCCTTCAGATAGCCCGCTCCACTTGATAGGGTATTGTGATGCAGACTGGGCAAGGTGTCCAATTACACGACGATCTGTAACAGGATATTGCACCTTCCTTGGAAAATTACTTGTGTCTTGGAAAAGTAGAAAGCAGATAACAGTATCAAGATCATCAGCGAAGGTGGAATATCGCTCCATGGCTGCAGCTGCTTGTGAGCTTACCTGGTTGAGGTACTTATTGAAAGATTTGGGAGTATCACACCCTGGACCAGCAAAGTTGTTTTGTGATAATCAGGCGGCTTTACACATTGCCGCAAATCCAGTTTATCACGAACGAACAAAGCATATTGAACTAGATTGTCATACAATTCGAGAAAGAATTCAAAGAGGAGAAGTCAAGACAGCGTATGTTCAAACTGGAAAGCAAATTGCAGATTTATTCACAAAACCATTGAGATCGCCAGTGTTCCATACACATCTCAGCAAGTTGGGTGTCATAGACATTCATACTCCAACTTGAGGGGGAGTGTTAAAAGGAAATGAATCTCATTAAGGAGAAAATTATGGATCGGGATCAATGCACCAGATCAGCCTAGCATGATCTTAGGATCATTTTAATGTATAGTTGACATTCCTAGAATAGTTAGAATATGTCTCTATATAATGGCTAGCCATTCTGTACAAACACACTTACTGCAATATACAATCCCTTTTTCATTACTATGTTATTTTCAATTATCATTCTGCTATTTTGTTTATAAGCAGCTGCTATAATCATCACTTCGCTATGCAGCATGATCTTCTAAGAGAGCTAGCTATCCATCAAAGTGACTTGGAACCAATGGAGCAGAGAAAAAGACAAGTTCCGGAGATCTGTGCAAACAACGTCCCTGACTGGTGGATGGAACAGAAGCAGCCCAGCATTAGTAGCCGCCTCTTGTCCATCTCCACCGGTTATCATTTCCGTCTCTTGAACAAATAACAGTAGTTTAGCTTCTGTGCAACTGCATTTTCACACCTTATGGAATAAATATCATTTGCAGATGACAACATCTCATCAAGTTGTTGCTCCATGCAAGCTCCTGAAGTTGAGGTTATGATCCTTAATTGTCGAGCATGAACCGTGGTTATTTTGCTACAGAATTTAGTAATTTCTCACTTCTTACTTCTAAACCCAACTTGAAGAGAATCAGATTGGAGCAGGTTTCAATTCCTTCCTTTGCCTTCACAAATATGAAGTTTGAGAATCTACAAAAGCTATCTTTGTTTACGTGCAACATCGGTCAAGCTTTTAGCACCTCTACCATCCAGGTTTCAGAAGCATTGCCAAAGTTAGAGGAAATAAACATTGACTACAGCAATGATCTAATAGAATTGCCTGCTGAGATCTTTCATCTTATCAAGCTAAGGAAAATCAGCATTACCTGGATTTGGTGTGTGCAATTTCAGAGTTTGAAGCAGTGACATTACCATCAATAAAGAAGGTGGCAGCAATTTCCTGGATCAAAAACATTATCCAAAACACTAATTCTACTGGGGGTTTTACTGGCTCTCAAGACACATAACACTGTCTATTATAATAGTTTCATGAATTTTTTTTCCTTGTTTATTTTATTTTATTTTATTTTATTATTGGTTTCGGTGGTGAGGTAATCTTTTCACTGTAACATAAATATCTTTTAAAGATTGTACAAGGTTATTTTAGTAATTATATTTCTAAATATGCAATAAAATTACTAATGTAACCATTTAATAAAATAATCAAATATCTTTTGCACAATGGTATTTTTGTATTTTCAAATTTTATAAAACAATTGAATTAGTATATTACCTTGACAATTTGAATTTTTTAGCCTTTGGTTTCAAGGGTTTGGTTATAATTTCATCATTCTAATTTCAAAGGTTGTGGGTGTTTAAAGATTTGGTTATGTTTAAGATGTTTGTCCAGATTTGCTTGGTTTCTACAAATATTTTTTTAATTTCACTCCTTGTAATTTTTTTTAATCTTTAAAATTTAGTTCTTAGTGTCTTAATTAATATTTATTTTATTTGGCATTATATTTTATTTTTTCCGTTAAATTGCATTCTCCTTGAGTTTTTTCCTATCAATTTTTATGTTTATATTTTTTTGTTACATTTACAGGTTTTTTTATTAATATTTTTTTATCGATCTCATCCTTCAAAACTATATTGGTTGAGAATTATACTTCTTGATTGAATCTGGCTAAGAAATTTCACATGATGTAACTTTTAGATATTAAAACAAGTTTAAGAGGTTTGTCCTTTCTTTCTTTTTAAAAAACATTTATGTTGTTTTATTTTTTATTCTTTTTTTAACTTTTATTTTGTTATTTTTTTATTTAATTATCTTTTTTGTAACTTTTGTTTTCTTATTTTTTTTTCGTATGATTCTATTGAGTCAGCCCTCAACAATGTTTTTTTTTATTTTCACTCTCATTATTTTTTTAATCTATAAATAATCTATCATATTACAAATAATTTTAATTTCACCCCCCTATGATTTTTTAATCTTTCAAATTTGATCCTAATTCTTTTAATTATATATTATTTTTTTTTGCTTATGATAATTTATTTATTTTTATTTCATCCTCATTTGTTTTTTCCTATTAGATTTTATATTGAACTAAGTTTAGGATGTTTGTTTAAATTTGCTTGGTTTTTTTTTTAAGTTGATGTTTTGTTTGTTTGTTTTTTAAGTTTGACTCTTTTTTCTTTATTTTTCTTTAATTAGGTTAATATTGAGTTGTTTTGATAATTTAAATAAGCTCGGATGTAGTTTTTTTTTTGTTGATTTATTTATTATTGTTAGATTTTTTATAAATATTTTAATTATCTATTTAATCAATGACTAGAGACTTGAATATTTTTTTAACATGTCACTTTTTTTACATTAAAAAAAAAAAAAAGTATTCAGCCGACGGAAAGATAATATACTATGTTGCAACAGAGCACTACTAGGGGCATCAAACTCTAAACAACTTGAAGTTCTAAGTCAAGGAGAAACATAACCAAGACAACTCTGAAAACATAGACTGTAGGAAATGAATTTACACAGTTAAGAAGCTCACGAAATTTTTCTTAGAAATGTTTAAAGGAGCCAGTGACATCTTAGGAATCCTTCAAATTACAGTAGATGAAACTATGGACAGAAAAGGTTGCAGCCAGATTAGACATGGCGGGATATATATCACAGTGCCTGTTTCATGAAAGGTGCTTTTACCCCTAGAAGATATGCTTAATAAAATGGACAAAAACTGAGTCATAATCATTGAAGATTTGCTTAACCTTGAACAAAAAGCAATGGTGATTCTCCAGAAAAAGCATTGCCTACCAACCTAGAGATATCAACTGAGCATAATCATTGAAGATTTGCTTATACTTTCTTTCCTCTCCTTTTCCATCGTCTTTCCTGGTTTCCCTTTTGACTGGAAGATTAGAACACAACAGCATCAACTGCCCATCTTGTGTGATTTCGTGTCTGATTTGCTTTGTCCACCTAAAAATAACTGAGCCATTAGCCACCTCGAGCAATCAAGTCGATGTCAATGGGAAGAAGACACGAAGTTTCCTTCACACTTCACGGCAAGCTATCCTCCTATTAACGTACATGCAAGACCAAGACCAAGATCCATCGCTGTCATATTGTCTCTGCTTAACTTTGCATCTAAATAAAACTCTGAGGACATAAAATTAAAACTTGCCTACTTTTGTCGGTGATGAAAGCCGTGTTGACTAACAGAGCCGCCACTAGAGCAGTGCCCGAGAGCTGCAAGAAGCATTGCATGCAGAAAACAAAACCCTTGTGTTCAATTCCAAATTGAAGCAAATGGAAGACGTTCTACAACTTTCTAATTTTACAAGACATGGAAAAGTTAAATAAAGAATTCGATCCTAGAAAAGAAGAGACAGAACAAAATAATGGAAGTAATCATTCCAATGGAAACGCCTGCTGAATGATGCCAAGCAGTTTCTTTGTTGCAATCCAGTTTCCACTAAAAAATTCATCTCAGATCCAGTGTTGACTCGGTTTATCCGATCATGTCCAGCACGCCTTTTTATTTTATTTTATTTTTTTTCAAGATTTTATAAGCACGCCCACGCAAACTCTTTATGCAAATAATTTCTTTACAGATACAAGAGTTTTTCTAGCATAGCAAACACTATTTTCTGTATCAATGATATTTTCTATCAATAACATTTTCACCAATAACTTGTTAGCTTGCATGGTGCTATGAATTTCTCTACTAATGATAATATATGTTCTCCATAAGAAAAAATTGAAGGCATATTGTTGAAGTTTGCTTGCTAAAGCTGTCATTGGAGGAGCTGTCAACGAATCTTTTGCATTCTGTTATTTCTAATTATCTTGTTAATAATAATCCATTGTCCTAGTCTCTAGGAGTTGGTTTTTCTGTTTTTATGTTAACAGATAATAGCATGATTACATGCTATAAGTTTGGAATTCTGTTATTCTATTTATCAATAAATATGTGTAACGATTGCATGGAATGTATGCAATCAGGATTATTCAATTCTTTCTTTAAAATTCAATACAACAGTTTCTGTATTTTCTCTTCTACTTCTTTTTTTTTTTTTTTTTCAAGAGATGCATCTTCATGGACACAACTTATTACGTGGCTAAATCCATTTCAATTGGTATCAGAGCAAATTCTTAAAGGGACCTGTAATGGAATCTGAAACAAGTTTCTCTCACATTTCTTCTCCAATCTTTGATGGAGAAAATTATCAACTATGGGCTGTAAAAATGGAGACTTATTTGGAGGCGATGGATCTTTGGGAAGCTATTGAAGAAGATTATGAAGTCCATCCTTTACCAAACAATCCAACAGTAGCTCAGATCAAGAATCATAAAGAGAGAAAAACAAGAAAATCGAAAGCAAAGGCTTGTCTATTTGCAGTTGTTTCAACAACAATCTTCACAAGGATCATGTCTCTTAAATCAGCAAAAGATGTATGGGATTACTTAAAGAAGGAGTATGCAGGAGATGACAGAATTCGTGGCATGCAAAGTCTTAATCTAATAAGAGAATTTGAGCTACAAAGGATGAAGGATTCTGAAACCATCAAAGAGTATTCAGACAAATTACTTGGAATTGTCAACAAGGTAAGATTACTGGGCACACTATTTTCTGATTGCAGAATTGTAGAGAAAATACTTGTAACTGTGCCTGAACGTTATGAAGCATCCATAACCACCTTGGAGAACACAAAAGATCTGTCAAAGATTACCTTGGCAGAACTGATAAATGCTTTGCAGTCTCAAGAGCAACGACGACTTATGAGGCAAGATCAAGTTCCTGAAGGAGCTTTGCAAGCAAAATATCCTGGTTCTGATAAGAAGAAATTTTTCAAGAATAATCAGATGTCAAACAGTAGTAAGACTACTGTTAATCAAAGTCAGAACAGAGGAAAATTTCAGAAGAGAAACTTTCCACCATGTCAACACTGCAACAAGTTAGGTCATCCACCTTTCAAGTGCTGGAAAAGACCTGATGCAAAGTGCAGTAAATGTCATCAAATGGGACATGAAGCAATTATCTGCAGAACAAGATTTCAGAAACAAGATGAAGATGCTCAGGTTGCCAGTCAAGATGATGAAGATCAAATGTTTGTAGCCACATGTTTTTCAGTCCAAACTTCCTCAGATCACTGGTTAATTGACAGTGGATGCACAAATCACATGTCTTTTGACAAGAGTCTCTTCAGAAATTTACAAACTACTGAAGTTGCAAAGGTCAGAATTGGAAATGGTGATTGTATAGCAGCAAAGGGAAAAGGAACAATTGCCATCACAACCAACTCAGGTACAAAAACGATTTCTGATGTTCTTTATGTACCTGATATAGATCAGAATTTGCTGAGTGTTGGACAATTAATAGAGAAAGGCATGAAAGTGGTTTTTGAAAATCAATCTTGCTATATTTTTGATGCTGCTGGACAAAAAATATTGCAAGCAAAAATGAGAGGCAAAAGTTTTTCATTTTTACCATTTGAGGAGGAGCACACAGCCTTTCCTATCAAGCTAAATGATATGGAAATATGGCATAAGAGGCTGGGTCACTGTCATCAACAACGGATGATCAACATGAAGATACATGAAGCAGTAAGAGGAGTGCCTTCATTTTCTGATTTGCTGCCAAATTGTAATGCTTGTCAGTTTGGTAAGCAAAACAGAAAACCATTTCCAAAGTCAACATGGAGATCCAAACAGAAACTTCAGTTGATTCATACCGATGTTGCTGGTCCAATGAGCACACCTTCAATAAAAGGTAGTAGATATTATATACTTTTTATTGATGATTTCACCAGAATGTGCTGGATTTTCTTCATGAAATTCAAGTCAGAAGTGGCTGGAATTTTTTGGCGATTCAAGAAGAATGTGGAGAACAAAAGCAGATGCAAAATTCAGTCCATTCGGTCAGACAATGGAACAGAATACACTTCATCAGAATTCAATCTCTACTGTGAAGAAGCTGGCATTGAACATCAATTCACTGCCCCCTACACTCCAGAACAAAATGGAGTCAGTGAAAGGAGAAATCGATACATTATGGAGATGGTGAGATGCATGCTGCATGACAAGAATTTGCCAAAAATGTTTTGGGCAGAAGCAGCCAACACAGCTGTCTTCCTTCAAAATCGACTTCCAACAAAATTACTTGAAGAAAAGACTCCTTTTGAAGTCTGGTATGACAACAAACCTTCACTAAGTTTTCTTAAGATCTTTGGCAGCATTTGTTTTGTTCATATTCCACAGATAAAAAGGGACAAGCTTGACAAGAAGGCAATGCAAGGAATCTTTGTTGGCTACAGTGATGTATCTAAAGCCTACAAAGTTTATCATCCTCAAACTCAGAAGATGGTTATTACAAGGGATGTGCATTTCCATGAAGAAAAACAATGGGACTGGGGTGATTCACAAAGTTCTGAGCAGCTGTCAGGTTTATTGCAGGATGAATCAATTGATGATTCACAAAGAAGAGCCACTGCTGATTTGTTGCAGGATGAATTAATTGATGATTCACCAATTAGAGGCACACGATCCCTTGATGACATTTATCAAAGGAGCAATGTAGCTATTTGTGAACCAGAAGGCTATGAAGAAGCCAAACACAATCCAGAATGGCAAAAGGCAATGCAGGAGGAAATATGCATGATTGAGAAGAATTGCACATGGGAGCTTGTTGACAGACCACCAAGCAAAAATGTTATTGGCGTGAAGTGGATTTTCAGAACTAAATTGAATGCAGACAGTACCATCAACAAATATAAAGCCAGGTTGGTAGTTAAGGGGTATGCTCAGATTTATGGTGTTGATTATTCAGAAACGTTTGCACCTGTAGCAAGGATGGACACCATACGATTCTTGCTTGCTGTTGCTGCACATAGAAACTGGAAAGTCTTCCAGTTAGATGTTAAATCAGCTTTCTTGAATGGCATTCTACAAGAAGAAATTTATGTTGAGCAACCTGCTGGCTTTGTGAATCAAGGAAAAGAAGACAAAGTTTATCTTCTAAAGAAAGCTCTCTATGGCTTGAAACAAGCACCTAGAGCTTGGTATGGGAGAATTGATGATTACTTGACAGGTTCTGGATTTCAGAAAAGCTTGTCAGAAGCAACTCTTTATGTGAAGAGATTCAATGATGATGTGCTTATAATATCTCTTTATGTTGATGATCTCTTAGTGACAGGAAGCAACACAGCGCAGGTTGCAGAATTCAAGCTAAATATGATGCAAGTATTTGAAATGACCGACCTTGGTCTCATGAAGTTTTTTCTGGGAATGGAAATTATGCAAAACAGAGAAGAAATTTTCATCTGCCAGAAGAAGTATTCAAGGGAAATCTTGAAGAAATTTCAGATGGAAAATTGCAAGCCGACAGCTACTCCTATGAATCAAAAGGATAAATTCAGCAAAGAAGATGGCACTGCCAGAGTAGATGAAGAAAAATTCAGAAGCTTGATTGGATGCTTGCTGTATTTAACAGCAACTAGACCTGACATACTTCATGCAACAAGTCTGTTATCTAGGTTCATGCATTGTCCAACCGAAATTCATATGAGAGCAGCTAAAAGAATTCTGAGATACATCAAAGGAACCTGCAGTTTTGGAGTTAAATTTATGAAGTGCCAGAATTTTAAACTTCATGGTTTTTCTGATAGTGATTGGGGAGGATCTATTGATGACATGAGAAGTACTTCTGGGTTCTGTTTTCAACTAGGATCTGCTATATTTTCATGGTCATCTAAGAAGCAAGATATTGTGGCTCAATCTACTGCAGAAGCAGAGTTCATTGCAGCCACAGCTGCAGTGAATCAAGCATTGTGGTTACAAAAATTGTTACGTGATTTACAGATGGAAGAAGATGAAGCAACTGAAATCTCAGTTGACAATCAAGCAGCTATTGCAATATCTCATAATCCAGTTTTTCATGGAAAAACTAAACATTTCAATATCAAGCTTTATTTCTTGCGTGAGGTGCAAAAAAATGGTGAAGTTAAATTGATTTATTGCAAGTCTGAAAATCAATTGGCTGATCTGTTTACTAAACCACTTCCAGTAAACAGGTTTGAATTTCTAAGACAAAGGATTGGAGTTTGCAGCTTCTCAAGCAAGGAGGAGTGTTGAAGTTTGCTTGCTAAAGCTGTCATTGGAGGAGCTGTCAACGAATCTTTTGCATTCTGTTATTTCTAATTATCTTGTTAATAATAATCCATTGTCCTAGTCTCTAGGAGTTGGTTTTTCTGTTTTTATGTTAACAGATAATAGCATGATTACATGCTATAAGTTTGGAATTCTGTTATTCTATTTATCAATAAATATGTGTAACGATTGCATGGAATGTATGCAATCAGGATTATTCAATTCTTTCTTTAAAATTCAATACAACAGTTTCTGTATTTTCTCTTCTACTTCTTTCTATCAGTTTTCTTCATACACGTTTACTATTCAAACACTTTCACATATTCCCTAAGAAAAGAATTGCCGAGAAATTACACAATCTTTTATTCCATTCTTCTTTTCCTTTTTCTTCCCTTGTATTTCATGCAGTGTAAGCACAAACAGCCTAACTTGTCTAGCTTAATAGCTACGCCATATAATAAAGTAAGGAGGTCAATTTCAACGGGAATAAGGCATGAAATTTCCTTGACAGCTTCTGCTATTCCGTTATTAATTTGTAAGTTGCAAGACCAAGATACATTTGTCATATTTTTTTTCTGTCTTCTTCCACCTTTGCATTTGTATCTTACAAAACTCAACATTGAGAGCACTTCTTGAGGTTCTTGAAAAAATAAAAATAAAATTGTCTGTGCTGTAAAGAAACAGTGAATATGGCAGCTGAATTGCTTGGCGGAAATGCTATTGGAGCAGTGTTCGGAGGGCTGCTAAAAGTAATTGGGAATGTGACAAAAAAAGCCCTCGTGTTCAAGACCAAATTGAAGCAAATACAAGAAACTCTAGAATCCAACTCTCCAATTTTAAATGAAATCAAACAGTTGGATGAAAGATTGGATCGTAGAAATGAAGAGATTGAAAAAATAATGGAAGTGATCAGGAATGGCGAGACCCTCGTTCTTGAATGCTCAAAAATCCGTTGGTATCATTGTTGGAGAAGGCCAAAATACACAGACAGGCTCATCGAGTTAGAAAGATCAATCAACCAATTCTTTCAGACTGTTATGCTAGCGCAAATAGCAAGAGGCAACAGAGAAATTCTGGTGGAGGTAAGAGGCCGCAAGGGTTCAGGTTCAAACGGAACGATTGATGGACTTAATGTCTCATGTGCAGTCCCAGAGTCTCTGGTGAATCCTGTTGGATTACAGGTGGCGATGGGAGAATTGAAGATGAAGCTGTTTAAGGATGGGGTGTCTATTGTTGTACTGTCTGCTCCAGGCTGCGGAAAAACAACATTGGCAAGACTACTTTGTCATGACAAAGAAGTTGAAGGTATCGATTCAAAATATTCTGATGTGATCATGTGAATGTTTTCCTTTTTATCTAAGAATTTCTGCAAGTTCTTATTAGCAAGTCTCTGATATAGTTATGGGTCTTTGGACAGAAAAATTCAAGGATAACATTTTTTATGTTACTGTGTCGAAAAACACCAACATGGAAGGCATTGTAAGGGTACTATTCAATCATAAAGGTCAAAAGCCCCCAAGTGATTTTCGAAGTGATGAAGATGTAGTCTACCGGTTGGAGCAATTTTTGAACAGCTTTGGACCAAGTCCAATATTGTTGGTCCTGGATGATGTTTGGCCTGAATCAGAGTCGTTTCTTGAAAAGTTTATGTTCCAAATGAAAGATTACAAGATTTTGGTAACATCAAGATCTGTATTTCGAAGATTTGGTTCTACATATGAATTAAAACCATTGAATTATGAAGATTCGTTGACTCTTTTCAGAAGCTCCGCATTCCTACCTCATCAGAGCCAGGACATTCCAGATAACAATGTTGTCAGCAAGGTGCCACTTTTTACCTTTGAGAAACAATATGTGTGTTACAAATAACTTATTTCCTAGAGACTTCAGCTGTTGTTGAATCCCTAACTACCACCAAAAAGTGAAATATTCATTTTTTTTGCAGATTGTGAAAGGCTGCAAGGGGTTCCCACTGGCCCTTAAAGTGGTTGGCAGATCACTCCGTGGAGAGCCTGAAGAAATTTGGAAAACTAGAGCAATGGAGTTGTCTAAAGTTGGTTCTATTTTTGAATACACTGACCTACGCAATTCTCTCCAGAAAAGTTTGGATGCCTTAGATAACAAGGTTATCTTAAAGGAGTGCTTCATAGACCTATGTTCATTTCCAGAAGATCAAAGGATTCCTGTTAATGCCCTTGTTGATATGTGGATGGAATTGTACAATCTAGATGAAGAAGCATATGCTGTCGCCAAACTCCAGGAACTCTGCAACCGGAATCTAGTTGATCTTGTAGTCACAGGGTATGCTGCCGTGCCGACTGGCTCTCTTCTTCTTCTTCTTCTTCAGACTTCATGTGACTAAATATATTTTGTTATTTGATTTTTCTTTAACACAATTTGAAGCAAGCTGTTTATGGTTCTTAATGTTTAATTGTAATCTACCTGATGGAGTTGCCTCTCTAGTTACTATATCCGTCCTTGTACGTGAAAATTCTGTGGTATATTCCCTAAGCAAATATTTTTTCCTTCTTTCTCCAGGAACGTTGCTAGTGGCTGCTACAATCAGCAGTTCGCCATGCAACATGACCTTCTTAGAGAGCTAGCCATCTGTCAGAGCGACTCAGAGTCCATTGAACGGAGAAAAAGACTAATTCTGGAGATAAGTGCAAATAATGTTCCTGCCTGGTGGATGGAACAGAAGCAGCCAACCATTAGTTGCCGCCTCTTGTCTATCTCCACAGGTAGTTCATGTCTCTTTACTATCACACAATCCCTCGTGCACCTGCACATGAGGTATAGTTCAATTGATTTATCTTCTTTTGATATGCCCTTTTGCATCATATGAAAGTGGGACATTTTTCGCAGATGAAAAGTTCTCGTCAAGTTGGTGCTTCATACAAGCACCTGAAGTTGAGGTTTTGGTTCTTAATGTTCGATCAAAGAACCACACCTTACCAGAGTTCATAAAGAAAATGGAGAAGCTGAAAGTTTTGATAGTCGAGAACTACGGTTTCTTCCCAACTGAATTAAATAATTTCCTACTTCTTGGCTCCGTAACCAACTTGAAGAGAATCAGACTGGAGCATGTTTCAATTCCTCCCTTTGCCTTCACCTCTGTGAAGTTAGAGATTCTACAAAAGCTAACCTTGTATATGTGCAACATTAGTCAAGCTTTTAGTACCTCTACCATCCTGATTTCAGAAGCATTGCCAAATATAATGGAAATCAACATTGAGTACAGCAATGATCTGATACAATTGCCGGTTGAGATCTGTCTTCTTACCAAGCTAAAGAAACTCAGCATCATCAATTGTCATAAGCTGGTTGCATTGCCTAAAGAAATCGGAAAGTTGGTTAATTTAGAGGTTCTAAGGCTTGGTTCCTGTATTGAATTGTTGGAGTTACCGAACACAATCGGGGGTCTCTGTAACTTGAGTGTTCTTGACATATCAGAGTGTTTAGAAATTGAAAGATTACCCGAAGAGATCGGCGAGCTGCAAAATCTAAGGCAGCTCCTTATGATGGGCTGCTCGATCAACTGTGAGTTGCCACAATCAATCATGAACCTTGAGCATTTGAAGGAAGTCGTCTGTGATGAAGAAACAGCCATTTTGTGGAAACCAATTATGTTTGTTTGCAAGAATTTGAGGGTTAAGGTTCAGAAAGAAGAAGTCAACTTAAACTGGCTTTACAATCATCGTTTATGACCGACTTTTGTTCTGAAAATGTTGTTGTTCTGCCTTTATTTTTAATTCCTTTGTAAAACCCTTCATCATTTGTGAATTTTAAATTTTCTATTCTATTGCCATAGCTGGATTTGTTGGGTGGAAGCAGGGAGATTACCCCGAGTAGAAGAAAAGAAGCTGAAATATCCTGGATCAAGTGATTGTATTCTGCAACAGGGACCAATTTCATAAAAATGCTGCCTGACTTGATTTATCTGGTTACATGGTGACCATATCATTCATTCTGGGTAATACTGCTGATGGATAATATAACAGTTAGATAGAGGAAGAGTTTGACTACAAATTACAGTTTTTTCAATGGATTAAGAAAGCAGAAATCCATAAATGATGGGATTGAAGCATGGAGGTGTCAAGATCCTTCTCTGAACTATTTAATCCATTGATACCCAGAAAATTTGCAACTCAGCAACAACAAATAAAGGTTAGTATCTCATTTCCAGGTAAAGGAAATATAAAATTATGATAACTCTGTCATGACTTGGACCATTGAAGAAGAAACAGGAAGTCAGAGAAGAGAACTCTGGCACCAACGACTTCGACAAACCCTGTCTAAATATGCCAAAAGAGTTGAAGCCTAGTGTCTAAATTGAGTGCTGGAAAATGTTGATCGCTCATGAGACTTGAGGAACAACCACCGAAGGGATAGAACAAGGCATTTCAGGACTTTCAGCACCTTTCATTTAGAGTAAACAAACGGATAATATGCCATAGCACAGCAGACAAAATACAGGGACAGTCGCAAAACTGAACAATGAACAGACTAGTTCGATCGGACGGCAGAGGTTGGACAGCCCCTGACATCCAGAATTTGTACCAGTTTCCACCCTACACGAATCAGATCAAATCCCTCCGGTCACAGTGGTATGAAAGCGTATAATATGAACATGAAACGTAAAGAAGCATAGATTGAACTTTCCCATGCTGTTGCCTATTCTACAACACGTTTCTTTTGAATTTGAACTCCATACATCCATGTGCTCCATGGGCAACATCTTGCAAAGGCATGCCGGAAGTACAACTGCATAATGATTGGATTACAATGCATAAACTATCTCCCCACTGCTGTCAATATCAAGCTCGGATTCATAATCTAAGTCCATGTCCAGATTGTCCAACATGCATCTATTAAGATCATGGGCTGATCAGACTCTTCAAAATGGCTGCCCATTGTCTTTTCATCCTTTAGGTCGGTGGGAAGATTCTTCAGAAACCACTCATGATTCCTGATATCAGGAATGGTAATCCTGTGTTGCGTGTAAACATCCAAAAGCAGGAGTATTACCAGAAGATCACACAAACTTCAGTTCTGCAAGTTTAATACATCATAAATATATCATGCTTTGAATGATTTTTAAAACAATTTTACGTATCCAACAAATGGAAAAGAAAAGAAAAGGAATCACTCACATTTGCAGAAATCCTTGAAATCAGGTGGCAACATTCTGGGTGTTATCTGAATGGAGTCCGGAATAGAACACTAGACATTAAGAATTCTCTGCACAGAATCAACAAAATGTTCTTTCATAAAAGTAAATTGCATAACATTTGGGAATGTAGGGATCCATTTGGTGACTGTATTGTCTTCCCAAAGTCTTTAGGTTCATCAGGACCCTCAACGGGATACGATCCAACCAGAATCACATATAAGGTTACACCACACGACCAAACATCTGCAACCTGGCATTGCAGAACATCAAAACGGCGACTTGTTTTGCCATAAATGCAGCTGAACTGCATGTATGTGTGTGTGAAGAAAAGAAAAGGGAGTAGAGAGGTAGAGAGAGAGATTTACAAGCTTGCCTACACAGGCTTAAAGCTCAAAGCATAGAGCAGCATGGTAAAACTGTGTCCTCCTCATATGAACACATGTTCATCTAAAGCAAAATCAAGATGCGGAAATCACAGCTTAAGTTAAAGCACGAGGCACTGAAAACACAGCTATATTTACAAAATTAAAAATAAATCAATGGTTTTTGACCTTTGATCAACCATTGTTTCAAGGTAACTGTATTTACCATACACTGAGACCATCCACTAGCCAATAGTATTGCCAGTGAAAGGGGAAGCAAAGCAAAACTTCCTCCATGAACCGAAAAATGGGATATTGACAATCAACATTTACTGTCAGCCTTGAAAGGGGACAAGTTCATGCATAAATATTGAAGGTCGGGATTGCTTCTAGAGTACATTCCAGGCACCTTTCTAAAATAACATGAACAACATAGCATATTTATTATGGATCTCTTGATAACATAGTGAAGCAACTTCCAATAAACTAGATAATAATTTGAAAAATCAAAAATCAAGTTTGATAGAACTATAATATAAAATAATCATGTATCTAATTGTATTTAAAAACCCTAAATATATAAATAATGTAACAAAGTCAATTAATTTTTTATAAGTTAATATAAGATTTTTATCCTTATAAAGAAAGTTCGTTTTGCCAAAAACAAATAAAAAAAAATATTCACTTTAATTCTTTAACTTAATTCTTTAATCTTGAAATTTGTAGCTCAAAAAAATATAATATAATTTCCTCTAACTAACCTTAATAGAATTTTTTTGAGTTGCAAATTAATGGACTTAAATTAGTAATTAATTAACATAAATTCAATAATAAAATAAACTCTTAAATAATATATAATAAACCAGAACAAATATAAATTAAAAATAATTATTCAACATTAAATAAATAAAATAATAAAAATAAAGTTTTTATTCTAAAAATTTTCAGTGCAACTTGAATTTTCAAATTTTACATTTTTTTAATAGATTTAAATTTTAACTTCAAACATTTATTATCTCTTAGATGAATGAGTTACTAAAGCTACCATCTAGCAAAAGGCCACCCTAGCACCACCAACTGCTAATTGTTGCTGTTATTAGCTTTATTCATGACATGGCTTGGCATTATTAAGGACAACCCCACGTGGATTAGCATTCTTAATTTTGTAATTTTTGTGCCTAAATCATGATCAAATTATTATTATTATTATTTATTAATATGAATGTCTGTACCAGTTTGTGTATACCTCAATTAATTTTACAGGTTTTAAAATTAACAATCATATAAATCTCTAATAAGTATTATATTAGTAATTATAGAGCTTGAATATGAGAGCACAAGTATTATTATTATTATTATTATTATTTATTGCCTAAAAGTCGAGCAATCTTTCGTTTAAGCACCAACAACTTCAGACATGCATCACCCACGTCGAGCGTGTTTTGCAGTGTGGTAGCGGTTGCTTTTTAAATAGTTTTTCGTGCCGAAATACATGTCAATGATTTTTTTTTATTTTTTAAAAATTATTTTTGATATCAGCGCATTAAAACGATCCAAAAAGTACAAACCACATTTAATTTTAACAAAAAAAAAATTAAAATTTAACCAAACACAAATTCAATCACAGAGCCAAATAGGCTCGTCAACGATTTGGGGTGGTTTTTAGCATGATTGTTAGAGGGATCGTAGCTGGGGGTACGTAGTTTTATAACTATATATATCATGTTGAATGGTGGTGAAGAAAAATAAGATTAATTTGGTTTGATTTTTAGAGAAAAAAAAAATCTTAATTATAGTACTAACCTTGGTTTCTCTTGTTAACTTTATTTAATTTTTAATTTTAATATTGTTTCACTCTTTTTACTAATTTATGAATTTCATAAAAAATGAAATATTTGTGTCTAATTAATCTATTTAGAAACTAATGTTCAAAATAAGGACAAAATTTGAAAAAAAAATGGTATAAATGAGAAAAACACCTAAAAAATATTCAATTGATTGATTTTTTATAATACAAACTCTTTAATAGAAAAAATAAACGAATATAAGGACTCAAATAAAAAAAATTCAAGCACTCAAATGAAAAAATAAATGACTGCAAGGACTCAAATGAAAAAAAAAAACCACTAAAACAAAAACCAATTTTGTAATTAATAACTCCCATGAAATGCTTGATAACAGACTCATTTTTTTATACCTATTATCCTCTAAACCTGTTTAAAAATATAATTACAGTTATATTTTAAAATATTTTTTATTTAAAAATATATCAAAAATTTTATGCATTCTCTTGCGCGTTTGAAATACCAAACAAGTGAATCTCTTCAGTCTTCATCATTTTTTTAGGATTTTTCAAGACAGCTGCTGTCATTTTGTGCTGCTGTGCATGCTTACAAGTTTTTGTAGAAACATGGTGGTTTTAGCAAATTATGCAGCCTGTCTCATCAGCTTCAAGAATTCATTGTGGGTGCCTCAAATGGCCAGGACAGAGGAACACCTTAAAAGTTAGCGGAAAGTTATTTTAATTTCCCATCTTATAATCTGGTATGGGGGATTATCAATAGTGTGAACTTTTTAAGTTTTTCCTGGGTTGTCAAGCAACTTTGGACCCACGTAAGGGAGAAGAATTTGCAAGATCCGAGTGATAGACGGAATATAAATTGTGACAAGCCATTGCAGGCTCTTTTCGGTGTAGATTCCATCAAATGTTTCAAATGAGTTATGAGTAAATCAACGGGGAATTTGTACACATTTACATGATTCCTGAACATCATAATCTTTGTTAATCTTATGGTGATAACATCTCAGAGAAAGGTGAGCCAAACGGGAGAAAGAGAAGCATAAGGGAGGAAATTCAGGCTTTCTTGCCCCACTTCAACATTCATATGCTTTAATAAAGCTCCTAGGTACTGGAAAAAAGTTCATTATCACGATCCGATGTTGTCAAGAGAATTTGGGAATGCATAAAGCAAAACAATCTCCAGGTATTTGGTTACTGTGCTCAGTGAAATCTTATGTCATAATTTCATAGTTGTTGGTGGCGTGTTCTAATAAGTGAAGAAAAGGCCTGTGTTTTCAAACACCTACTGCTGCACAGGTATAACGTAACCATTAAAGATGATTCCAGCTGCCAGAACTGATGTGAATCACACCATTCATGCTCGTTTAAATCCATCTCTGGGAATTCAGACAGGAGAAATGAGAAGGTTTTACCGAGGAAATCATTAGATTGATAAGGGCAGCACAGATGGTCTGCACTTAAAGTTGGACCTTGACTTTTCTGCAGAGCAAATAGGAACAAGTTGAGAAGATAAGATCGAGAGAGTCAATTAGCATGTCAGCAGTGTCATTTCCACTGTTTTGACCATCTGTATAACCTTATCAGGGGCCACTGCGTCTATAATGGACTTCTTGATGGTGATAATGTAGTATCGTGCCCACTCTTCCCATTCCTAATTATTCTTAAGGATAACTCTGCATGATTTTCCATCGTGTTCAGATTTCACACCTTCTTCAAGTATGGCTCCACCTCTGTTTGCAGTGGCTTGCGAATTGGATGGAATATATGTGAAAGAAAGCATTACCATAAGAACTCATGGCATCGTGGCTTGATCTTGTAGTTACTATGAAGACGAACTACTGGATAAAGAAACATGGACATGGTGCTGTTTTATGATCTTTCGAGATTGATTTCGAACTGTACCTATATTGTGCCTCAAACCATTTTCTGTTTGATTGAAGGATCCATCTGACAAGAGGAGAATACCATGTGATGTGAAGCTGAAAGAACTCTTTGACATTGACTGCTCCAAAACTCTTTTCCGTTCATTCTGTCAAGGCCTAACAGTGAGTTGCTCGTGATTAATTTACAGGCAACAAGGTCCACCAACAGTTACATGTATTTGCCTGTTTATAGGCGCAATAAGAAACGCCATTTTCAAGTTTTCAGGTTGCAGTTGTGGATTTCTTGTTCTTTGTTTTCTGGAGGTGGGGTGGCAGGATTCAGCAGCATTTTGGAATTTAGAATTCCTTCTGGTCTCATACGGTTGAGCCCTCTGAGACTTCATGGCATCTTTCTTATGCTATAGTGAGTATTATTTATTATTAAGGTGTTCCTGCCACCATTGATAGCAATAGACATCTCAAATAGGGGAAGAATTTTCCCCCTTTTTTAACCTCGGTTCTTCTGATGAAACTGGGGTAGATTAAATCTCGTTTAACATTGTGGTAGGTTAAATCTATTCAAAAAATATTATTTTAATATATATATTTTTAAATAAAAAAATATTTTAAAAAACAGCAATTACAACATTTTTAAATATTCTCAAAATTCCTCACGAGATAATTAAAAACTAGCCTACTATTAGTGTACCGCCAGTTATTAATGTAAAAAAATAATATTTAGATGGTTAGAAACTTTTCATCATTGTTATTAAACTCTGTATAGCAATTTAAACTTAAAAAATCTCATTATGCTGCTTTGGTTAATTTAAGTTTTAAAATAAATTATATAAAAGTTGTCATGATATGAATTTTATAGACTATATATATCAAAAAAAATCAATGAAAAAAAATATATTCATTTTAGTCAATTTACTAAACCTACAAACTAATTTATAGATTATTTAGTTAAATTAATTTTTTTATATATTTTATTATATGATAAAAAATAATATAAAAATTAATTCACAATCAACTTAATACTTAATGATAAAATTTAATAAAAAAATCAATATTAAATAACAAAATTAAAAAATAATCAAAATAAAAATAAAAAACTAACATTTAACTTGGTTAATTCTTCATTATATTAACTTTGTTAACTGTTTATATTTAACTAACCCATTTTTTTTTATATATTATTATAATCTAGATAGAGACAATCATGATATACACACACCAATTTTTAATATCCACCCTTTAAATTCTAATCACTCGACAACATGTGAGCACGCTAACCTGTGGAATCTAACTTCGAAATAATATTCACAAAAATGATTAATTTATGGCATAAGAGATAGCATCCATCGTTTTATTTATTTATTTTTAATTATTGCAAGAATAATTAAAAAAAATTGTTCTTTATACATTTTATAGAGAAAAAGTGTGTAAAACAAAATGTTATAATGTGTATCGAAACTTGCCAAACATAAAGTTTTTGAAAAAATAGTATCCATTAAAAATATAATTTAACCTGTGTTTTTAAAAAATTTAAAAAATATTTTTTTATTAAAAATTAATTATTTTATATTTTTTAATTATTTTGATATGCTAGTCAAAAAATATTTTTTAAAAATAAAAAAAATATATCATTTTAATATATATTTAAGCAAAAAGTACTTTCAACCGCAATTATAATTTTATACAGGTCCATTGAAAGAAAAATATAAAATAAATATATCTTTAAAATATTTTTTTATATTTTTAAAATAAAAAATATTATCTCAAGATATAAAGCAAAATACTAACCATACAATACTTCTATGTGTGTGTGTTTTAATGGAGTTTTTGAAAAAATTTCATTAAATTACAATCTTGCAATCAGTCTTTAGTTACAGGCTGTAGATTTAAAGCGCGCCACATGTCGGTGAAGCAATAGAGAATGCTTAGTTAGCTAGTAGAGTTCCTCCAGAAGCCACACGGCCAAAAGGATTGATTATGTTTATTATTTTTATATATAAATATATTAAAATAATATTTTTAATTTTTTAAATTAATTTTTTATACGATAATGATTTAAAAATATTAAAAAAAAAATGAAACTATATTCTAAAACACGCCGAAAAGAGCACAGAGCCGGTGGTTGGAAGTGATTGTCATCTTGCATGAAAAGGCATCCACTTCGTTGTCGTTTAAGCAAAATAATGAAAAACAATTCCAAAAATCTAAAAAGAAAAGGAATCTTATCAGCAATGAAGATAAAGGAAGAGCCAATGCGTACGAAGCATTGCAAGTCCTTCCAATTTACTGATTTATATCACATGTTGTAAACCCTTAGGATACGTGTCGGTTGCATCAGCAAGAGAATATTGAAACAGAGGGATCGAGAAATCAACGGCTTGTCCTTTAATGTTTCCCTGTGTCATCCTTTGGCAAGCTGTGACGGACAGAAGAGGGTCACCGCTCATCAAAAGTTGATTGCAACGTGGCGCTGTTTGGCTGGTGGTTACAACCGACTGTACAAAACAAATCAGGGCCATGCCTGCCATGTTTACCCTTTGGGTGCGCTTTGCGCAGAGAATCTTCACACGACTAACATAACTTATTTATGCGATTTTTTTCTCTCTTTTTGACTATTATCTCTTTAGTGGGCCCTTTGAGTTTTTCCCGAGGTTATTTTTTTTTTTTTTTTATCTTACATCTATTTATCTTAAATTTTTAAAATTTTAAAATTAATAACTATAAAAATCTTCAATAATTTTAAAAAAACTAAAATTAATAATTATTAAGAAACAAATCAAAAACCTAACTAATTAAGCTACTTCTTAATATTTATTAGAGCATTTCTTTTTAATCCTATAATGTGTTTTTATGGAAGGGATGAGTAGAAATTGATAAAAAAAAAAATTATAAATAAAATATTTTTATTTTTTTATGGGTTTGAATGTAATTTTTTTTTATAACCTATTTTTTAAAAATGGATATATAAAATAAATGTAGATAATTATTACGGTGGAGCCTCTAGAAAACAATTCAACGAGGGATTTTTAAGATACGAATTCTTTTGTGTTTTTGGATGAGGGGAGATGAGATCAACTACATGGGGGCAATACTGACATTGTGCTTTGAGATGCGATGAGATTGACAATATTGACACGGTTGTCTGTCTCTTAACACTTTTTGACATTCTTATCGAAGTTTGTAAATGATGATGGCTTTGGTGAGGTAACGCTTGAACTTAATGTGGTAAAACAGCGTAAGAGATATGTGAAATTCGCGTTTTTCTTGTTTTATGAAAAAATAATAATAATAACGAAAAGAAAGAACAATTTGTCGTGAAAAAGCTAGTTGGAGCATATTATTCGCATTTCATTTTATAAGGGTGTATTTGAAAATGTAGGTGAAAGATGTTTTTGAAAAATTTTGAATTTTTTTATTTTAAAATAGTATTTTTATTTTTTTAATCGTTTTGATATACTAATATTAAAAATAATTTTTTAAAAATTATATATATTTTAATAAATTTTCAAACATAAAAACATTTAAAAAAATAATATCTATCACATTTTCTATCAGCTCTTACAGTCACATAAATAAAGTATGTTTGATTTTGTTCTTTGAAAAAAACATAAAAATCATTATTTGATGTCCAAAGTCTTGAAAGCCAAATAAATTGATTTTCAAAACTGATAATAATGATTGGATAATGATTATTTTTACAGAAAAATTCAATATGTGACAAATTTAATTTAAGAAAAACTCTAAATTATTTAATGAGTGATTTATAATACTTACTTAATAAACTTAGTTATAAGGTTATTGTAAAAGAAAAGAAAAGGAAAAAAACAACAAAACCGTAAATATGGTGTTTTTCTTTTCTTGTAATTGTTTATACAATCAATAGGACATAGAATAGTTCTTTGTTCTGCTTGTTAATTATTTCCTCTCTTTCTTTCATTTTTTTTACTTCAAACGAAAAAATTAGAACTTGATTTTTTTCAAGAAAATATTAATATTAATTAAGCTACAAATCCTTGACTATTTGATAGATTATTATTAGATGATTCTACCCATCTCCTTTTTGTTGGAATTTACTTACTATTTTGAAGCAAGTTTCAACTTACTTTATGTTAAAATATAACTTTTTATTTTAAATTATTTTTTTATATATTTTTAAATTATTTTAATGTGTTGGTGTTAAAAATAAATAAATAAATATATATATATATTATTTTAATATTTTTATAAAAAAACATTTTAAATAATAATTATTATTATATTTTCAAACACTATCTCTTCCTAACAATCATGCGCATGGTTTAGGGTTGCAAACTTTTTTTAAAAAAAAAAAATTATAATGTTTAGGTCTTTATGATGTACGGGGGGTTCGGATAAGCATGATGAATGTGTAGTGACTCAAACTTTATACACAGGATTCTTCCGTATTTTAATTTCATTTATGACATCCGCATTATACTCATAAATCATAAGATTTTGATAATATATATATTGTAAATTACTAGTATAGTCATTAAGAGTACTAAAAGTATCATATTTCAATATCTATTAGTCTTGTTATGCAATAATACTAAAAATTATTCTATTTTTGTTTAAAAATATATTAAAATAATATTTTATTTTATTTTTTAAATTTAATTTTTAACATCAGAATCAGAATACAAAAATGATTTATTTTTTTAAAAAAATTAATTTCAAATAAAAAAAATTAAAAAATTTTCAATAATGCTTTTTAAATATTTAAAGATTTTTTTTTAAATGATGAAAAATGTTCAATGTACTTTTTTAAAAAAAAAAAATCATGGGATGCTCAATATATATAAGACAGGAACGAATATTTTATAATGATTTTTTCTTTACGTCACTTTTTAAGAAATCTCATAGGATCTGCAAAGTGGATTTTGATGAGATTTTCAAAAAAGTGGAAGAGGAAGAATTTTCATGTAACTCTTGGTTGCTAATGCTAGCAATCAATCCATCATTACAAAGGTTATCGTTTGACAATAAAGGCTATAAAACCTTAGAAAAATGAAAATATATAATAATTATAATTTTTTTTTTCATCCACCACACATTAGATATATCATTTGTTTGTTTGAGAAAGCATTATACTATTAATTTTAGAAATCCATACATAATAATAATAATAATAATAATAATAATAATAAGTAAAACAAGTAATTATTTAGTAGGTAAATCCACTAGTAAGAGCTTGTGACATAGATATTTGCTTTTTATGCAATTTTTTTTTTTAGTTTAACGTGGATGTCCGGGTCAGCTTGCGTGCACCTCGACTAATCCCACGGGTCCTAAAGTTAACGACCATGTAAGCCTCCAGTGACAATCATATAAGCAACTTAGAGCTCGAATCTAAGACCACAAAGGAAATAAACCTTTTGGTCCCAAGCTCTTATCACTGGGCCACTATTTAGATGGTTATGAGCCTTGTGGTTGCTAATATGATGATCACTTAAAACTTACAATGTTGTTAATTTTAAAGCTTATAAAATTAATTGAGGTGCGCACAAACTAGTCTGAATATCTATGTTAATAAAAAAATAAATAATAAATAAATTGTCGGTATTTTCTTTTAATGAAAGGAGAACTTTGGAAAACATAAACAACAATAAATTTCTTACCTAAAGCGACTTTATGTCTCTCTTTTTTTGTTTTTCAAAGATACCTTACCCTCACCCCACCCCACCCAACAATAAAATCTTATAGAGCACACACCATACCAAAATAATTCCTTTTCATTTGCTAATAAATCTCCCTTTACCATATAGAAATGCTAATTAATTATTGACCACAAGTAGCCGCGTTTGAAGATTCTCAATTCCATAAATCACCAAACTCGTATCCACTCATCACACTCCTTTTGCTTGTGGATATTGCTTCTATTCTTAGTGCAAAGGTTTTCAAAGTTATCCTTGTAATTTTTAAATAGTTATTTGTGACTCTTGTTTTGTTTTTATATTTAAAAAATATTTTTAAAATAATTATATATTTTTAATTTTTTTCACTTAAAATTAATATTTTTATATTTTAATATTATTTTAATATGTTAATGTAAAAAATAAATTTAAAAAAAATTAAAAAAAATTATTTTAATGTATTTACAAATAAAAAATATTTTAAAAAATAAGTGTTATTGTGCTCTAAATTAACATTTGAAAGTCATATATATAAAAGCAACGTAGCCACCATGAATTTTCTTGTAGAACCTAAGCATTAGCGTTAACATTATCATGAATTTCACATAGAATGTTAAGAACTTAGCCACGTATGATCTAGCTGTCTGAGAATTATTGAAGTAAACCTTTGCAGAAATGGCACACAATTACAATCTTCTACCTTTCAGACAGTAAGAGGTTATATGTATCATGCGAATTTATGAAGAAAAAAGGATAATAAAAAAAAAATGAAAATCGTAACGGTGGGAAATTCTAGACCGTGAGGATAAAATTGAATCATTACTGAAACTATAAAGACAAAAATATAATTCACCTAGTTTTTCCTCTACGAGGCCACCGAGTCAACCGAGTTGACTCAAATTTATGCGACTACCCGTAGGTGAGTGAGTAACCGAATCTTGGCGTCTTTGAATCTGAATTTTTGCCCCTTGTCTATATAAGGACATGGGTCATCTCTCATTTTTGTTATTCATTTTCTTGGTCATGTTAGAGGATTTTAATAGAGAGAATCTGGGTGAAACAAAGCTAAAACGATGGAGCTTAGCTTGGACTTGAGTTTGGTTTGTGAACCAAAAACAATAAATGAATGTCTTAAAGAGGTTTCGATGGTTAAAGATGGAAGCCAAAAGTTACCAAAGCTTTATGATTATGTCGAGAGATTAGAAGATGAACGGAGAAAGATCGACGCGTTTAAACGTGAACTCCCTCTTTGCATGGTTCTCTTGAATGAAGGTATTTTTTGTGTTTTTTTGCTTTCGCTTTTGTATGTGTATCTTTGATTTTGTGCTTTTATGCTTTTAAAGATGTGATTTTGATTTCATGGGGTTTTGTTGTTGTTGTTGTTGTTTGGTTTTGGGGGGTTTGTAGCTATTGCGAGATTAAAGGAGGAGGCAATGCAGTGCAGTGAATTGAACGATTTGATACCATTGAAAGGGAATTCCAATGAAGATGGGAATGATAAAAAGAACTGGATGAGTTCTGTTCAACTTTGGAACACTAACAACCACTTGGATTGCAAAAAGCAAGACTCGAAATCAGAACCGAAACAGGTAATTCAAATTCTCTTAAATTTTCTTGATTTGAAGGAATAAAGATAGCAGATTTATTTGGATTTTGCAAGATGGGAATCGGTTTGATTTCATGCTTTTCCTTTTTAGAAAAGTGAAGAAGATGATGATAGGTCTACTTGTGAGAACCCAGTTCAGTTAGGTAATCATAGCAACAAGGGAGGGGCTTTCGTGCCTTTCAAGGCTCTTTCTGGTTTTGAAGGGAGTAAAGGGAAGGAAGAAAAGGAGGTTGTTTCGCAAGTTACCGGACTTTCTCCTATGACTCCAGTTCCTGATTTGAGCTCCTGCAATTGGACGCGAAAGAGCAACAATTGCAGTAATCAAACGAAGATACTGAGTAAATCACAACAGCAGCAACAGCAGGCTTACAGGAAGCAGCGGCGGTGCTGGTCACCAGAGCTTCACCGGCGCTTTGTTGATGCCCTTCAACAACTTGGTGGTTGTCAAGGTTAGATGCTTACTAAATTCTCTCTTTTTGACACTTGTAATTAAAGAAAAACATTCCAAACTGCTGTCCTAGAAATGGATTTTTGCTAGGAACTTTTAGTCTTGTTAATTAGACTGATGTGTAGCTGGTCCTTAAAGAGTCTCTGAAAATATGGGAAATAAACAAAAGATCTATTTGCTAATATGAGAAATGAAATGGCATTCTGAGGCTTGCTTGTTCTTAGGCCTGTATACTGGATTCTGTTCCTTAGAAAATCATTTTCTTGTTATACTATGATTATCTTTCTCTCAAACTAATTGGTTTTTCCTGTGATATAGTGGCCACTCCTAAACAGATCAGAGAGCATATGCAAGTGGATGGCCTCACCAATGATGAAGTTAAAAGCCACTTGCAAGTAAGTTTGTGATTAACAAACATATTTTCTTGGCTATTTTCTTTCATGGAGTACTAACTAACATGAGGTATTTTGTGTGACCAGAAATACAGGCTTCATCTCCGTAAAGTCCCAGCATCTCCAGCAGCCCCAGCTTCTCAAGATCAATGCAAGGACCCTTCAACAGGTAACATTTCACAGTCTAATTCTCCGAAAGGATCCCTCCATGCAAGTGGCTCTGCCAAGGCTACCTCTAACACTGGAGGAGATAGCATGGAAGCAGAAGATGATGACAAATCTGAGAGTCATAGTTGGAATGGTGCGCTTCACAAACCAGGAGAAGCTCATGTATAGTGTGACAAACCGATTCTGATCCCATGAATTTTGCAGATACAAATATACATAGGGAATTGGATTGTAGCCTGTAGAGATGAGCAGAATAATGAAGTTTACAAAGATAGGATTCAAAACTGGAGTGTTTTTTTACCTTGAGACAGTACCATTAGAGGCATGGTGAAATTTTGCAGACAATACAGGCTGTGTCCCTTCCTGTTGAGTTCATCATGAATTTCTGTAATTCATATTAACGAATTCTAAGTTTCGTAAATTTATTTTTAAAAACATACAGCTTTCATTTACAAATGCCTGTTAATTTCCCTTTCAATTTGTTATTCAGCACATGATTGAGGTTTCATTTGCCTTGTGATTACTTGTTTGTTCAGTTTCCTTCACGCTTGAAACATAGCTATTATATTTTTTTCAATCTCAAATAGCTTGTTAGTTGATGGGAAACAAGACCACCATGCGCAGGCCCTCGGACTTCGAATCCATGGGGATATTGGCATCAATATCATCTGTAGGGTGTGTAAGGAAGCATCCTATCAGAGATCTCTGCCTTCCCCTTTCTCTAGTCATATGGCGTCCAGGACATTTAGCAGAATCCGATGTCGAGAAACACAGCAACAATTTGACGGGAAAAAACAGTAACCATGTGGCAGCCTAATCTGGCCTTTTCAACATCAGAAAACGAAGGGCAGTTTCCTAATCATCTCTGCAGTGCCAATCACTTCATTAATTTCAGAAACCATGAACCACTAGAGGTCCCTTCATTCTGCTAAACCAATGATGTCCATCCACCAAAAATAATAATAATAATAATAAAATAGACACCGACCATGTGCGCGCACACCCTGGAACAAAAGGTTCTTAGAATCTAGTCTTGGGCCTGGGCCTATCATCTTTAAGAGCAAAAATAAAATAAAATAATAATCATATAGCAACGGATAATTACCCAAACTTCAATTGTTTATATATAATCGACCAGAAACCATAAAAGGGAGGCGCTTTATATTCTTAAATGTTCATCTGCTCAGCACTTTCTTTTTTCTCTCAAACCGTTGAGTTTTGTTGTTTAAATTATCCGTTTCTACTCTCTCTCTTTCTTTCTTTTTTGTGAGTTTGTATATATATAATCAACTTCTTCTTACAGCTAGCTAGGGTTTTGATGCAAAGACAATTTGGAAGCAGCATCAAAGTTGTCAATTTCATAGTAATAAAGAAAGTCGAGAATCTCATTGAGAGGATATGGTGAGCCCACGCAAAGATTTTGCCCATAACATTGAATGACTCAAAATGATGGGTGCACTTTTGTTGGAATCTTTCCATGTTCATGTGTATGTGTGCGTAGTAGTAGCTAGCAACTTCAATTTTTTTTTTTTCTTGTTAATGTCAAAGCATTAATACATATCCTTTCTGTTTTCCTAGCTTGGAAGTTGGAATATTAAGCATATCTCTTCTCTTTTCTTGGGAGCACTATCAATGGCAGTAATAGTCTCTATCTAACATCAAGTACATGAAGCAATGTGTCATAAGATAAGAAGAACTAACATCCTACAATACTGAGATGAGATTTGGCAGTTGCTAAGAGTGTGTTTACTTTTGCGTTCAAAAAACTAACACAATCTATATTATATTTGTTTTTGCTAAGAAAACTAAGTTAACTTATAGATGAAATGCTATACTTTAATTATGACTACATATTACCTTGATAAAAAGTTATAAATGGGTAGATATCAGATGTAACATGAATTATATAAAGATATTTAAATAATTGAGAGAAGTTTCATCATTCTCGGTGAATTAGAGAAAATTTTTGATATGTTTATCAAATAGTACTGATTATGAGATTTTTGTGTTAAGTAAAATAAAATTTTAAAAAAAAATTAATCAAAGAACCGATAACTATGGTATTTATAATAAATATAATTTAACAGAGTATACATACTCCATGTTTTAATATCTAAATCAGAACATTCTTGATGAAGGGATAATAATTATAATGAAAAACTAAATACTAAAAGGTTAAATCAAATCACTTATGATTTTTTAAATATTTAAAAGATCATGATATGTTGTTAAACACTGCACTTAATCTTCAAATATAAATCAATCAATTATTAAAATGATAATAAATTAAATTATTTATATATTTAATCTTACTTTATTTAGGATTGTAATTAACATATTAGTGACCCTAATGGGTCACACACATAAATAATTATTGGCAAAAAGTTAAACCACAATACTTAATGAAGTGGGACTAAATTGTAAATAAATTTTAAAAATTAAGGACTACAATATAATATTTACAAAGAATTACAATTCTAGACCTAGAAAAATCAAGTAAAGACTTGATTAAATAAATTTATAAAACTATCTTGAAATAATATATATATATATATATATATATTATTTTAGAGAAAATTGATAATTTACACTTAATACAGTTATCAAGTTTCTATATAGATAAAATGTTATGTCTTATATAAGATATATATTAAAAAAAAGAAAAGTGGAGAAGTATGTTACAACATATACTTTACAAAAACACTTGAAAACATAAAAAAAAAAATCTACCATTAAGGGAATAACAATCACTCTCTTTTAAAATGATTTTAAGATATTTCTAATATGATGGTTCGTATAAAATATTATTGTTAGAGACCAAATAATTAAACGGCTTATACTTTATGTTAATTCAACTTTGAAGAGTTGACTAAATCATAGAAAGAATATCTGATCTTAAAGTGATTTTTGCTCAAACCATAAACAACACTAAATTATCTAACGAATTTTTAGGGACTTCAAAAAATATTTTAAAGTTATTTTTTCTATTTCTTTTGTGTATTTTAGGATGCCTAACACCAAATTTCATCCTCATGCTCTCTGGACATGGTTCAGTATAATTTCTTAGATATTCAAAACTCTAGTGCCCCAGGCTCAGTCCCATCTAAATTCCTATGGGTTTCAAACTTGATATCAATTTGAATCATTGAAACCTTAAGTAGTGTTTGGTTACTATCCTAGAAAAAAATAGATGAAGACGGTGGGGACAAAAATATATTTGGTTTAAGAAAGAGAGACAAAGAGATAAAAACAAATATGTTCGTGGAACAATTTTGGAGTAAATTTCGGTAGTTCTAGAGTAAATGGTGCAAATGAGACATATCTCCAAATATAATATTTATTTATTTTATTTTTAAAATATCATTGTAAAAATCTTTTAATTCCAAACTTGTCTAAGTAAGACATGTAAGAATATAAAATGTTATTATCATAGTTTTAAAATCTAACCCGGGACAAGGCTCCAGTCATTGATAAAGAGAGTCAACTCTAATTTTATTTTTTAAAAAAGAATGATCAAAATAACGTTGTTTTGACCAATATTTTTTTCCAAAAAAAGGTCATTTAGTTTTTTATCAGGTTTTATCCTAAGTTAATCAGGTTGTGGGTTGATCTAAGTTTTTAACGTAGTTATGCTGGGTCAATCCTTCATCTCTCTCTCTCTTTGTAAAAAAAACTTAGACCAGTTTATACCCTGTGTTATCCAGGTCTTGGGACGACCCAGCAAGCCAATTCAAGTTTTATAATTATGAGTATTATACTATTATTAACTTTAACTCTAAATGTAAATTAAAGTTATATATATATTTCTTAAAAATATAAAAGTTTGATAATAATAGATATTAATGATAAATAAATCTTTACATTTTAAATATACAAGTTTGACATTAAAATCACCAGGTAATGGAAAACATTTTATTAAGGCTAGGAAATCTGGGATTCACGAAGATAAAGGTTAAGAGATTCAGGGACGTCTCGTTCACCAATTTAATGAAATAAACGATAGAGCTGTACCATCAATCCGATCGTTATGTTTCAAAATGCCAACCGACAAGAAAGAGAAGAGTGTGCATGAAAAAATAAATAAATTAGGAAAGAAACAGAAATGATCAAAGGAGAGATGAGAGGCAACGTTATAGCATATATAGAGGATTAGATTAGCTAGTTTGTAGATTAGAAATCTTAATTATATTTTTAGAACTAATTTTAGTTAAAACCTCACACATCCTGTTAATGATTATAGTTTATCCATGTTAATTTGATCAGCTTTATTTAAGTAGTTCAAATTAAAAAAATAAATAAATAATTAGATCGATTAAATTCTTATAAAAAATCTATAACGCATACATTATTATTGCCAAATAAAACCCTGAGGGGTGTAGCTCAATTGGTTAAGTTTTAGATCTACTCTCTAGAGGTCATTAGTTCGAGTCTCATAAATCTCAGGGCTATTAAATTCTTACATGGTCATTAACTTCAGGGTTCATGGGATTAGTCGAGATGCGCGCAAACTGGCCCAAACATCCATGTTTTATATATATATATACATATATATATATATATATATATATATATATATATATGCCAAATGAGTTATATTGTTATTAGTTTATTGTTCAAAAATTAGATCAACATGATATTGTTTTGTTTAAATCTTAGATAAGTCAAATTTAATATTATAAATAATTAAGTGTCCGTTTGGCAAAGCAACAAGAAGCAAACACTGAATTAAAGTATTTGGTTAATACAAACCATACTTTTTTTAACATGGAACCCATCCAAAAACTGAGGTTGAACCTTAGTTTATGAGAAGTAATTTTTATCTGCTTCTGCTTCTCCTTCTCTTCTGCATGGAGAGTGAACTCTCCACAATTCATTTAAGTGAAAAGTTGAGAATGTCTTCATTCTTCACGTAAACAGTAGAGATTGGTCCCGGTCCAAAGCTATAAAAATATATTGAACCTGGTCCAACCCAGTAAAAAAAATATTTTTTATTTTTAATTATGTTTTATTTGAAAAACTAGTGCTTCACATTATCCAATAACACTATATAAATTAGAAGAAAATCACTTGATAAGGTAACATTTGTAGAATTTGATCGCAATTCCAATTTTATTTTTGATGATATTTTACCTAATGTTGTTGCGCGCTTATGAAACCAATGAAATTATAGTCCTTGTCAGATGTATTTCAAATGTGATGAAATTGTAGATACTTTAATGGAATAATTAAAAAAAAATATTGAGTATTATTCATTTCATGATATAATAGCAGTAGTTAAATCTATAATATTTAAATTAAAAACCATCAATATTGATATATTTTTTAAAAATTATTTTATAACCTCAATTTGAAAAATATTCTTAATTAAACACATTAAACTATTATTTGTTAAATCTTAATTTCAACCACAGTTTAAACCAAACATATATAAATATCAAACTAACATCAACTAAAATTAATTTTAATAAAATAGTTTTTTTCAAATCACAACAGCTACTATAATAATAAACACACCCTACAACACAGGAGGCATCAAACATAGCTTAATTAAAGAGTGATCCAACGTGGGGAATCATCATAATATAGTTTAAGTATTTCATGTAGTACAATAATTACTTAAAATTACTAGTTTATTCCCTATTCAAGATTTGAGTTTAAATTTGAAAAATTAATTTAAGTATTTTAAATATTCAATCAAAAAATAACATATAATGAAGAGCAGTAATTACCGAAAATTTACTACTTTATTACTTATTCAGTATTTGAGTTCAAATTTGAAAAATTATTTGAAGTTTTTTGTACTCCTGATAGTTTTATAAATTAAAAATTTAATTCTTATGTTCTCAAATTCATTTATAATTTAATTATTTCCATCCATTTCGTGTTGGTTTTCGATTTATTTATTTATTATTTTCAAAAATAAAATAAAAACATTAATAAGAAAAGAAGATATTTTTTTGAATCCTAATACTACTAAATTAATCATAGTCGATTATTTTCAATACATTAATTAATTATTTTTTAAAACTAAATGAATTATTTAATTTCTTTATCAAGACTAAAGGGATTAATTTATAATTTACTCAGAGTGGTTTGTTGTTATCTACTAAGCGAAAATCATAGCTGCTTGGAGAATGCCTTTTTCGGCAATGAAAATTTCTTAATCTAAACCAAGCCCAAGTGAGCATGGGCTTCGGTTCTCGGCGTATGCCCAAGTGAGCATGGGCTTAGGGACTAAAAGTCACGTTAATGATTATTTAAGAAATTCTATCATGCAACATACAAATATGTATTTCAGGGTTAATTGTTTTGTATATAATTTCATATACAGATAATATATATCCAAAGATAATATATATTATTTTTTATAAACAAATCTAATCTCAAAATTATCCCATTATTTTTTAATCCAAGCAGTAACAAAAAGATTCAACAATATCAACGTCTGGGATAGAGAGACAATATATATTATTGTAACCAAATCAAATTCCCGCAAATCTCATCATCTTTTGATCAACTATTCAAACTCAAAAAGTCAACAAATCCAACGGGCACAATTAAGAAAACTCAGATGGAGAATTGAATAATAAAGTATAGTTTTTTTGGTTAATTTAAGGATTGAATTGAAGGGTTTGGGAAAGGAAAAAAAAAACTTAATTTTGATAAAGAAAAATTAGCATTGTTGGATCGCAAAAAATTTAAAAAATTAGTTATTTATATATATTTTATGTGATGAAATTTTGGAGTGAAGAGAGATTAAAATCTATCTAGAGATTGAAGAACAGAAGCAGAATATAAATTTTACTATGCACAAAATCAAAACAAAACAGAAAAAAAAAAAGTGATGAGTTTGAGATTTGTAGCAGCAGTAATAATAATAACAATAATAATATAATAATGTAGAGGATGCAGAAGCAATAGTTGAAGTTGTTTTGATAAAACAAATTTTATTTTATTTTATTTTGTATGCCATCAACTACATAGAATATAAAGATATTCATTTTATTTTATATGTTATAATTAAATACAATTTTGTTTCATCTTTTGCTTTATCTTATTTTCTGTTTCAATTGTTTTTATATTTTCTAGTCCGGAATACTTACCAAATACTATCTAATATATGATTTATCAATCTAAAGGCTCTTGTATTTTTTTTCTTTATGTGTTTGTTTTTTATTTTATTTTTTATATTCTGAAATTAATTTATCATCAAATATAATGATTAGAGTAATATTTTAAGAATACCTAATGATAACATAATTTTCAAATAAGGTAAGATATTTTTGTTATTAGTATTAGTCGTTATTAATTAATAATAATACATGAACCTGATTTTTTAAAAAATAGAATCCAAGAGTAAATAATTTGCCTTATTAATATTCTATAAGAATAAGGTTATTAATGTTTTTATTTATTAATTTTTACAATTTTTTAACATAATTTATCATTTTATTTCCCCATACAATCTTATAAAAATGATTAAAACATAAGTTTTTTAAACCAAAAACATATCAAAACTATAAAAAAAAAATACAAAAACATAAAATTTTCTAACAAAAACAATCAGGCACTATGAATTTGAATAACATGGTGAATATTCAAATTGAAACTCAGGATACACAAATCACAAATCAGACAAATCTTTATGTAATGAAAAGCAAGGTTTTGTTCATAATTATGTGTGGATCAAGAATCAAGCATCCATTATCTTCGTTCAACAATCAAAAGCCATGGTTTAATCGAAATGTATTTGGATAGTCGGAAGAAAACTAGAATCTAAAAGCATAAATACGAGTTATTGATACATTTTAACCATAGATTATTTGCTAAATATAACAAACTAACATGTTTGTTCCACGAATGAACTAAAAATAACAAATAACCAAGAGGCTAAAGCAAAATTCATGCAAAAAACATGAATTCAAAATATAACAAATCTCCAAAAATTGAAAAATTAATCCCAATACCCATATTTGGCCTTTTAAACCTTTAAATACATTGTTTTTTGTCCTCACATACCACATTACCAATACCTAGCATAATTGAATACAAAGAACTAACAAATAACATCAAATCATCAATAACATGTATGAAGTTTCAAAGTTCAAAACTATCAAAGCTAAATAATGAGTTGCTTTTGTTTACGGGTTAAAAATTTTAAAAATATGTTGATCAATTTTTAAACTTTAAAAAAAATTAGCAACACAATTCAAAATTTAGCTAAACAATGTTCATTAATATGTTATTAGGCTAAAAATACATAATCAAACGAGCATCAAAACCATGAATTATTCTTTTAGTGCACACCTTACTAACATATTATTGACCAAAACTAGAACAAACTTTCATAAGGAAAGCTTGAGCAACTCAAACATGTTTAAAACAAGAACAAGAACAAAGGAACTTTGCCAAAAAATGTTAGATTATTCTAGCACTAAAATTAATCTAAAATTCCAAGATAAGCTCAAACAACATCAAAAGGGGTTTAAACATTAAGAAAGCATGAATAGGCATGTTACATGGACTCCACCCTTGAAATTTTACATGGTTATACCTTCTCCAAGCGAACTAGCTATGAAATGTTATTTTCAATCTCTTCTTTTTTCTTTTCTTTTTTCCCTTTCATTATTTTCTCCTTTCAAAGTTTGTTAGATCCTCTATGGTAGTCTCTTAGACCTTCACATTAAGGTCTTTTCATAATGTGTTTCTTCATGTTTGTCCTTTATTTTTCTTTTTACTTTCCAGGAGGTATTTATAGAGTTTTGCTAAGGTTCTTGATGGGTTCAAACATGGATTGATCAAAGCTTAGCCCTTTGATCAAAATAAAAGGGTTCTAAAATACATTTCACAGCTATGAGCTCTGTATTTATACTGATTTTCCAATCGTGATTTTGTAACAAACTTTATTTTTTAAGGTTTTGGTGGTTTCCTAAACCTGGAGACCAAGGAGCTTATTTCTAGCCTTTTGATTTTGAGAGAAATGTGGTCAACATTTGATAAGAACCCACTAATCAGGCTTGGAGTGTGAACACATGAAAAACATTTGTAGTTTTGTAAAATAAATATTACAACTATTGATGTCTGAGTTAACTACTTTCAAGACTTTGTCGGAGCAACTTCGACGTCATCATTGTTGAAAACCACCTAATTTTGGTAGAAAGGGTGTGGTGCACACATTTCGTTTAGATCCAACTTTATTTAATTTGAAGGTCTTTAGCTCCATATTTATTCGTTTGAAAGCGTCAACTCAATCAGTCTAAAATATAAAAATACAGTGATGGTTAATTGGGGACCAGATGTTGTTGAGTTTATTGAAGAAATGAGATGTAAATGTTTGATTTAAATGGCAAATCTTTGCAGAATTTGTGTTTTTTAGTTGAATGATGGTGGTTACAACTCCAGAGGTAGTTGAAAACATCATATTCATTCACATGAAAATGTCTACTCGATCAGTTAAAATTGTAGTAAAAAAAAGTAAAACAATGGGTGAACATCGTGTCGTCTAAGTAAAACCTTTGAAATTATGGTTTGTAATTTGAGATCTCATATATTATATTTTAATCCATATTCTTTTAATTGCACCTTAATTGTCTTCTACACTCTTAATTTCATGTAATTTCACCCCTATCAAACTCAAACACCAACCTTAAAGTTTAGCATCATTTTCATCTTAGTCCTTGGATTCTGATTTGTGCTTTTGGATCCTTAATTGACCATCAAACTTTTAATTTTGTTCTACTTAGCCCCTGATTGGTCAATTTCAACCCTACAATCATGAGTCTTTTTCAGTTTGGTTCTTAATTTTGAATTTCTTTAATAAAGTCTGTAATTGCCAATCAAACTTTAATATTTATGTAATTAAACCCTTGATTTGACCAAGTTAACTCTTTAGAATTGTTAATCGACTCCAGACTTTAATTTCTTTAAATTAAAACCTAAATTGATTTCAAATATCATTTTTTCTTGCAATTAAGTTCTCAATAAAATTAATTAAGCCTTCTGAAAATCTTATTGAGTCCTTACCTATCTAAATTTTTATTTTCTTTACCCTAGATAAAAATATTTTCACCAAATAATCCTTTTGTCAATCAAAATTGAGTTGTCAATTTTGTCAATCTTATACATTTTAATCTTCCAACTTTTCCATTTGTCATTTTGGTATTTCACCACCAACTTGGGCAATCTTTTAAGCTTTTTTCATGTAAATTCCTTTGTATTTTAGATTTTTTTTCCTTATTTTTTATTAGGTTAAAAGTAGGTAACAACATATACGAGAAAAACTAGATTGTCTATCAGTAATACAACACCTTAGTATAAAGGAAAAAATATCACTATTTTTAAAACCAAAGACTATTTGGAAAAAAAAGTGAAAAAAAATGGAATTTTTTTTTTTCAAATTTATAAGCTTTAGGGTGATCCATCCTTTTATTCAAATGTTATATCCACAGCTTTCTCCAAGCAGAAAAAATGACATAATTTCTTGTTATACATTGATTTTGTATTCTGACTAACTGATGTGCCTAATATAAGCCCGGAGATAACTCTATATCACCATTTAATAGATTTATAATACCTTCATAATTAAATAATTCAAAACCTATTAACAAAGTAAAATTTTGATGTTCATCTTTATCTTAAAAATAATGTAATGGAGGTTTCTTGGAAAGATCAAGAATCTTATACCACCATGTATGTTAACTTGGTCTTCATCTTAAAAACTCATCCCATCCAGGTCACTTACAAAAAAAGATGGCTATAAGGGTTGAATCTAGTAATTCAACCTTTAAACCTTGTCCAATCTAAGTCACTTTTCAAATTAAAAAAAGCAATACAAATTTCATCTAGTAAGTCTATCTTAAAATCCTAGCCCGCCCAAGTCACTTATCAAATAAGATGGCCATACAAATTATATCTGGTAAGTTTATCATAAAACCTTATCCCTTCTAGGTCATTTACTAAGCAAAATGGCTATATGAATTGTATCTAATAAGTCTATCTCAAAATTCTAATTTATTTGGGTCACCTTTCGAATTAAACAAGCAAAAAGGTTATATATGGTAATTATATTCTAGATTTGACCCATTGAAACCATTAGTTATGACAATCAACTATATAAATTATAGAATTACATTTTACATGTATCATGAAACTTGTATCTATCTAGGTAAAACACTAACAAACTCTACAAAGACTTATATCATAAGTAGATTGTTAAAATCTAGGCAAAGATACATGCACAAAATGAGTTTAAAGAGAGAGTGATGCTTGTATTTTAAAAGGTTCAATTCAATTAGTGTTTATCCCACAAGACTAGAGAATAACATAAAAAGGAATTGACAAATATACTCTCAACTATAATAATATTAGTAGTCTCAATATTCCCACAAAATAATTCTTTATATCAATTGTATCATCATATTTTCAAAAAATCTCAAATAAGGATTTTTCATCCATTTTTAATTCTTTTCATCAATATCTCCATCCAAATTGTATTCTTATTTTATTTTTAAGAAGCAATGCCATTTTATAGGAAACTTAATATTTTTCTATAAGTGTATTTAACAAAAATACTCTTAATTGAGAAATCAAAATAATTTGAGGATAAATATATAAAACAAAATAGTTAGGGTACCAAATTGATATTACCCTAATAGTTTAGGAATACATGGGATTTTCTAAAACAAAGAAACACATTAGGATCTTATTCATGATTAGTAATAATAATTCTAAAAATAATACATTAAATAAATATATTGAATTTTAAATAAAATTGTATCAAGTTAAAAACTAAAGTATGGATTATTCATTTAGTTAATTTTTATCTCTACTTTAAATTACATACAAAAAATTATGTTTCTTTATCATATCTAAATTGACAATACATAATACAAGAATAATGCCTTTAATTAGTGCTTTATTTTTTGCTTAAAAAAAACTCTGAACAGAATCCAATAAACTCTGCAATAACATATGTGAAATGTTTTAAAAAATAATATAGTAAATGTATATCTTCTAAATGGATTGTCAAGAAAAAAATTAATTTATAAGACTTATTACGAGATTTATTTCCTTGTAACTAAAATTTAAATAGTACATCAGTAGATCAAACATCTATTAAACCCATTATAGCTCACAATGCCAAAAATGTGTTGGTTATATGGCTCATTTTTTTCCTTAGAGTAATGGCAAAGTAATAGATAATAGGTAGGGTAAAGATATACAAAAACCTAACTTGTTTATACCCATCATTATCCCTGATCTTACCATTGAGTTCGATTGTTTGTGGTGGTATATGTTGAATCTCAATCCTAATTTCCTAATATAGTAGTATAAGAGCTTTGATTTTATAAAATTTAGTTTTTTTTTATCTTAAATAATGTCAATAATGGCAAGCCATAATTTACCATAGAACAATTTGATAGGAATGGAAGTCTTACTCTATTGTAATAAGGAGTCAAAGACATCCTTGTTCAATAAAGCTTGGCTTCATTGAAAAGAAAGGATGAGAAGTCAGTAAAGATGAAAGAGGAAGAGTAGGAGGAATTAGAATTAATATGTTTGTGCATGATTCAACGCTATATAGTATTATTGATAACAATATTAATAATTATGAAGAAGGATTTGGCACTTGCAATAAAGGAAAAGTTGAACAATCTTTACATGGTAAAAGTTTGACCAAAAAGTTACATCTTAAGTCGCAATTTTACAAGTTAAAAATAGAGGAAGATGAGAATATCATGGAGCACTTAGATGTGTTTATTAGCGTACTAGATCAATTGAGAAAAGTTGATGTCAAAATTTAGAAATAATATAAAGCCCGTTTACTTCTTACATCTATTATTGGTTCATTTAAAAATCTAGCTATTTATTTATCTCATGAGATATAAAGATAATCAAATTAAGAAAAGAAATATAAGTTTGTATCGGTGATCAGATGAGAGAATTAGAATGGATGATTGACTAAAAAAGGATGTCAAAATGGTAAGTTTGAGTTTAGATCCGGTAGAAAAGGCATTTAATGTTACATGTGCAAAGAATTTGGTTACATCAAGGGAGATTGTCCTAAGAAAAAAGAATATGGATAAATTTATGATGATGATGATGGTGATGATGAGAATTCTTTGATAGTGGTACAATATAAATTTATGATGATGATGATGATGGTGATGATGAGAATTCTTTGATAGTGGTACAATATTATAAAGATGCTTTCATAGTCTTTGAAGGTATTAACACTTTGTTTCATGATAATTGGATATTAAATTGTACATATGTGTTCTTAAAAGGAATATTTCGATGAGTTCCGAGGAGGACAGTTTGTCATTGTGCCTATTGATGGTATGCCATATTGTGATGTTATGGTTATTGGAATGGTAAAAATCAAAATGTTTGATGTAATGGCCTATACTTTGGGTAATATGGCCTATGTCTCAAAGATACGTAGAAATTTGGTATTGTTGAGCCAGCTTGACTTCAAAGGATATAATTATTCTCTTGTAAGTGAGGTCTTGAAATTCCCATATGCTAGCACAATATTAATGGAAAGAGAAAAGTGTGATGGCTTATATTATTTGATTAGAAAGATAATAACCTCAAATAGTGGTTTAGAATGAAGCACACGAGATGACAACTATTTAAAATGAGTCTTTTCAATGAATGGTAAAAAGAAAGGAATTATACATTTTTAGATTTCATATGAGTATGGGGGAAAGATCCTTCTAAAAACAAGGATATATAAAGGTCATGTTCTAAAGTTAACGGGTAAAGCTGACCGGAGATAGTTGCTGATGGACATTGGCCATGTTTTTTAAATCAAATGGAGTTGAGGGTTGTATGTTGATTTAGGTCATATGTAACTATTAAATTTTAATATCAACGATTATTTCTAGTTTTTGGAGCTAAAAATTGTTTGTTGATTTAAGTCATGTGTAGCTAGTAAATCTAAAGATAAATAGATACTGTTATTTTTGGTTTTATGTTATTCACAAGCATGTAAAGTCATTAAATCTTATAAAAGGCTTAAAATTCATCAAAGTGGAGATTTGTTGGTGATATGACTTATTTTTTCTTAAAGAAATGGTCAAGTAAATAGGGTGGAGATAAAGAAATGTGGATTAGCCTCCTAGTTTAGTCACCAAGTTTGTTCCTTCATCGCCCACCAAGTGTTTTTAGCCAGCCATTATAAATACGTCAGAAAATAAATGGTTAAAATATAAAAAACACAAGAGTTTAAAGGCTTTTTTTTAAATGTGAAAATGGGTTTACAAGAAGCTTTCAGGTTTTAAATATAAAAATTACAATTATATTTAGGATCATGTTGATTTAATTAGTATTGCTTAACTCGACCATATTAAATCTTGAATTCTTATTTGAATTTTTCTTTTTTATTTTTTTTTTATTTTTCATTGAATTGGTTGTTCATAATGATGATGTATGTTGAATTTTGGTTCTAATTTCCCAACAAATTGAGTCTATTTGAATATGCCAAACTGCATATTCTAAATTATATCATTTGATTATGGTTACAATATTCAAACGGTGCGCAATCTATCTTGATTTAAAAAAAAAAGAAGCCAAAATAGAGCATTGAGAAAATACATTTTACAAAGTGGCTAGATACAATCTATAAAGATCTAATACTGGGCATGCTAAAGGAGAACTAGAAACATGAGATTCTAACAATTAAAACGATAGGGATAGCGAAAATAAAAATATAAAGGGCGGGCAATAAACAAAAGCTTCAAAGAAGACTTCCCATGCTTCAGATGTACATAAACGTTCTCTGCATTAATTTAAGTCCAAACGCCAGAAAAAAGAAAGCTGTACTCGAAAACCAAGACAGATCCTTCATTTCAAGTTGCGTCTCTCCAGAAAGTCTTCTTCTCCAGGGGCCAAGAATTTTTTTAAAAAATACTGCCTTAAGATTTTAGATGTAAACACCCCCCCCCCCCCCTCTCTATGTATTTCTTTCTATCCACTTGTGTCCGGCATTTATATAAGAGCTGCATAGACATGACGAAAATAAGAGGAAGGAAAACAAAAAAATCATTATAAATACATAAACGTTCTCTGCATCAATAATATATTCACCCACAAGAGAAAAAAGAAAAAAGAAAACATGAAAAAGCATATAGAAAATAAAACCAATGAATTGATGTTGCTGTCTGTGCCAAAAAAACAAAAGATGAAAACAAAACTGTCACGTTAATCACAACTTAATTAGGGAGTACACATCATGAAAGATTTGGTAAATAAGTTAGATGCAGACTATAGGAACCTAGACTGTTTGAAAACATGAATGCACGTTAGTCAACCAGTAAAAGGAACATGATTTCAGGATCAAACAAAAGAACAACCTAATTTTAGTCCGAAACCTATGTACTCATTCTGAATTGAGTCTAGGACCAGTAAACTATATCAATTTGATCCCGAGTGTTTTCTTAAAGATTATTGTCTTTATGTAATGTTCATCAACATTTGAGACTAAATTGAAGTTTCTCCTAAAGCAAATGTAGTCCTCCACTCATTAGAAACGAGGAAACCATTACCAAGGGGACTGATGTCTTTGAAGAAAAATTACAAAGCAAAAGTCAAGAACATTGATGGAATTAGCACACCAAATTTCCATAAAATCTTTCTATCTACCACTTTTACGTCTCTTACTAATAATAAAAAAATAATAAAAAAGAGGACTCAATTCCTTGCATGATTACTACAAAAATCATTAATAATTATGCACAGGATTCATCATTAATAATTAAACATTATCCTGCTGACCTTGTGTCTACCTGAGCTCATTTTCAGGTAGTGCATAATATTGCAACAAAATTCTCATAAAAAAAAAAAAAGGAAATTTACGGAAGCAGAAAATTTGAAAAATAAAATAAATTATAGGTAAATCTCCCAACATTGAAAAATCTAACTTATACATATTAAAAATTCTAAATATGAATTTAAAAGCTATTGGATATGAATTCTCAAAAGAATTATATCTAAGGAAATGTGACTAATTAATAAGCACATACATAGTGATCAATTCATAATTAAAAAAGAATTATATTCATATTAAAGTTTAATTAACCTTGTTGTAGAAGTTTCTGTTAAGGAATAATACTTCTATAACTAATTTAATATTTAATCAAAAACTAATTTGTTTAATTTTGTTATTATTCGTTGAAAAAAATCAATTATATATGTGAAAGGATATGTCCCTGCCCATGAAAAGACAATATGTATGTATGTGAGTGTGCGTGCGTGCTTCTTAAATTCCATGAAGGTGATATGTCCCTGCCTCTGAAAAGAAAATGAGTTCTTTTAACGAGCTAGCCATTTCGCTCTCTACAAAACAACAGTAACTTTGGCTTTCTACTGCCAACAATCTCCATTACCCTATTTGTGAAAGGATACTAACCCAGATTACTTACTGGAGAACCCATCCATAAATGCAAAGATTATTTTTTCAGACAAACACGTGCAGGCATAAACTGCAAACAACGAAGTAAATACATAGAGGAAGTGAAGAAACCATACCTAGCTAGATTGGAAAATCGCCATAAGAAACTAGCAAGAAAGGTACACAGTGTCGCAAAAACATCAACAAGAAGGACCAACACTCCTCCTACCTTCATCGCTTTCAGATTTTGGATGCTGTTGGATTTGTTGTGGCTGAAGCAAAACCTGTGCCTGAAGCTGATTGGGATGGGGATCTCCTTGTGGTTGAATCTGAAAAGTGTTGTCAAAAGTTCCTAGAGCCAAAGAGGGTGGCATAGCAGCAGAGGGATTGATCTGATTATACCCAGTAGAAGCAACTGAATTAGCTGACTCAAGTCCATCATTAAATCTCACAATTTCTTGCTGATGGTGCTGTTGTTGCTGTTGCTCATAAGCCCTTAATATCTCCTGCTCTCTTGCAGCCACCACGGCAGCCAACTGTTGAGCCTCGTAGAGTTGCTGAGAATGGACATGGTGGTTTTGAAGTTGATGAGCCTCTGCACGCATCCCCATTTGTCCAACAGAAGGAATACCCATCATTGGCATCACACTATGTTGTTGCATCACAGTTGAAGAAGAAGGATTACCCATATGTTGTGGCTGCATCACCATAGGTAGCATTGCTTGAGGCCCTATATAATTAGCTAGTTCTTTCTTGGCACAATAAAGATCATTCTGGAGTTGCTTCAGTCTATGTTGAAGAATTGAAATTAGCCCAACACAGCCATAAACAGGATCACGGAGCCGTTCTTCAGCTTCATAGGCAAGTGAATTAACAGCATCTTCACGTTGTGCAGCATTGAGCTCATTCAAAAGTTTAGCAACATTACTAGCACCAAATACCTTATGGACACTTGCAAATTTTTGAGGCTGGTCCGGTGGAAAATAAGGTGCGAAAACACATTCTTGCGTGCATTTTCTCCTTAAGAACTTGCATGCCGCACATGGAGAGTTGGAAGAAGACATTTACCCTTCCTTCCAACAACTACAATCAAAACCCATTAAAGAAAACAAGTTCAAATCACTAGGTAATAAAGGAAAGGTTTTATTAAGGCATGGAAATCTGGGATTCACGAAGATAAAGGTGAAGAGATTCAGAGAAGCTTCATTTACCAATAAAAGGAAATAAATAATAATACATGATGAGTCAAAAACGATATAGACAATCAAACAGTAACTTGTAATGAAAGAAAAAGAAACTGTAATAATGAAGATATCAAAGGGAAACTGAATCATCTGTTAACTGATGGGCTAATAATATTTCTTCAAGCCTAGCTAGAGAGAGAGGGAGAGTGAAACAGAAAAAAAATATTTATCTAATAACTACTTGGTGTAATTTATTTACCAATATATATATATAAAAAAAAAAAAAAAAAAGAAGAAGAAGAAGATAGAGATATAGCCACTGAATCTCCTACAAGCTCTTGCTCTTTATCTCTTGAAAACTGATTTGTTTCTATAAGTTTTGAATGTGAGTGCCCCTCCTACTTCATTGACACCTTGAAATGCAAGGAAGCATGAGGTGGAAGGATGCTTCAAGATCTCAATTTTTCTCTCTGAAAAAGAAAATAAAAAAAGGACAATTTTCTTGTTCTTGTTTTCTCTCACAACCAAATCAAAGAAATCCTTTAATCTCCATACCCAAAGAGATATTGACATCTTTTGATGTCAATCAAAATCGCAAACTTTAATAAAACACTCGAAGAAACACCTTTGAAAAGGAACAAAAGACCACCTAAGTTTACCTTTGATTTTGCTAAGAAAGCTATGTGTTTTCAGAGATCAGTCACTCTCCCTGTGTGTCTTCAAAAGGTCCATGTTAAACCTGCAATGAAAAACTGACTTGTAAGGGTATAAAAAACAACACTGTTTGTAACATAACTGTATTAACAATGGCGGGGAGAGAGAGAGAGAGAGAGAGAGGAGAGACCATTTAGAGAAACAAAGAGAAAGAGAGAGATATCATGTGTAGGGTCGCCAAAATGAGATGACTATCGATCCGATCTTTGAGTTTCAAAATCCCAACAATCAAGAAAGAGAAGAATGCATGCTAAAATAAAAAGGCAACCTTTTTCTTTATAAAAAGAGAGAGGTTGTCAAGAGAGAAAACAGCAGAAATGATACAAAGGGGAGAAGAGAGGTAATGTTGGAGTATGGAAAGGGTCCTTTTCACATGAGGTGAAATGTCTGCCATTGTGATTTTAGAATGGTTGAAGAGGTTGAATATTAGCTGTCTGATCATATGTTGGTTTTGTGCACGTCTGACGGAGAGGTGGAGGAGAGGTAGTTACCATTTTGTCACTGCCCGTTCAACCTTCTTTCTTATATATAAAAAAAATTAATTATTTAGTGTTTTTGAATGATGTATTAATATTAAAAATAAATTTTAAAAAATAAAAAATAATTTTTTAATATATTCTAAAAAAATAATCAATAAATACTGCTGACCCAAGAATTTAATGCTTGCCTCTCTTCGTCTTTGTCCTGTTTTTTTATAGTTTTGAATTTATTAATATCAAAAATAAATTTTAAAAAATATAAAATATATTATTAAAAAAAAACAATCGATAAGCACTCCTTATGCTGACCCGAGAATTTCATATTTACCCCTTCGTCCCTATAGTCCAAAATCCCCCCGCCCTCTTTTTTCTTTTTTCTTTTTTCTTTTTTCTTTTAGAGATTGGAGTTTCATATTTGTTTTCCTTTTTTGAATCAATGCCTTTAGTGTCAAGATTTGAGACTTTGAGAGGTTACCTAATTAATCACCATTAGAGTGGATCTTATATTCTTTGTAAAATTAAAAAGGGTTGTTAATTAAACATTTAAGAAATTGTAAAATTTAGATCTAGTCAATCATATCTAAAAATATTGATTTGAATGGATTCTATTGCGATTTACATGTATATATAGCACTCTATTATTTTTATACATCCACTTTTCATTGAAACCTCACACATTTTAAAGTTCAATTCATTGATTATAGGTTTTTTATTGTTATTAAAGTGTATGTTCGAGTTAGTTTACGCACATCTCGAATAATCTTACGGGCCTTGAAATTAACGACCATGTAAACTTCCAGTAGCTTTAAGGTTTGAAGACTCGAACTGATGACCTTTATAGAGTAAACCTAGAGCCTAACCAGTTAAGCTATACTACTCAACGTTGGTTGTAATTTATTTATGTTAATTAATTTGATTAGCTTTTATTTAAATAAATCATATCCTATCAAGTTTTTTTTTAAAAAAAAAACTAACATTGTGTTAATTAATTTGATTAGCTTTTATTTAAATGTATGCCATGATTACTCGTTATTGTTATTAGTTTATTGTTCAAAAATTATAAAATATTAAACAAGTGAGATTAAAATTGAAAGAAAAAATCATGTAAGTTGATTGTAATACTAGAAATAATTAAATGCACAAGGCATCAAGCATGTCTTAATTAGAAGAGTGATAGAACATTGGGAATCATAATATAATATCTAATGAAAGACAATAATTACTTTGAATTTACTAGTTTAATTACTCAATTGATTGAAATTATCCACTCTCTTTAATTTAGAGTGAACTAAATATAATTAATAAGCCAAAAACACTTTTAGTACCTAGTATTTAATTTGTGGTATATTTATTTTTTAGAAAGTTTTTGTAGTTGTGGTTTTTTAAAAAATATGTTTTAAAAAAATATAATTAGTTGAATTTAGATACATGTTTAGTGAAAATTGTGATTGAGGTTTATGTACAGAAAAAAACATGTATAAAATGTTTGGTAGTTGTGTGGTTGCGGTTACTTTTCAAAGTGTTTTTTACTTGGAAATACGTTAAAATAATATATTTTTATTTTTAAAAAATTATTTTTGATATGAGCGCATCAAAATTATCTAAAAAAATCAAAAAAATATTAATTTGAAATAAAAAAAAATTATCAATATTTTTCAAAAGCGTTTTTGAAACGCAAAAACAAACAATATTTTATGAAATTCAATTAAAAAAACATGTAAAAACTTATTCATAAAAACTACATTTCAAACTTAATTTTTAACATACCCTACAATATAAAACATAATTTTTATAATTATCAAATATTTTACTATATTTTTTAGACCACAAACATAAAAACAAAAGCAGTTACTGAACAAACGTAGAAATTTGGAAATAGCTACCTTGAGATATGAATGCACAAAGATCGAAGAGATTTGTTGAAATATGAATTCTAGAGAATATGTAAACAGAACAGAGTTTGTGTTTATTTATTATGAAAAAAAAAAAAAGTTTTAACACTTGGCAACAGCCATGAAGAATTTCTTGGGAGCGCAAAATTATAATTAGAATACAAATTAAAAAAAAAATCTAAAAAAAGTCAACAATACTATAGCTCATCTCATGCGTCATCGTTTATTAGAGCAGTGTCTGTTTCTTCCTTTTCTTTTGTGCTCCTTGAAGTTTTTCTGCTCCGGTCATCGAAATTGTTTTTTTCGATTTAATTATTTAAAAATTAAGTTTAATAATTATTTTAATTTATTTTTTATGGTAATATTATGGTATTAAAAAGCATCCCAATATTAGAATGATACTTAATTTTACAAAAACAAATCTAGTTTTATTGCTTGTGAAAAAATAAAAATGTTAAGACCAAAATTGATATGAAAAAAAATACTGTTTTTTTAATAAAAAAAATTCATCAAGTTCCTTTATATATAAAAAAAAAATGCCTCTAAGAACTTTTTATTTTATTTCTGATCCCTTCAATTTAAACTTTTTAGAGAAAACACTTGAGGACAGAGAAAATATCGTGAATAAAAAAAGTCAAAGTTTCTTTTTTATAAAAGGAGTGTTGTTATAGTGTATTTAAGCTTTAATATTGCTTAACAAACTAAATCGATGTTAAAAGTTTTTTATATATAATTTTTATTTTTAAATTGATTTAAAGATATTTTGAGTTAATAAATCATGTATTTTAAATGTGTTTATTATGTTTTTTAAGTGAAATTATATTAAAAATATTTTATTTTTTGATCACATAAACTGTAGAACAATTTTTCAACCACTTGGAACAAAAAAAAAAAAAACCTAACAAGGTATTGAGATTACTATCCAATTTTATCATAGCTCTTGAAATATATTTTTTCTTGATAATTTTCTTCATTGTCTTTTATATAAGTATCTATTTTTATAATTGTTTAATGAAATAAAAAAAAAATTTAAAACACAAAGTAAGCTTGGATAGGGTCATGACCTATATAATAGGTTGGGTAGATTAACTTTGTTTGATCAGGTTAATTCAAAACATCATTGTTTCAATTTTTTTTATAAAAAAAATTGTTAATATTGTTTTAAATAAAAAAAAATTGTTGTCATTGTTATTTTTTTATTCTTTTTTTAAAATTAATTTTTTTTTATTTTTTTTAATATAAAATTGGTTGGGGATTTGGCTTTGTGGTTATTTCCCTATCATGATCTCATGTTTTGATGACAAGCTTAGCAGGCCCCATTGACTTGGATTTTTTTTCATTGGAATTTTTTAAGTTTCGGCCTTAAACATTAGGTTGTTTTAAATTTGAGTTTAATTGTTTTATTCAATTTGCTTCCTACAGAATTATCCTAATCTTCCCACCATGTCAAATATTTGGCAAGGCAACTAGAGTGGACTAAGGTAATTTATTTTTTTATATTTTATTTTTTTAATTTTATTATTCAGCATTTGATTTGTTGTTAATTGAGCTTTGGATTTTTTTCATTTTGATTTTTATGAAGTTATCATATTTTCATTTTATTTTTGCTTGGTTATTAAATATTAAAAGGATATCTTTCTATAATATTGCTAAAAATTTATTTTTTAAGTTGATTGTAGCTTTTTTTTAATGTAATTTATTTATTATTATTGTCTTTTTTTATTAATTATATTGTTAAATAAGTTGTACTTATTAAGCCAAGTCGAGACAATAACTCGAGTTTTATATTTTCTTGTTTTTTTTAAAATGTTAATATTATCTTAACATATTTTTTTTTAACTTAACATAACATGTGCCAACAATCTAACTATTTACTAATTTAAATTGACATTCACAAGTATTAATACATCATGAATTCATAATAAATAGCAAGTTCAATTCGTCTTTTGTGTATGTCAGCAAAAATACACAGCTACTTTTTTATTATTAATAATACAACACTTAATACTTGTTTGATAACAAAAAACAGAAAATTTATTTCTATGAAACAATTTGAAAACATTATGCAAACATTTTTATTTATATCACGACTCCAAATATAAACAAGGGGCTATTTTTGTAATTGCCTTGATAACAAGTGTCCTTTTTTGTAGTAGCACGTCCTTCGTGTACCAACATGGGAAGTGCCTCTCTTTCATGTACTTTTTTTTTTAATTAATTGACGGTTGTCTTTATTATATATGGCCAAGTGGCAAAACGGCAATATGTCATTTTATTTTATTCTAAATTTATAGTACATCTTTTCTCGATTCGCACATTAATATATACTCTTTCTCCTTCCCCTCCTTTAAATTACGTGAGAAGATAAGCACATCTTGTTTTAAAATTTACAAGTTGATATGTATAATCGATCCGTTGCTAGTCTTTATATATATATATATATATATATATATATATATAAAGACGAAAGTGTAACTTCTTCCTTTTTTTTTTTTTTTTAATCATGAGTATCCGGGTCAATTTATATATATCTATATTAATCATCTGAAATCCTAAAATTAACAATTATATAAATTTTCAGTGGCCCTAAGATTTATGATATTCGACTAATAATATCTGTATAATAAACTTATAGTCTAATTAGTTAAATTATACCTTTCAACATTAAAAATATAACTTATTATAATTTGTAAGAGTGGTAAATAATTTTGGCTTCTAGTAAATGTTAAAAATATAACACACAGCTTTTTAATAGATACCAAAGATGAGTCTCATTCTTTTTCTATTTTTTAAATAAAAAAACTACTCTACACCTTTGATCAATTAATTAAAAATAAATTAGGTGAACATGATCATTCTCCCTCCTTTTATTTGGATTATATGAAAATAGAGTGAAAGTAATGGTATTTTTTAATTTAACTTAATAAGCACCAACTAAATCATTTTGAAAGATAAAAAAAAAAAATCAATGTTTTATATCCTTAATTTATATATATATATATATATATATATATATATATATATATATATAATATTTCAAAGAAAAGGCCAAATCATTGTTAGATTTATGGGAAAATTAGATAACTTGATTGTGCCACGTTGTAGATTGAACTTCATTTTTTTAATGTAAAAAAAAAAGGTTAAGGTCGCGGAAACTCTTTAACATTGTCATTAAACTTAATCTGATAGATTGACTTTGAAACCTCCTAACTCAACTTCTTTTTTATCATTGACTTCAAATTAAATGGTGTGGAAGTTGCCCTAACATGATCTAGTAGACTTGACGAATCTAAAAACAAGCTACATAAGAAGTAAAAATATATTTTGAATTTTTTTTAAAAAAAAAACTAAGATTACATCTTTTTCTAAAACTTTAAGACGAAGACAAATTGAATCGACTTAGATTAGCTTGACTTAACCTAGAGATGACAACGAATATATATAGGTAAAGTTTCTTTTACATTTATACCATGTCCATTACTCATTAAGTAAAAAATTAAAATATTTATCCCATATTCATCGAGTTTCAGTTATCTATATGAATATCCATCGCGTGACTATTACTTACAATTCAACAAAAGCTATATATATATATATATATATATATATATATATATATATATATATATATATATATTGGGTTAGGTTTGAGCCGAATTTGATAATATCCAATACCCGTAAGATAAAGTAATTATCCAAAAAAATCTATCCATTCGGGTCAGGTTAGTATCCATCCAGTTTTGATTAATTTTCATTTGTAGCTTAACCCATCAAATTTGTGACTCAGATCATGTGCTTTATTGAGTTTAATAACTTTTTTTTTTGTGAAACTTTTTTATTTATTTAACTATATGATAAGAAAATAGACACATATAAAATTAAGAGTCAACCTAACATGAGGATCTTTGTTTGTGACTGTGATAACCATATAAAAAGTAAATCAAAATAAATTATGAAGATTAATTCCTAATTAATTCAATGTTAAGGGATGAAATTAAAAAAGAATCAATTTAAAAATAATTAATCCAACCCACTAAACCCATGACCCCGGTTATGAACTTTATCAGGTTCAATAACTTTGGTTAACTCTCTAAATCCACAACTTGGTCATGGATTCAAGTGAGACTAATAACTCGATGTTTTTTGAAACTATATTTTTATTTAATAATATAATTAAAAAAATAGATAATATTTTGTAATTTACAAGCATTGTTTTCTATACAAAAATCCATTATTATCTTAAAAGCAAATTTAAAATAAAACATTAACACAAAGTCTTGGTATTTTATATATAATTGAAGTAAAAAAAAATGATAAATGTGATAAAATTATATTAAAAATTAAGAAAAAAAACATAAATTTATGTTGATAAAATATTCATGGTTTTTTGTTCATATTAGGCACAAAATAATTGAAAAGAGTATTAACATTCTTATGGAAACTTATAATATTATTAGATAAATATGAATAATTATTGAGATATAATGTTAATTTGTTTTACAATGAATTTAAATCTAAATTCAAAAAAGAAAAAGAAAAAGAAATAAAAAAATATAAAAAAACGGGGCTAGTTGCCTAACCCAATAAACCTAGAACTAGATAGACGAGTGCCTGCGAAGCCAGGCTCACATGCCCCCCCCCCCCCTTTTTTTTTAAGAGATGGCAACATGTAATCCATTCTATTTTTTTTGAAAAAATAATGCCTAGGTTCTGTCCACCATGATGATGGTAAACAAAATTATGGCTGGGGTTTTTTGGTGAAAAAATTCTTTTTTTAGCTTATTTTGATCCAAAATTTTTATTAAACATCATTATCTTCTTATAAAAATAATCTCTAAACTCAAAATACCTATAAATTAGTTCAAAATTACAAAATCGAACATAAAATATTTCTCTCTCAACCCAAATCTAGTTTTTCATAAAATTTAAGGGTCTAAAAATACTTTCATGAAACTTCTTTTTCAAATGAAATTTGTTGACATCAATATTAGTATTTTTCATTTTTAAATTATGGCTAACTGGTGACTTTCTCTCTTCTTTGTCCTTATCTAACTAGTTTCTCTCCCCTCTTTCATACTTAGAGATTAAAAAAATAAATAAAATAAGTTTTTGAAAAACTGTAGGACTGTAAAAGAAAAAAATGAAAAGTGGTGCACCGAAAAAAACTTTCATATATAAATTTGAGATTTGTGATGGGTTGCTGTTTAAAGTGTTTTTTTTACTTTAAAATGCATCAAAATAATATTATTTTTTAAAAAAATATTTTTGATATTAGTATATTAAAAAGATTTGAAAATATAAAAAATAATTTTAAAATAAAAAAAGATTTAAATTTTTAATAAACGTGATTTCGATCCCATTTTCAATCACTTTCTAAGTCTTATAATATTGTAATGACTTCAAGTGATTAAATTTTTCTCTAAAAAATAAGTAAAATATTTTTGTAATTTAGTTATAGAAAATGAATTAAATTTGACTAGATCATGGTAGCCATAATGCTATTCTCCTGATAGCGATCCATGTACTCTTGTCACATAATCCATCCTTTCCTTGACCGATTTCTCTAATTCAATCATTAAAGTGACTAAACCTTAATAAAGGATTGATGAATGGATATTTTAAAAAATTAGCACATTTTTGCACGATAATATCATTTGCGAAAGAGTTAAGTTTTGTTTAAAAATAATAATATTTAATAAATATCTCATGTTTAACTTAAATTATCTAATTTATTTGGTTAATTTATTGATTTAGCTATATTAATTGATCGATCGATTCATATAAAAATTATAATTTTATAAATTGTGTTTTTCAAATATATTTTATAAGTTAATATATATATTTTCATTTAACTTATAGACTCGAAAATAAATTTTAATTAAAATATTAAAAAAATTATTATTCACACAATAGTTATTTTATGTTTTTCAATGTCAATGATGTAGTCAGGCTTGTGATAATTGATGATTTTGAGCAATCAATTATAAATAAGTCATAATTAAATAAAAATCTATCCTAAATAGATTACATGGATGATCTAACAGATACAAATAATACGTCTAGACTCAAGATGAAGTTTGGTTGTGTCAGATCAAAATAACAGCTTAAAAAATCATAATTTTTTATCTGATTATTGAATCACGCTTAAATTTTTATAAGATTTTCTAGAAGTTATTTTTTTAGATTTCAAAAATCTCGACTCTAGGCTATTTTTTTATAATTTTTTTATTTTTCTTATAAATAGGTTGATTAATTAATTCTAAATTTAAATAAATATAATGTTTATAAACCACAAAAATAATTAAAAATTTATCATAATTTCCCACCATAACATCTAAAAATATATTATTTTATCAAAAAATATTTTGCGTGGACGTGATTTCGCTATTTATTTATAATTTACATGGTAATGGCATAATTTATCGTTGAGGAATGGTGCAAGAATGATTAAGGATTATACTGCTACGTCAATCAAGCAGTCCATCAATCAACAACGGTCATTATTAATCCTTTCATTTCTGGGTCTAATCCACATTATTTCACCCAATTAATCCACCACTCTCCTTAATAGTTTGGTAGGTAAGCAGGTGTCCATGGGTCCTTCCCTACACTTGAGGCGAAAAAAAAAATTGAATGTACTGATGATATTTCAATAATCTGTTTAAAATAGAAATAAATTTAGTTTTATATACAAGTATGTCCCTAAAAAAAATAATTAATACTGTGTATGAACACATTTCGCACAGCTGAATTAGATTATTACACATATGATGACAGACTTTTTGAAAGTTTGAATATTTTTTAAAGTTTTTTATTTTTATAGATGTATTAAAATAATATTTTGTTTTATTATTTTTAATATTAATACATAAAAATAATCTAAAAACACTAAAAAAATTAATTTAATATAAAGTTAAAAAATAAAAATTTTAAAATTTTTTAAAAATACTTTTGAAACATAAAATAAATATAAAAGATATATATGATTATGTTTGGTAACATGTTTTAAGTATCTGTTTATGTATTTTAAGAATTAAAAAATTAGTTTTTTTATTTAAAATTATTTTTTTATTTTTTAATATATTAATATCAAAAATAATTTTTAAATAATAAAAATATATATTTTATAACACAACCACTGTCAATACCACATCATACCTAAAACTTGGACTTCAAACAGGTGAGCATGTGAGATGTGGCCGACGCTGAAATTGCATATAAAGCAAGGAAAGGATTTCTTCGGAGCACGAGACGATGCCATGTGCAGGCTATTTGTGGTCTTCCTCCGCAGCTGTTTTTGACTTCTCTTGCTTTTTCATGCTTTGAGAAAATTTTAATTTTAACATGCACTCCTCCTTCCTTCACTGGGTCCACTGCCGACTATCAGGCTGTACGGTTTAACTGTGGTTTTATAAATTTTTATTTTTAAAAATTATTTAAAACTGTTAATTTTAAAAAATAAAAAAATATATATTATTTTAATATAAAAATACTTTGAAAAAATTATATTTACCATTATCTTAAATACCGTCGATATTTATCAGTGTGGTATTTAATAAACACAGGAAGGAAGGAAGGATTGATTTGGTAATTTTAAAAAATTATTTTTTAATATTTAGTTTTTATGAATTTGAATTTTAAAGTTTGCATTTGTATTTTAATATATTTAATGTTAATATTAACATTTTTGGTTTTTTTAAAGAAAAGCATCGAGAAAAGTTCCGTCGATAAAATAAAGAATCATTAAAGAATCTATTTTAATATTAATTTTCTTTGTTTTTTTTTTGCCTTTAGCTTTTCATTTGGCTGTCCCGAAGATGACTTTATTATCCATTTGACTTCCTCTCAAATTCATTATTACCATAGAAAGTAGGATGCAAGCATGCATTATTAGAATAGGCTTTTGTCCCCCTCTCACTAAAAGGGGTTTCTAGCCTTTTCAAATGACCACTGTTCATGCTCGTCTAAGCAAGAACAGGTGATTGATTCTTTTGGGAACTTAATGGAAACTCTAAGTTCAATAAAAAAACACCATCAAGGCAACTATATATATATATATATATCAGTAAAATAAGAAGAAAAAAAAGTGTACAGATTGATACGTACGAGGCCAGGTTTGCAAGTAACACAGGTGTAAAGGGCAGTGATACAGCGGGCGTTGCTTATCTTTGACGGGAAGCGATGGAGGAGGGATAGAGAGATCGGTGCTGCTGCCTAGTGAGTGTGAATATAGATGGAGGAGGGGACAGAATGTCAAGAGTCAGCGAAGATGGCTTTAGGGTAAACGACAGATCAAGGACCCACAGAACTCTTGAAGGCCCAGAACCTGAGGGGACAAAAAGGCTGTGTGATTTAAGGATATAAAATGTATGGAGACGTGGGTGCATGCAGGGATTCTTGGCATGGATCGTGCCTCCTCGTTCTGTGGTGAGACCACCCATGCTCTGCTGCCATACTGGCTGCGCTGAGGGCTGATCAGCCAACGTAGTACTTGTTTGTAGGTATAATTATGGTTGTTTTTTAAATAATTTTTTATATTAAAATATATGTTATTAATTTTTTTATTTTTAAAAAATTATTTTTAACATAGTACATCAAAATGATTTGAAAACATTAAAAATATATTAATTTAAAGTTAATAAAAAATAAAAATTTTAAAAACACTAAAAACATATTAATTTAAGGTTAATAAAAAAATAAAAAAAATTATTTTTTTTAAAAACACTTTTAAAACACAGAAATAAACAGGCCATAAAAGATTTCACAGTGTGTTGGTGAGCATTTGCGTGCACAGAGCTTCATTCCATTGATTAAATTTACCCCTTCTTTGTCTCTTGCTCCTGTGTGGGACAAATTCTTATAACATGCAGATTGATGGCTCTTGTGACCTTCTCCTCCCTTTGTCTTCCTCGATGATGGTCTTTGCTTTTATAAATCTCATGTTATTTTAAGTAGCTAATCCAACCGAACCTGCGTAGTACTTGTTTACTCTAAAACAAAAAATAATAATTATTTTTTGCTTACTTCACATAAGTAAGTGAAGTGCTAGCTAGCAAATTAATACAAAATATTTTAAAAAATATTTTTTATGAAATTCCCAGACACCCTTTCAGATGCCATGCGAAATGGAGAGCGGACGTGGTAATATTGCAACACTTTCTAGCTTTTTTGCGTCGATTCTTTGTTTGGTACGGTCAACACCTTCTCATATTGTAGCATTCTACAATAAAGTTAGAATATTGTATAAATTTTTAAGGTGCAGGCGGACAAAGTCCAGACAGGCAGATAGTCAGCCCGACAAGACCATCAATTAAAATGGTATCCATAAACCTGGCTGGTGGCGGGAAAAAAAGAAAAGGGGGAGGGGGGTGTTAGCCTGTTTATAAGTTTGATTATGAATGTTTTTTAAAATATTATTTATTTAGAAATATATTAAAATAATATATTTTTATTTTAAAAAAATTATTTTTAATATTAATGCATTAAAATGATTTTAAATTATTAAAAAAATATTAATTTAAAATTAAACAAATTAACTTTTTTAAAATATAAAAACAAATATAACAGCCCTCTACGGTTTTTTTAAGACACTCAAGAAAATTTTTTAATATGACCCGTCCATCAAGTTCCTGTCCAATTTATCGTTACATTTCGCCACATCGCCTAACATGTCACTAAAGTCGACAATAGTATGAATTTTTGAAAAAATTAAAAGAAAAAAATAATAATTTTTTTTTTAAATTCAGATTTTGAAAAAGTTCTTAGAAATTCAAAATTATAAACTTTTTTCTTAATTTTTAAATAACTTTCATTTTCTTTTTTCTTTTGTAAAATCTCAATTAATTTGATTTTTGAATTTTAAAAAAATCTTATAATCAACGAAGCTTTCGATGTTAGCTCATGTTCGGAAGTGTAGTCTAAATGGAGGGTTCATAAATTCAAGAAAATAACTTTTTGTTTAAAACTATTTTTTAATGTTTTTAAATTATTTTAATATGCTGATATTAAAAAAAATAAAAAATAAAATTATTTTGATGTATTTATGAGCAAAAAACTTTATAAAAAACAACCGCTATCACAATCTCAAACATTACTTTTAATCAAATGATAGGAGGCTTCAGGAGGATGGATCACCAGGTATGGTGAGCGTATTCATTGAGTAGTGGTTTTAGGCACTATTATAATACTCGTATTAGCTAGGTAGATCAATTTGGGACCCAACTGACTAGGGGCGTGGACGATTAGGGTTGAAGAAAAAGAAAAAAGAAAAAACTCGATTGATCTAGTAAAACATTTAAGTTCACTTGTTGGCATGATAAAATAATTATCAAAATAAAATTATTTTGATTTTTTAAACAAATAAAAAGCAACCCTGTTTTGGGTTTTACAACAAAGGTTTTTAGGATGATTGTTTGTGATAACCAAGATTTTTTTTACAATAAGCTATGTTGATGTGTTTTGTAGTTTGGTTCTTTATAAATGATGAATTTTTTTTGTAAGGTACTAGATTCTTTAATATAAATCAACCCATTAAACTTATGGTTTAGATCATGAAATTGAGATAACTCATAAAAAATAAATTGAAAAAAAATATATAAAGTTCAATTTCCAATAAAACTTAATATTAAAGGATATAATTGAAATTGAAAAAAAAACATGGATTGAAAAAAAAAACCCAAAGGAGAAAAAAAAACACTCTATTATAATGAATAATGTTTTATAAGAAGGGGTATAATAAAATCCCCTCTTCTTTTAGTTTTTTTTACTAGTGAAGCTCAATCCTTGATAAATCTAATGTTAAAGAATATAATTGAAATTATAAAATAAGCATAGATTGATAAAAAAAAAAAACCCAAAGGAGGAAAAAAAAATTACTAGTGAATAGTATGAAATTGAAAAAAATTCAATGTCAACCCAGGTACTAGCTAAACTCGTGAATCAGAAAGATAACCTCATAAAAATCAAGTTGAAACAAATTACGAAGTTTAATTCTCAATCAACTCAATATTGAATAATGAATTTAAAAAGAAAAAAAAAACTTCAGTTAACCCATCAAATTTACAATCTAGCTAATAAGATCGTGATAGCCTAATAAAAAATACATCATAAAAAATTATAAAGTTCAATCCACAATATACCTAATGTTAAAAGATATAATTGAAATTGAAAAAAAAGAGAAAAATATACTATTCCAATTATATAGTATTATGTGAGAAGAGGGATAGTAAAATCTCCTTCGTTTTTAGTTCTTTTTTTAATTAATTTAAAGTACAAAACTAAACTAAACTAAACTAAACTTAAAGTGTGTTTGACAGTGTGATAGCGGTTGCTTTTTAAATAACTTTTCGTGCTGAAATACATACTAATGATTTTTTTTTATTTTTTAAAAATTATTTCTTACACCAGCACATCAAAACGATCCACAAAGTACAAATTATATTAAATTTTAGCAAAAAAAAACTTTTAAATTTTTTAAAAACACAGGTTAAACCGCGTTCCCAAACACTGCTTTAATTTTGTTAGGACATACTTTTTTATTATTATATTAAATGGATTATACATACAGGTTTAGATGTCTAAAAAGCTTAACTCAATAAATAAAATTATATATATTTTTATAAAATCGATGTATTTTATTTTTTAATGTTTAATATTCTACCTAAAAAATAATTTTTTTAAAATAAAAAATACATTAAAAAGGAACAACGAATAGTCTTTAAAACACACCCCATAGTAATTGAATTGTGAATAAAAAGGCGAATATCATAACCTGATCATCACGAGTTGAGCTACCGCCTGCAAATCACCATTTTGTCTCTTTCAACTTTATTTAAGTGGTATTTTAATTCTCTTTCCGATTCCTTTTCTACTGTTGACTCTTGATCAGTTGGTCTGAGCTATACAGTTTATCACGTGCATGGATTTGACATGCAATGCTAAAATACCAAACTACTTTTCCACTCATTATTGCGTCGGCATCTTTTTATCCCCTCTCTCTTAATTTAGAGTCTGCGCAGGGAAACATTGAAAATCTGTTTTTAATGAAAATTTATTTATTTTATTTTAAATTATTATTTTTTAATTATTTTAATATGATGATGTTAAAAATAATTTTTTAAAAAATATACTTTAAAAATCAACTGTTATCATATTTCTAAATACTTTTTTAAAAAAGAGTTGTGATATTAACTATTATATATTTTGTTTAATGTCAAAAAATAAAAGTATTATATAAATAGTAAATACAAATATATTTAGTTAAAAACTTATAGATAGAAAAAGATAAAATAAATATTTTTTTATAATAATTCTAGAATAAATTTCTATTATTTAAAAAATAAAAATGATAAATAAATATTTTATAAGCATCGTTTGCACCGCGTTCCATAAAAAAATTAATTTTTTTATTAAAAATAAATTTTTATATGTTTTGAATTATTTTAATACGCTAATCTTAAAAATAATTTTTAAAAAATATAAAAAATTATTTTAATATATTTTAATATAAAAAATATATTAAAAAACAACCATAAATATATTTCTATACGTAAACTATTTGGCTCAAGAATGAAGGATGAACAAGATACTATAGAGGTCGTAGATCTTGTGCTTGTCCTCAATAGGCTAACAGATGCAGCAATTGTGGAAAAAATATACGAATTTGATATATAATAGTTAGGCAAGACCTTCAAAGGTTTCTTCCGAGATTGAGCTTCCGCAATTTCAAATAACAGGGCTATAATTTTATCATCTACTACATTGGATGAATTATTTTTATTTTTAATTAATGGGTTGCTCTGTTTTTTTTATTAATATAAATATTCAGATTAATTTATATGTATATCAATTAATTCTATATATTTTAAAATTAATAATTATATAAATTTTTAATAACTTTAAAATTTGAATAAATAATTTTTAGAAATAAATTTAGAGATTAATTTAGTTACATTTATTAAAATTAATTTTCCCTTTCAATTGGACAAGTTGTCGTGGACCTGCGCGCTCACCTTGGATGCATTGTCCGATTGGGAAAAAAAACTACGAAGTAAAAAGAATAGTGGGCATGGCCCTCCTTTATTGCATTACAACTACGAAGATTATAAATGATTTTTTAATTTAAATAATAAATCAGATTAATATATCTTTTTCATTGTTTCATAACAAATTCATGTTATAACATGCGTGGGTGTGAGGTTGGGGTGTTCGGACAACGGTGGGAGCAAAATGTTATGTCTAATGCTACAATCGTCTATGTATTTTTTTTTCCAAAAGAAAAGGAGTGGTTTGCACTTTATATATATATATAAAAAAACAAAATTGGCTCAGGCCCGCGGGCCTCTATTAAATGCATTGACTGGGTTTTATTGTAACAAATCCTTTAGTTCTTTTTACTTTTTTTTTTTTTTTAATTTTTTATTATTATTTAGTATTAAATTAATTATAAATCAGTTTTAATATTTTTTATTATATAACAAAATAAAAGAAATTAATTCAACTCAAATAAATTTATAACTCGAGTTATAGATATTAAATTCATAATTTTTCTGATTAATAAAATCATATCAAAATAATTTTTATACAAATTAATTTAAAATTCATGCTATTGGATGGAGATTCTTTAAGCTGGAAGTATTATATCGAATTTAAATACAGTAGCATAAAGTTTTCAATATCTAGATTTTATTATTTTATGTTCAAAAGTTATTAAACTAGTGATTTGCTAATAAGCTCTGGGTTCTCTTGGAGTAGTTATAGAAGGGAATCCTTTTTAATATTATTGTATATACATTCACAGACTTACAAAGGAAAATTTTCCATGAAAAGAAAGCATATTTATTTGGAGGTGTGATTATAATTGTTTTTTAAAATATTTTTTTTATGTTGAAATGCATTAAAATAATTTTATGTTTTAAATTATTTTTTAAATTAACATATTAAAATAATCTAAAATATATATAAAAAATTAATTTTTAATAAATTTTTTTTTTGAATTTTTTAACAACCAAACCGTTGTCATAATAACCTAGGACTCTCAAGATCACCATGGCTTCTTATCATGACCTTAAATTAGCTACTGACTTAAAATCAGCTGTAGTCTCGAGAGTGGCGAGTTTTATTTGCAAGGAAGAGTTTTTGTTTTTGTTTTTATTTTTATTATTAGTATTTGCTGATGATAGCTGAGGTTTATCTGGTAGAATATATATTGGGTGCTTTATATGCTCTTCCATGTATATTTATGGCTTCTTTCTGTTTTCTGCTTTCCTATCTTATTATTATTATTAAATCCACTCATTCTTTTATATATATATATATATATATATATATATATATATATATATATATATATATAAAGAAGAGTTAAGGTCGTTTCACTACTGTTCCAAGACAAAAAAAAATAGAAAAGAAAATAGAGATAAAATTATATTTGATATTAATATACAAGATAAAGTAATTGTTTATGTATTATGTTTGATTATAATAGATAAAATAAAATAAAAATATAAAAAAATCTATTTTATCATTAATATATATTGTTAACAAATTTATATATTTTAAAAATAATTAGATATTATTTTTTTTACTTTATTTTATATTGAATATTAAAATTAATAATATTATAATAATCTTGGTTATTAAACCTACACTGACATGATCGGTTGATCTGAGATTTAAATTGATCTAATTTAAAAAGAAATATAAGAAAAATTAATTTGATTTGACTTGATCAAAATATCAAGACAACTCAAAAAAAATATAAGTAAAAAATTTATTAATTGTTTTAAAAAATAAAATTTGGTCAAAATAAAATTGTTTCAATTATTATTTTTTTTAAAAAAGGATTTTAATAAAATTCACTTTTCAATAACAAAAAAAGCCTAATAAATGCATTGCCTTACAACCTCTTTATAAACTAAGGGTGTCATGTCAGTTTACTTGTACTGGCTACTAAAACAATTTTTTTTTTTCTGTGATGGGCATGAAACAAGCTCAAAAGACACAGAAATTACATTAATTTGGCTCTCTTCATGTTCGGGATAACTTGATCTTCATGTTAGGTATACCGAGTCCATTAATTTTAAAAATTAATAGTGGATGTTGGGAAGTGTAATAATGATTGTTTTTAAAATAATTTTTTGTTAAAAAATATATTAAAATAATATATATATATATTTTAAAAAAATATTTTTAATATTAGCATATCATAATAAATTAAAAACACAAAAAAATATTAATTTAAAATAAAATTTAAAACAGGATTTAAAAATATTTTTAAAAGATAAAAATAAATATGATTGAAACATCAATATAAGTGGGTGGTTAGAGTCCATTTAAAATTCGTAATTAATTTTTCTATAAAAAAAAATTCAAACCATTAATTTCAAAACCAGTGATTTAGATTTACCTATCATGTTACCCCTCCTAACTTGAACTCGAACAGTGATGAACCATTAACAGTTGTGTTTCGGGCAACCTCGGATCTCTTCCCTTTGATTGTCATCAACTTGGATTAATTATGAAAACTGGTAAGTAATTGTGATATTATGTGAATCATATAATGTTTTGAATTTGATTACAGTTTTCATTCAAAAGGGAGCTCTTAAAAAAATTACTTTTTCCTCAGTACAACAACATAATAATATCATGAAATTAAACAAAATAATATGAATCTAATGAACACTACAACGTTGGATTGAGTTTATGTCATAAAAGACAATTTCAAAAGAGATATATTTACAGTTTCTGAAAACTCCAAATCTGCTTGCAAATTTGTGGCCATGTGTGTTTTTCGATGCGCCAAGCACGCCAAAGGGCATTGTTTCAGAAAACCCACCATGGTTTTGTAGAAGAAATTCCAGGCCACAAACTCCATCGTCATCTGGTGTTTGTACAATCACTAAAGCTTTTGAAACCATTTAACATCTAATCATTTGCATATTCCACACCTCCATGAAAATGATTAACTCCACGACTGCAAAAGAGAAACAAATCTCTACTGCAAAATCAAATTTACATCCTTCAACAGTATCCCAAAAGTATTCTGAAAATAATATTGCTGGATCCTCATGTATCAGTCGTAAGTCTCTCTGTGGTGTTCACTGGTGGCTTGGCAGGCGCGCTTGAGCTGCGTAAAGGAGGAAAGAGGGAAAATGTAATGAGGAGATGTCAATCTGATTATAAATTCATTTAGCTGTGAGATCTCAGATGTATATTTGCATTTTCAAACAGAGATCCTACTTATATTAACTTTGGCTTGTTGGCATTCATCAGGATATATCAGCAAACAGTTTTTCCATGAACAAGGACGCACTGGAAATATCAAAGATGGAAAGGTGATTAGTGATTATATGCAAGTAACTGAACTAGGTAACTATGAAAAACCAATCTAGCTATACGAGGGAGTACACATGATAAAAAAAATGCATCAAATATCAAAATTATGCTATGAAGAATAAACTCAAATGCAGTCAATGACAAATGAACAAAAAGAAACCACAAACTACAAACATGATTCGAAGAAAGTAAACGTGAAAGGAAAATAACTTCAGGGAACTAACAAGAACCAAGAAAGGTCCAACTTACACTAAAATGTCCTCTCGTTTGCGTTTGGTGCTGTCCCTTCTGTGACCGGAGTTGATGTTGAGGCAATGATCCGCTGGTGATTGATCAATCTGAGAAGAGCTGTGATCCATTTTATCCAATTCATGATCCAAGGTCAGGTCTGCTTCACCTACAAAATCTTGCTGCTTCTGTTGTCGTAGGTCAGGAGTTGGTCCATTGTTCGTTAATGGTATCACGGTAGGAATACCTTGATGATGTAATGTAGCCGCTGCGGTAAAAAAGTCAATTTCCTTCCGATCAATTTTAGAAAGATCCCATTTCACTGCTGCATGAGGAGCAGATTTCAAGATTGGTGGACTTGGAAACGAAGAAGAACGATTCAACTGCTTTTGCAGTCTAATTGGTGGAATATATGAAGGAAGCCCTGCGTGTTCTTCACCAATAGAACTTGCAAGTTCCTTCTTGGCAATAAAAAGGTGTTCATTAACTTTGACAATTTGTCGTTGAAGGGAATAGACATAACCAGCAGAGCCATAAACAGGATGTTCAAGACGAGCCCTGGCCTCATAAAAAAGAGATTTCAGTGTCTCCACGGATCCTGGAGTCCTCATGCTTCTTGAGAAGTTTCGCCACCTCTTTTTAACCTATATACTTGTTGAATAAGTGAGAATTCTTGTGACATCTCTGGTGGGAAATCAGGTGCAAAAATGGTTTTACAAAATGAAATTTTCTGGAAATCAATTGGTAAATTTTTTGTATGGATTTGGGCTGTTTCTCTGTGTTACTCTTGGGCCCTGGCTGATGAGGCAATGCCTAGGTTTGCATTTGGAGGCTTGGAATGCAATTTCCAACCATTACTAATACTGATAAAATAAAGTTAGCTTTAGTCATTATATATTGAACATCTCGGTAACGGTCGGACGATAGCTCTGTTCACCTAAAGATAAAATATTATTGGGGATTGCACTGCACATTCATAGTTTTTGTTTTTGTTTTTTTTTTTTTTTTTCCAGGAAGCACACTTATTAAGAGAGGCAGCCACAAACCCCAAACATGACTAATCTCACCCTTTAAAAGGGTGTGAGGATATCCAGGTAAAAATAAATAAATAGTGTTTTTATTATTGTTCATGGAGATTTGGAAAAGTACTGTTTGGTCTATATAGTTTTTATTTTTCATATTTATTTGGTCTTTATAGTTTTACTTGCTTATATTTTTGTTATGTAATTTTTTTTTTTTTTTTATATTTTAGTCCTTGAATGTTAAGAAACAAGAGAAAAAGTAATTGAAAAGAGATGGAAGAGAAGGGAGAGAGAAATTTTGACCTGTAACAAAAAATATTTTTTTTTAATATCATTTGATTCATATTAAATATAAGAATTTGATAAATATAATTTATATTTTTAGCCATTCCAAAAAATATAAATCATAATTCTCAAAGTTTGTTTTAATTTATTTTGATTTTGAGTTTTGAGATTAGTGGGAAGATGTTTTAGATGATAGTTGAAAAAAGGTTTGTTGAGGTCTCTATGCTCTTTTTTGTGTGATTTTAAGCAATAATGTATTGAAATTTGGATTTTAAAATCCAAATTATTCCAAATATTTATTTTTCAGCCACCAAAAATGTCTAAAATTTATTGTAGTTGATAATGTCTTGCTTGTTCATTAAACAAAATAACTTAAGTTGTTTTTTTTTTTTTAAAAAAAAAAATTAATTATCAATAATTATGTTTTACAATTCCTTTATTTTGAAATATGTATTAATGCAATAGACACCAATAATACAACAATGATTTGTTAGGTCTATATTTCATATAAAACTACAAGAATATGTCATTGTACATTAAAAACCCATGTGATTATTCTATTAATAACTTTGCTATGACTTTTATATATTTCATTTCTTTTTTAGTATGATCATATTATTATGGCTCCTATCTAAACACCAAATAAAATACTATAATAATAAGGATTATTTGAGTCACACATGTCATCTTCTACAAAAAGGAATTAGATATTCTATTAGATAATTGGTAAATACAAACAGATATACCGATGAAATATTTTTAATGGTAAATTGTGGTGAATTTTTTCGATTAAATATGTCCTCGTAGTATTCATTGGTAAATACCGATAAAAATATTTTTTCGGTGGAATTACACTGAAAAAAAAAACTAAGAAATACAATGACGTATCATTTTTACATATAGACTTTTCAGCAGATTTAAATTCGTCAGTAAATATACTAAAAACATCATCAACTATTTATAAAGGCATATCACTTATATAAAATTTATGAAATAAATTATCAATCATGTTTAAATTTATAACATTATCCATCATTGACAACCATCTTAAAGACTTATCTTAGCCTTAAAACTACCATTGACAACCTTAAAAAAAAAAACCCATATTAATCAACTCAAAACCACATTGAATAGCGGCAGAAATAGCCTCGTTAAACTGCACTTTAACAACAACATTTGAAAGCTATAATAACAAACTTATCTCAACCCCAAAACCACCCTTTACAACCCTAAACAAGACCCATAACAACCCACACAATAGCCCTAATAAACATTGCCTTCAACACCTATGAATAACATCCAAGACATTAGTCGACAACCAGGAACGGAGCAAGAAAGAAAAGTTAAGGGGGGTCAAATTAAAAGAAATTATTTAAAAAAGTTAAATTTTCATTATTTTACATAATGAAGGGACTGAGAAAATTTTCCTTGCAGACCATCAAAATAAACCCATAACAACCCATCTCGAAACCACCCTTTATAGCCTCAAATCATTGCCTTTGACATCTATAATATCCCCAAAACATTTTTAGGTTTTCATATATAGAGTTTATTTGTTTTTGTGTTCAAAAAATATTTTAAATTAATAATTTTTTAATAGTTTTGGATATATATTCATGTTAAAAATAAAATTTAAAAAATAAAAAATATATTATTTTAATAATAAAAATATTTTTAAAAACAAATGTTATGATAATCTCAAAAACCATCACTTTTTTTGTTTTTATTTTAATCTTTTCGTACATATTTCATGAAGATATCCTTTGCAACATACAAAATTAATAAAAATGTATTTTGAAAACCACCCCCCATTTGCATCTGTGGGGCATATGAAATACACTCAAATTTTAAAGCCCCAACGCACCCACCCGCACCTTAAACCCCTAAAATCTGCAACTCAAAACACCTAAAAATAACACTATGGCCAAGTGGTGGCGAAGCCTGAGGACGGCAATCCAATCCCCACGACAGCCATTATCACCACCGCAACCATTTCAATCTTCACGCTACCACACAATCCAAGCAATACCTCGAGAGGTTGTAGGCAGCAGAGTTTCAGCTAGAGAAAGAGAGCAAGGTAGAATCCCTGCTGTGGTTTTCTCTCAGAGTCTCCTTGATATAAACCCATCAAATCGGTATACATCTAGGAAGAGATTATTGACTACTGAGAAAAAGCAGATTCAAGCCATTCTTAAGTCCGTAGAACTTCCTTTCTTTTGCTCCACTACTTTCCCTCTTCAGATCCGAGCTGGGACCGGGTCATCGGTTTTGCTTGAATCCGGAACTGTATTACCGATTAAGGTAAGTCACACTGTTTTAGTTCATTTTCAATCTTAAGCGGGTTTAATAATTTGAAGTTTGTGTGGTTTTTTATGTTTTTCGGATTGTTTTGTAGATACATAGGGATGAAAAGACAGGGAAGATATTGAATTTGGTGTTTGCTTGGGCTGATGAGGGAACTGAGATGAAAGTTGACGTGCCGGTTGTTTTCAAAGGAGAAGAAAATTGTCCCGGCCTTAAAAAAGGTACGTTTTCCTCTTGTCTAATTCATTATTATTTATTCATTCATTCATTTATTTTGGGAGGCTTTCCAGATTGTTAAAGTGATGGAAATTTTATAACTATGAGCGATGCGCAGGACAGCTTAGGGGCGTTCTGAATCTGAGTTTCAAAAGCTGTCCAGGGCTGAGTTGCCGTAGATTTCCTGTGGATTATGATTAAATGTGTGGATAGATTTCTAGGATTCACACCAGGGTTTCTTAAGTGTCCCACCTGAGAGGAGATTGAGCAACATAATCAAAGCAAATTGCTGGGAATTATTTAATATTATTGCATTGAAAATATTGAAAGACAACATAGTTATTTATAGAGTTGTAGCAGTCCAAATCCTACAAGTACATGGATTCCTAAACCCCAAACATAACTATTCCTATTTAGAATAGGAAAACCTAATAACTTTAGGACTAGAAAATAAAATGTAAAACAGAAATAAAATTCTGTATTTTCCAGAATTTCCAGCAGGTGTGAAAATAACCAAACTACTCAGGTTCCCAACTATGTTTTCTATCTTAGTCATGTGCCAAATCAATGCTTAAGCATTGGGATTATTCTCAGAATGCCCTCTAAAGAACCTTGGGGGCTGGTGCCAGCATGGCTCATCAATAAGGCTTTGTAACATGATATTGTTTGTGGGGATGTGACTGTGTTTTCTCATAATTTCTTATGGGGGTAAATGTTAGGGTAGATAAGATGTTTGTAGATTATTAGTGAGTTATGAGACTTTCTATAAATTTGTAGATAAGTTATGTGTGATTGTGGGTCGTCTTTCCTAGTGTATGAAGAGAGTTCTGTAAGAATCATTGGATTTGGGTTTTTTTTTTTTTTTCTTCCAAGGTGGCACTTGAGTTGAGCTTCTTGGAAAAATGGTGGTTTTGTTTGCTGTAATAGGAGAATTTGCCTGCTGAAATATTGTGACAGCAGCGCACCATCATCAACCAAAGCACTTCTTTTTTACACCCTCTCTGATATCTAGATTATCCTCGGTGTGGGACAGCTTAGTCTTTTATTTTGTGATCCTTTTCCTGATCTTTTTTTCAGCTGTTAGTGTAACAAGTCCTGATTCTGATGGGTAAGACGATCATTTTTCAAGCATAACTTAAGATTCATTCCAGCAAAAGTTATAAATACATTCTTGACATAATAGAGTATAAAGACGTAGATTTGACTAGATGAACTGCAAACTAGAGCCCATACAACTACAAAGAACACCTTTCCTTCGATCAAAATGCCTTGTTCATTATGATATGGATAATGCTCTGACTGTTGGTTTCTGAAATTGAATCTGTTAACCATGTTTGCAATACATGTGGTATTAACTCTCTTCCAAAAATAACTCAACTCCATTGTGTTAGGAGCTCATCCTAGAATTTCTTCTCCACAATGTGCTCTAAGAGAAACAAACGTATGGTTCTCTGGAGATTTGTCCTAAGTCATTTGGTGCATTTATGATTAATGACAAGGTCATTAACTTGAAAGAAATTGTTCCACATTTTTGTCAAAATATCCATGGATGTCTTAGCAAGTTATGTAATAGAAATGAATGGTTCCATGGAACAAATCAATGCACACCTCACATGAATTTTGCTATCAGTGCTATTTAACCATGCCACTTGATACTGATTTGCATGTGGTTTAGTTTTCTCCCCAAGCTTGTGATGCCATCTTCATAAACAACACTAGAGTAACAACCACTGGCATTGAATAGAATGGTATGCTTTTGCCCCTTGAATTTACCACATGTTTGAGAAATAATGTTTCTTTGCTAGGTAAAGAAATATGTTTGTTTGTGGAAATAAATTTCAGACAGAACATTTGAAAAAAATCATCAGAACCACCTTTCCTGTAAATTTGTTTGTCAAAATCATCATATTTCCTTGCTGAAAAATTCTTCCAAAAATTTAAAGATATCTGATGGTGTTTTTGCATCTCTCACTTTACTCCAATGCTGTAACAGGAGGCCATTTGAAGATGATGAGAAGTACTCTAAAATATCTCTGCCCAGCTGAACACATTCCTCAAAAAATCGAGGTGGATATAAGCAATCTAGATATTGAAGATGGATTATTCATGCGTGATATCGAGGTTCATTCATCGTTGAAGCTTTTGAGTAAGAATGAGAACATGCCTGTATGTAAGATTGTAGCAACAAATTTGGATACCCCAGAATCCACGGCATTGAATTTAGAAAGCTCAGAACCTGCAGAGAAACAGCCAGTGGAGTGCCTGTGAATCACCTCAGCAGAAAAGATTAGCAATCCCAATGTTAGAAGTTTAGAATAATAACTTTGTTGTTTTGTCTAGATTATGGCTTGCGTTGGTGTTTTGGGATTGTCAAACTATGGAAGACATTCATGGATAGATTCTTAGGCATCTTATATTTATGTTTTTAGCATCTTACTTACTTTGTTGGTAGGTTGCATTAGTTGCTGCTAAATGATGCATGAATGTATCAAACATGAAAAAATGAGATGGCTTATGACTTTGTTCTTCTTTTTTGTTTTTTAATTTCTCAATGGATAATTATATCAAAAACTTGTACATTCAGATTGTAAAATTTTGGTAGTCAGTAGTTACGTTTTATTTTGATCTGGAAATTGGTTTCTTCACGTTAGATGTTATTTTCAGACGGTTTCTGTTCTTCATTTATTCTGTCTCCTTTCCACGGCCGGCCAGAATTCTAGCGTGTGGCCAGAATTCTTTTTGAAAAAAAAAGAGTAGGTGAATTGTCACCTATTGAGACAAATGATGCCATTTGTTAATATGGATATTTGAGTTAATTTTTATATCTTAATTAATTTTATATATTTTAAAATTAACAACTATGTAAGTTTTCAGTGACTGTTATATTAACAACTATGAGAATAACAAGCTTTTTGATTTTAAACTCTTACCACTTAGTCATCTACTAAACAGTTAATTTCAATGATTTTAAGGTTACATATTAAACAGTTAATTTCAATGATTTTAAGGTTACATATAGTGCTTTACATTAAAAAAATTCATTATTCGGTTATTATTTTTGATTCAAAAACATGTAAAAAAATATTAATACCAAAATAAACTTGATTATATTTTCAAATAATCTATTTTTTCGGGTAATTTAAAGGTGAGAGATCATCTAAGTAAAATTTCTTTCATTGAATAACACCTGTTAATAATGAATATTTTTTTTCTTTGCCATCAGAAATTAATAATTCTCTCCTTTTCTTTCTCAAATCAATAACAGCAAAATAAGAAAATAAAATAAAATTTCATGACCAAATTATGTTATACATATATATGCCAACCCAAGTATTGTTTTTTTTTTTTTTTTAATTAATGTGGGTATTTGGATCAACTTGCGTATATTTCGACTAATCTCATAAACCCTGAAGTTAATAACTATGCAAGTTTTAAATGGCTCTAAAATTTACGAGACTTGAACTAGTGACTCTAGAGAGCAAATCTAAAACCGACAAACTTAAATATTATTATTATTATAGGAACTATTAGATTTAGATATTAAAGATTAGGTCAGAGAGGGTATGTTAATTAAAATTAATCAAGTCAAACCTAAAATTAATAAACTGTTGGACGTTGTAGTCATAGTCCTTGTAGCGAAGTGTAGTTGCCATTCATTCACAATAACAGATGAGAAGTCATAGTCGCATGACTCGTATAATTATAATTCATGCTTCTAATCTTTGGAGAGATCTCAAAAATAAATAATAATAAAAAAATTGCTATTGTCACAGACTTATTGTCTATTACCATAGCCTTCTTTGCTGCTTTGATATTAAAATTTTATTTGTTTTTATGTTTAAAAAATATTTTTAATTTTTTTTTATTTTAAAACATTTTTTTATGATTTTAAATTATTTTACATGCTGATATCAAAAATATTTTTTAAAAAATATATATTATTTGAATATATTTTTTTAAAAAATAATCATTACTATAATCTTAAATACTATCAAAATAACTAAATAAATTATCCTTAATTTTAAAAGTTAAGTTGGTTGAAAAACACATTTTAAAGGAAAATAAAAAATAAAAAAGGAAAATGGTTTTCTGTTGATGAATAGAACAAGGTCTTTTATAGATTAGCTAAATTAACTTTTTAAAATTTTATATTTGATGATAAATTAAGTATTTAACACATAAAAAATAAAAATGGAAGGTGTGCCAATAGCCTCTCCCCATTATATTCAGCACCGCACCCTCTAAATTTCGAATCTGCAAAATGAGAGGGGGGCCCGCAATTTTCCAAGCCCCATGTAATTTTCTGTGGAACATGTGGGTCCGTGCCACGTGCCTTTTGCCTTTCTCTTGGGAAGTTGACCGTCGGCGTTGCCTTTGGTGCGGAGGGTGGAGCCATGATCCATAGTGACTTGACAAATGAAAAACTAGCATATTTGGTTGGTTGTGGAGGGATGTTTTTTTATTTTTAATTTTTTTTTATTAATATGAATGTTTAAATTTATTTGCGTGTATCTCGATTAATTTTATGGACCTTATAGTTAATGATAATGTAAATTTCTAGTATCTATCATATTAGCAACTATAAGACTCAAATATAAGACCTCATGAAAAGTAAATCTCTTGATTCCAAACTCTTACTACTAGACCATCTATTAGATGATTATGGAGAAATGTTTCTTAACTAAAAAAGGATGATGAGAAATTGATTTTTTTTATATTTTAATTTCTTATGCCAACTTCAATGGTTAATTTTCATACAGTGTAAAAAAAATTAATTGTATGATTGTTTATTAAAATATTTTTGTATTTAAAAATGTTTGAAAATAATATTATTTTTATTTTTTTTAATTTATTTTTTATATTAACACATAAAACAATCTAAAAACACTAAAAATTTTAATTTAAAATAAAAAAAATTAAAACCAAACGCCCACAAAAATATCTTTAAATATGCAAAATGATAAAGATTTTTTATTAAATGTTTTTGAATATATCATATTGATAAGAAGATAAGTTCATAGGATTGTTTGAAGAAAAAAAATTAGTTATAATTGACACAACGGAAACTGATAAAAAAAATATTTTATTGTCAAATAAAAAAAGTTATAAAGTAAAATTGCAAAGAACGACATCATCATATATGATAGATTAATGTGAAGATAATCATATAAAATGTTACTAATGTTCGTAAGTTAAATGATTATGCATCTTACTAGGTACATGATCGTGTCCTTAATTAAGAATTTCAAAGAGATAATGACCAAAAAAGGGCAGTGCATTTGGATGTAAGCAATTAAGATGACTTATTGTTTATTAAAACAAATATAAATTTAGGAGAAGAAAATTATTAAAATCAAGTGAGTTCATGACTTAGATCACATCACATGTTTAATGAGTTAAGTTACAATATTAATACTATTATTGTTTTTAATTAATATATTATTTCATATAATTTATGTTTTAATTAATATCAATTTTATGTAATTTTTTAACCTTATTTTATAAAGTTTTTTTTTAATGATGTTGTGTGTGTTTAATTTTTAAAAATATTATTCTAATTCATTTATATTTTCAGTTTTATTTTTAGTTATTGCTAACACTAAAGATTGTGTTTCTTTTGCTGTAGACAAAACATTGTGTTATATTATTCATACACTCATAAATTACAGTTCACTTACTGTATATTATTTTTTTCACTTTAATCCTCAAACTTTTGTTTTTGGCAATTTGACCATAAATTAAAGGTCAATTGTTTATGATTTCTTAGGCAAAGACAACATAAAAAAAGGATCTAAATGAAAAAGATAGTCAAAATAGGTGATGTGTACAAAGTTTTAAAAAATACATTATAGTCCTTAGGTTTACAGATAATATAATTTAGGTCTCTTTGAATGTCTAAAATTCAATTTTGAACTAAAATTTTATTTTCCTAAACTTTTAGTTCCTAGTTAGAGAAAAAAGAGAGAGGAACTTGCTGGATCTTGATATTAGATAGAAAAAAATTGGTGTTTACAGTGATTCCTACAACCAAAATTGTCTAGTTTGTATCAAATTGTTACATTCAATTTCAATAATAATTTTAATATGTGTGGCCTTGCATAACACACACACACACACACACACATATATATATATATATATATAATCAATTTAATGTGTTTGTCGGTTTCTATTATCATTTTTAAAATATAATTTCAATAAATAAATCGATTGAGCACAACCAGGTAAATAATCCGTGTTGCAAGATTAAATATCTTAATCTATATTTGTCTTTTAGTTTTTTTTAATTTTTTTTATTTATTGTTAATGATTTTTTTTATTTACACAAATAATTTTAAATTTATTTAATTAGATCAATGTATAAATTTTTTAATTTATATTTATAAAATTTCTTTATATAAAGAACATGTTGAAAAGGTTTACATAATTAATTTTTTATTAATAAAATAAATATCTAACCCCTGGCGCAATGCAGGTTAAATAACTTAATTATCGCTAAACCACGAGTAATGCTATGCTTCTAACTTAAACCATCCTTGTCGAGAGTTTAAGCAATGGAAACAATTTAGAAGAACAATAAATTATAACTTCTTTGTCTTGCAAGATCGTGGGCGACGTTATTAAATAATTAAATCTGGGCACCTAATTGAGAGGTTAAATTGTTCTTGGAAGTTGCATAAGCCTGTCAGGTTTATAAAATCAATTTCTTTTAATAATTTGATTTTAATATGCATGTTTATGCACTAAAATAATATCAATTTGAAGAGAATTTAACAAATATTTGATGTTTAAAACCCTTGGGCCATGATTTATAAAATTTTGTAGGAATTTAATTGATTACGAGTATATAGGCTCGAGACTAAATTATAACAATACAGTACACTTTACTGGCTGCTATCTATCTGTCGTCCTATCCACATTATTTAACAACAAATATTTGTAGCCGCCATTGACCTCCCAAAATATCTCCTGGGATTCTTGTTACCCTTAAAAATTCATAGTGGTTTGTGCATGGCATTCACTTCAATTGAATATTGTTATAAAATAAGGTTGTCGGGACAGAAAATGAGTGGTTTTCTACTTAGGGTTATAGCTTAGTTAATTATATTTTAAATTTATTTTTTAAATTATTAGTTATAATTTTATAAATTTTAAAATCACTAAAAAATTATATGATTGTTAATTTTAAAGTTTATAAAATTAATTAAAATATATGTAAACTATCAATCATATTTTAAAAATTTTCAATCCAAATCTATGTTATAGATTCTGGGAGGTATTTGATTTTGGCAATTGGGTTTCACTAAATACAAAAGGAAATTAAAAAGAATCTATGCATAAATTAAATTTGTTATGGATAGCTAAATTTGCCTGCACATACAACACACTAATGGTTCACGCATGATTAAGCAAATTAACAGGGTAAGAGCACAACAATTGCACTATTTATCCTAACAAACAAGTAACAGACCATCCAAAATTAACCTAGACATTTGCGATGCACCTTGCAAAAACCGAAGATTTTAAGTGTTCGGGTGACAATTTGATAATCTAACAAATATTTTTATAAATTAGTAAGATAAATTTAAATTTTAAAAGAAATCTAATCGTGTATTATAACATGACTAAACATTTAATAATAAAAACTAATATGATAATTTTTTCTAACACTGAAACTTGTTTGTTTGTAACGTGAATAAAAATCTAAGTAGGATTGAATTTTTTTTTTATGGTAAGAACTAAACAGGATTTGAACTTAAATTTTGTAACTTGTTTTTTTTTTATGATAATTATTGGTAATTTTACTGAATCTAAATTTAACAAAAAAAAAAAAAAAGAGTTGGAAAACATTTAATTCCTTTATTTAATTGCTGTAAAACAGTAAACTAATATTTTACCACCAAAATCTGAGGAGGGAAAAGACAACAGAATTACCTAACCTGAAATTTAACAGAAATCGGAAATACAGTTAAAATGCAAACTGCATTCACACATTCCCTCCATTTCGTTTAAACACAACCAGATTTATTTATTATTAAACCGCGTTGGCTTCTTCGTCTCAACGACCTGTCCTGTTCCTTCTTCTCCTCCACCCTCCTTGGATTTCTTCTCCTTTCTTTTTCTCTCTAACAAAGCCATTTCCTCTTCTTCTTCTTCTTCAATAAAAAAACCGAAAATATGACGATTCAGAGTATTCTTGTTACATTATTTCTGTTGTATTACTAGTAATTTATTTATTGTGGCCCATGCGTTGGATTCATAACCATTACTTTCCTTTACTTCTTCTTCGTCTTCAACATCTCCGTCCCTTTCTCTTCATAAAACTTCTTCTTCTCCTTCTTCAATGGCCACGGATGGAAATTTCTCCTCGGTGAGGCGAGGTCATGGCAGTCGTTTTAGTCGGAATAATCCTCGTAGTTTGAGGATAGGTGGTGGTGGTGGTGGTTATGATTACGGTGACATGCCTAGAATTTCAAGGAAAAAGAATCTGAGACATTTGATCGATCAAGACCTTCCAGGTCATCAAAAACAGGTGGCACCACCGGATCATCATGTGGATTCCGGTGCCCTTTCGAGGTCAACTTCGGCTTCAGTTGCTGTGCCATTGCCGCTTCCATTGCCGGTGCCTTCTGGGGATGGGGATTCGAGGTTTCCTTCGCCCAAGGAGAGGATTCGAGATGGTTTTAGGGAAAGAGAAAGAGACAGAGGTGATAGGATTGGAGAGGGATTATATCCTTCGAATTCTCCTATTTCTAGGTAATTTTGCTATTTGGATTTCTTTTTTAGGGTATATTGTTGATCGATGATTAACTAATTGTTCTTTTCATCTCCAAAATGGAATATGAATTCTGGGTTTTTTTGATAAATTATGTTTTTATGCTATTCATAGATCGTAGGATGCTCCATCCTGGAAAAACTGGTACACAATGTGGCATGTTTTTCTTGATTTAAAGAAATTTTGCTAACAGTTTTGGAGATGATATATGAATGATGACTTTCAGTCTTTTAATGCACAAGGCATTCTTGCTGCTTCAATTACATGCACCTCTGCCATGGCTGTATCAGAGATGCATTATTCATTTGGCAGATAATTGTTCTCCAAGCACTGAATTGAATATTTTTGGTTAATATGTGGTCCTATAACAGTGTTTTTGCTGGTCGAAACATGAAGAAAATGGTTGAGCATTTAGACACTCGGTCATCAAGGACGGTGCGTCCAGATTTCAGTTCTGCACAGAGTTCTCGAGACAACTTCGAGATCAATATTCCTATTAGGAGTGCTCCTACTAGTCCATTTGCAAGCCCTGTTCACAGCCCACCAAGAACGAGTAGCACTGCTGGTATGTTTCCTTACTACCACATGATTGCTAGAGCACAGAAAGTCTGGTCTGCACCAGAGATGGCAACATTAGACACGCCTGGGCTTCCTCCTCCAGCATTCATGGATGTCAGTGCTTTTAGTAATGACAGTTCTCCTCTTCAAAGTCCATCAAATATAAGTCCCCGCCGGAGAGCCAGAAGCCCAACTGGACCTTTATCGCCATTGACCTCCAGGTCATCAATCGAAAGCTCAGCTGCACGGCGTGAAAGTAATGCTAATTTTGAGGTCCACCCATTACCTCTTCCTCCAGGAGCAGCTGTCCCTTCGCCATCAGTACCAGTGTCTATAGCTCTACATAAACCGGAGTTCCCATCTATGAAAAGTCAGTGGCAGAAGGGGAAGCTTATTGGACACGGTACATTTGGAAGTGTTTATGTTGCCAGCAATAGGTACATGAATTCTATTCTCTGTTGTGCTGGCTTATTTTGGTGCAGTAAACCCCAATTGCAGTCTTTGTTTCTGACAGGGAAACTGGGGCATTATGTGCAATGAAGGAAGTGGAAATGTTTCCTGATGATCCGAAATCTGCCGAGTCTATAAAGCAATTAGAACAGGTGATTCATCTCGTCTATAACAGGTTGATTCTGTAGCTTCAATCTCAAATACTTAAGTATATGTGTCATAATCTCCAAAGCCTTACATCTAATGCTTCTCTGTTGGTTTTTCATATGCATTAAGATGAAACAATTTTTTTTAAAAGAAAAATTTTAGGCTCTATAGGATTACTAATAAACAATGTTAGGTTTTATTCCGCTCCGCTCCCAGCTTCTTTTCTTACTTCTATCATTTGTTTCAGGAAATTAAAGTTCTTAGCCAGCTGAAGCATCCTAACATTGTGCAGTATTATGGTAGTGAAGTAGTGAGTAATTCCAGTGGCTACTTTAGGTTCTTCCTTTTTCTTTCTTTCTTTTTTTCATTCAGAATAAGTATATCTTTAGTTTTTTATGCTGTATATATCTCTACCAGCTCATCCCTTTGAACTTAATTAGTTAACAAATAATTTCGTGTGCAGGTTGATGACAAATTCTATATATATCTGGAGTATGTTCATCCGGGATCAATCAATAAATACGTACATGAACATTGTGGAGCCATAACAGAAAGTGTTGTTAGTAATTTTAGTCGCCATATCGTCTCTGGGCTAGCTTACTTACACAGCATGAAGACAATACACAGGTACAGGAGTAGGGGCAGTTTTATATTTTGAAATAAGTGTTAGCATACATTTTAAGCATTCTTTTAGGAAAGGGTCTGTGGAATTATGTTGCGTCTGTTTGTGGTTGAGAATCTCGTATCTTTGTGTATCTAGGGATATAAAAGGGGCTAATTTGCTTGTTGATGCATCTGGAGTTGTGAAGCTGGCGGACTTTGGAATGCCAAAACTTGTAAGTACTGGTTTCTTTTCTTCTCTCCAAAATTCTGCTAGTCACATGAAAACATGCATAAAATTGTGTAATGTGTATGCATTGCGTCTGAACTTTGCATCTTTGGATATCTTTTAATGCTATCACGAGTTTGTTCCTGTAAGCAGTGTGGAGACTGATATGACTGTTGACTTTGTTCCTCTCTGACATTCATGCCCTCTTTTTCCTCGATAAACTTCTTGGCTCACTGTACTTTGTTCCCACTCGTGTTTTTTAAATTCTGCCACCTTCAGTAGAATACAGTTTAACATTCCTTCAGTATAGCTACTCCTGGGGTCCCGCTAGAGTGAAATCATCATTGTAATTTCCATTAAAGTTTTGATTTGCTCTGTCTCTTCCTCGGTTCATAAAAATAGTACTTCTTTCTTGCTCAGCTTACTGGACAAGCAGCTGATCTTTCTCTTAAGGGAAGCCCTTACTGGATGGCTCCTGAGGTATGTTCTTGCAGATCAATACTGTATGGCGTTTATTTTGTATCTTTTATTCTGACAGAATTTCCTTCTTCGCAGCTCATGCAAGCTGTAATGCAAAAGGATGTTAGCTCCGACCTTGCTCTAGCTGTTGATATTTGGAGTTTGGGATGTACTATTATTGAAATGTTCACCGGGAAACCTCCTTGGAGCGAGTATGAGGGGGTGAGTACCAGATTTTTCTTAATGTCCTTTTCTTATGTCAAAGTCACCTTCGATTTGGTTTCCCAAACATAGATGTCAATTAAGAAAATAATATAAGATGAAGGAAGGTTGAGCGTTGACATTGTGGTGGAGTAAGTGCTAGGGTTACCTTCTCCAGTCATTTCATGGAAATGGCTGAAGAAGGATGCAGACATTATGTAACTTTTAACTGGATTTGATACTGAGCGCTGGGGGTATGGTTGAGTGATCTTGACAGACTCAAGCCTTCCCATGTCAATTTAAAATTATAAGTCATCTTCTATTATGCAGGCTGCAGCCATGTTTAAAGTGATGAGGGATAGCCCAGCTATACCTGAAATATTGTCACCTGACGGCAAGGATTTCTTGCGCTGTTGCTTTCGAAGAAACCCAGCAGAGAGACCAACAGCTGCCATGCTACTAGATCATCGGTGGTTGAAAAACTGTCAGCTGGTCAATGTCTCATCTACCATCCAGTCAATCAATGGGATAAAATTGACTGTAAGCTACCAGTTTTTTTATTTTGTTTTTGCCTTTCATTTTCAGATTCAAAGCAGAATTTAATAATTTGAATTATGTATTGTATTTATTGGCAGGATATATCCCAAAGTCGAAGAGCATCTGAATTCAAGTCTGATCATCTACCAGGATTACCAAGCTCAAAAAGTACCAAAGGAAAGGCGACTTCTGACAGGCAACAGTTAAGTTTCTGCATTATCCTTGCAAGACTTGTCTTCATTTCTTGACCATAGAATTAAATACATTCTCAAATGTGTAATTTCCTGCTCTTGCATGACTGCTGGCTCCAGCTACATGCATTATTCTTTTTCTCCAGCAAGACTGTCCAGCGACCTCGCCATGAAACTTCCAACTTAACTGGCAAAATGGTCTCCATCGATCTCCTCATACAGTTCCTGAGTCTCTTCCTACTTTAGTTCCTCTGCAGTTGGATTGGAGCATACATCACGCCAGGTCTTCTTCTTCTTCAATGCCCATTTTAAGCAAATGTAGGCTAAAATTAACCATGGCTTCAGGTAACACAAAACTGGAAGAGCCTCTGCTTGTTTTTTTAATAGGCTAAGCTAACAACAAACTCTAAATTAGAAAAAGCTCAATTGCTGCCCCCTGTGCATGCTGGTAGATTTCCGATGGCCAGAGGTTACTGAGTAGAACATTAATTCTTCGCTTTATCGTTATCATCAATGCTTCCCGATGTTTTACATGCTTGTTCATCCTGAAATACAGGCTGTGTCAAGGATTTTAGAAGCAGGTTTTGTACACTATTCATTGAGTTTAGAGCTTCAGCATTTCAGAAGTTCAACTGTATGTATATTTCCTAAGGTATTATTCTTGCCTTAATGTAACATCATTAGGTTTTAGAGAAAAGTTATAACTATCCATCTATCGTGTTCCTGTCAATTTTCCAAGGAAATTTCATGTGACATAATAATCCTAGTAGATTCTTGGGCAGTCCCCAACTGTAAAATCTTCTAGCAAATTTTATATTTTAGTAGTTGGTATTGAATCTTGAAAACTGTTGGACAGAATGATGATCATACGATATCAGCTTGAACAGATTTCTTCTTTTCTGTCAAACATATATCATCAGCTTCTTTGTAAACAACAGAAATCATCATTGAGCCAAAGATCAATTTTCCTGATAAATCAAATATTAAATAATAAAATTAAAAAAAAATTAATTTTTCTTTTCTAGAAAACCAAAGTCAACCTCTGATCCTAGTCATGAGCCAAGATTAATCCCAAAAGAGACAAACCCTAAAAATATAACAAAGAAAAATTCTAAATCATGAGGATAAAATTGAAAACAAAATACAATAAAATAGGATTCAAAACAAAAGAAATAACTATTAAAAGAAAATGGATTAAATTTGATATAAAAATAATTTGAAATAGGGATGGAGCTGAAAATAAAACTTAATTAAGAAAAAGGAAAAAAAAAGTAATCAAAAGAATGAGGATTAAACACTACCACAATCTTTAGATTTACCAACGTAATTTTCTATCGGTATTTTTGCTATCATTCAATTGGTAATTAATTTACCAACGAAATCACCAACAAAAATGCTTCGTCAGAATTTTTTGTTTATCAATAAGTCTGTTGGTAATAAAAAAATATTATTACTGATACATTTACTGACGGAAAAGGAGCGCAAAAAAGAAATTATTCGCTTCAATCCGTCGGTATTTTCCACGAAAAAATATGTACCATATGTAATTCTGTTAGTAATTATTTAAAAATATTTTTTTTAAAATCCATTTTAAAAACTATAAAATAATTAAATTAATATAAATCAACACTAAAATACTCAAAATGCTTGGAGAAAAAGAGAAGAAAATCATATGAAAAAAAAATCCTACAACAATATTCATACAATTATTAAGAACAAAAACAATTAAAAATAAAATAAAATAACAAATATAGTGAAAAAAAAACATGAAAAAAGAAAAATCTTACTTTAATGTGGTTGCAAGTGAAGCTAAGAAGAGAAAAACAAAAACAAAAATTCATAAAGTATATTAATTAAAAAAAACTAAGAAGAAAAAAGAAGAAAAGAGAAGAATACATACCTGAGCATGAAGGATAAGAGAAGGAGTTGGGGAGAGAAGAGAAGAGAAGAGGAGAAAGAAATGGATATTGATGTTTTTTACATATAAGAAGAAGAAGAAGAAAATAAGAAGCTCTGTCTGTTGTGAAATTAGGGATCCTAGGCTTTTTATTGGTGTGTTTTACTGATGAATAATTAAATATTAATATTTTCAATCATTCCGTTAGTGATTCCGTCTGTAAAATTTAATTTAAATTTTCAATTTAATCAAAAATTTTCAGAAATCGCCAAATATCACTAACGAATTTTCAATCCGTTGGTGATTTTGTTTGTAATATTTAATTTAAAATTTTAATTTAATCAAAATTTTTCAGAAAGCTTTCAAATAACACTGATGACTTTTCAATCTGTCGGTGATTTTGTCTATAAAAAACAGTAATTAACAGTGCAATTAGAAAGTGAAGAGTTCTAGAGCTCTCTGGAAAATACCGACGGAAATTTTTGTTGGCGATTTCCTTTGTAATTGACATGATGAACAATGTTTACAATTTACCAATGAATTTACCGATGGAATAAATTCCATGGGTAAAAATAGCACATCATCGTTTTGTTTTGCTTTGTTTGAACTATTTTTTTTTCCACTGCAATTCCCTCGGTAAATACCGAGGGAATATTTCCGTCTGTAAAATCTGTTGACAATTTACCGATGAAAATATTCCCTCGATATTTTCATTTGTATTTATTGATTTTCTGGTAGTGAAATTTGATACAAAAATTAAATGAAACCAAATGACAAGGGACAAAATTATAGAAAAAAAAAAGATAATAAAAAAATATATCAATTAAAAAAATAAGGACCAAATTAAAAACAAAAATAAGTAAATGACATCTTTATATTGTGGCAAGGTGAGAAGAGAAAAAAAAAAAGAGGAGAAGAAAAAGGTCCACTGAAATCTAATCATTACTTTGTTGTGTACACATTGGGCACCAACAAAAAAGCATAGAGAGACACTTCCAACCCTGTCCTAAATGGCAACATTTAGACATGGGACGGTGCTACATGCATCGCGTGAAAGACACATACATCGCCTACTAGTTGGTGTGCGCGCAGCAACTTCTTTTAAAACATAATATGCATATCAATCAAAAGACCAAATCGCACCCTTGTCAAGTTGTTTGTTTTATATATATATATATATATATATATATATATATATAAACAATTTGAAAATAAGAAAATCATATGGATGTAATTTACTATTTTTTAAAGGTATTGTAGTTTTTATATTGTGCTTTTAAAATGTAAAAAGATTGAATAACCCTATTCAACCTTTTGAAAATTTATTTATTTATTTATTTAAAATGTAAAAAGACTGAATTGTCTTCAATCAATCTTATAATTACGAATGAGTCCTATGAAAAAAAAACTTTCTATCCCTAACAAATTTATTGATTTGTTATAAAAATAATAATAATTATACTATTATGGTGACTAGTAACCGTATTTATTTTTTACAGTTTATCCAAAACCAATGGCCTTAATGATAGGAATAATACAATTTATTCCATATGATTCATTAATAATTTTTAGATTGATTGAGATAAATGAATATTTTCATATTTTCTTAGCATAATAAAATTACTTAATCACCTCTTAGAGCAAAAAACTTAAACCGGTGCTCGGAGGCTTTCTAGTCTTTTTAAAATTTTTTAAAACAAATTGAAATGACTTAATTATTCTTGAAATAAAAAACTATTAAGCTGGTATCTAGGGGTTTTTTTCTTATTTCTCACTTAGTTTTTTTTGTTGTTGTTATAATCAAGTTCAAATATGGTAGTTTTGGTATTTTTATTAAGTATAAAATATTATTTTTTTAAAAAAAAATTTGACATGTGCGATGCATGTGCCAACAAGTTGGAGACGACTACGCCATTCATGTGGCACACGAGGTGTCTTAATTGAACAAGTGGTGGCTTGTGAGGTTACATTCAAATCATCTCGACTACCCATAATCCCTAAGCAGCTAATGTTGCCAACAAACATTCAATTTAGCATCAATGCTATTTTTTTATTATTCTTTATTTGATTTTTTAAATTTTTATCATTTATTATTTTATTTCATTTAATTCTTGTATCAAACTTGATCCTTATTGTTTTGATTGCTATTTATTTTGTTTTTAATTTTTGAATTAATAAGAACATTGTTTTGTTATTGTTTTTAGGGCTTGCCTTCTAATGGGTATCCTAGGACACAAGTTTAACAGACTAACCTGATATAACTTTGAACTTTCTTTTTAAGTTTTTTTTTTCTTTTTAATTTTATCATTTCATATTAGGTTATTGAGCTTTTAACTTCGTGATTTTTTTCACTTTTTTTTTCAATGAGATTATCCAGACCTCATAACCAGGTTATAAATTTTACATATTGATAAAGGTCATGTATTTTATTTTAAAAAAATAATTTTTTTTTAATTTATTCTTTTGATTTATTGGTGAATGAACTTTAATTTTTTTATAAGATTATTTTATTTATTTATTTTTAATTATATTATTAAATTAATTAAATTTATTAACTTTCCTGATGTCACGTTTTTCTTTCTCTCTTAAAATTACTCTCTGTTACAAGACTAGAGGCTAACATATTTTTCGGTCCACCGTACCACTAAAGAATAGCTGACTCTCTAGGCCCTACTTAAAGCTACCTATCCTCCTTCACATGACACTGAGGGGTCCAAACATTGACCTACTATTGCATGATATCCTTTGTAGTCAATTGCTTGGCAAAGATGCACTGTTATCTCCCCAAAAACCTCCCCCGGTTCAGCACTTCTCAGGCAACATCACCCTTTTCTCGTTTAGTTTTGTCTTAATCTGCTCACGTCGGGTTTTTATCTATTTTAGAATTAAAGTGGACACCCATCTGGCAGAATCCATGCACCCTCCTCCCACTTGTGCTTAAAACTTTGCTGAAGATCACTCTAGCCCTAGGTGTAGCAGCTTTTATGCCAAATTATTGAAAATTAAACCATGTTTAGGCATTCGTGACTGTGCGAGCGAGATTGTGATAGCAACAGTGATTAGAAATATATTTTTTATAAATATATTAAAATAAAAAATTTTATTTTTTTATATTAGTATATAAAAATGATTTGATAACATAAAAAAATATTTTTAAAAAATATATATTAAAAATTTTAAAAATATAATTTGACCTAATCTATTGAAGATTATGCTTGCCTCGAGCGGCATGCCTACGCCAGGGTATCTTGAACGTGATCCCTTCTTTTTATTTATTTTTTCCTTTTTTCACAATGTCTAGTGATCTTTGCCACAAAGAATATAATAAATTCATGTTAAGTTAAAAGTGACACTTGGAACAGCAAACCTCTCTCAATTATTGAATCTGCTTCCACTAATCTTTTTAATTGAGCATTCTGCAGGAGTTTCTGAATATAAAAAAACGTTAAATTCCCAACAAAAAGATGTCTTTTGTCATAAAATAATAAGCATAATTTAAATGGAATCCATATATGATCAAATATGGCATTCCTAACAATGTCTCAATCTAATTCTTTGGGTCGAAGGTAATAAGAGTCTATGTTGTGATAATTTTTTAAAATATTTTTAATATTAAAATAATATTTTTTATTTTTAATTATATATTGCAAGTATCTACAAGTAGCAGGAATTATGTGGTGGCCTTTCTCCATTAATTGGCTGATTGATTGAAAGAATCACCGGCAAATCAGTATCTTGTATTATTATTTTTTGGTTGGTTATTTTATTTTTATATTCTCGTTTATTTTTTATATTATTATTTTTTTCCCTGATTTTGATTGCATAGAAATAAATTGCCTCTTCGCATATTCATTTACATTTTTTAAAAAAATTAATTTAGGGTTAATTCTGACTCGACCTACTTTTCTTTTTAATTCTTTTTTTATTATTTTTCTCTCATATAACATCACATTATTTTTTCTCTTTTGCCATTAAATCACTGGCAAATCAGTATCTTGTATTATTATTTTTCGGTTGGTTCTTTCATTTTTATCTTCTCGTCTATTTTTTATATTATTATTTTTTTCCTTGATTTTGATTGCATAGAAATAAATTGCCTCTTCGAATATTCATTTACATTTCAAAAAAAAAAATTAATTTAGGGTTAATTCTGACTTGACCTACTTTTATTTTTAAATTTTTTTATTATTTTTTTCTCATATCACATCACATTATTTTTTCTCTGTTACCATTAAATCTTATGTTTTAATTATTGGATCTTCTTAAAATTTTAAGGTAATTTTTATTAAAATTAATTAATTTATATAAAAAAATATTTTTTGAAACATGATTAAACAACTTGAAAAAAATTGATATTATAAAATGTAATGATGTCCAACCTATGCTATTTTTCAATTACTTTTTTAATCTATATTATTCTCTCAAAATTTAAATAATCAGGTTAAGATTTTTCAAATTTAAATAATTATATCAAATTTTATAATGTTGTAAAAAATAATCTGATAATTTAAATATTATTTTTTATATTCAACTTATTTTTATGTCACAACGATAGCATAGTTCAATAAAGGAGTTATTACTAAAGACACAATTAAAAAAAAATGTCTTTTATTTTTATTGATGAATTATCTTTATTCATTATTAAACACTAAAACAAATAAAGAAATGGAAAGCGAGGAATGCATTCACGTGATCATGGGCACTTGTTTATTTCCTTTCCCATCCCTTCCCTGTCAATCACTTTCACTTCCCATTCCTTCTTTTCTCTGAAGAACAAAAAAGAAAAGAGCCTTGCTTAGTTAGCAGACAGTTAACAACAATCTAGAGAGAGAGAGAGAGAGAGAGAGAGAGAGAGAGATGGAGCCACCAGCAACAATGGCCATTGACAGGGATTACCACGTAGAAGAAGATGAACAGGAAAAAGCTGTCGACGAATGGTATCATTATTATTATTTCCTCTATCTTTATTGGGTTTGTCTTCTGTTTTTCCGTTCTGAATGAAAAGAAAAAATCCAATTTTCTTTTGAGTATGTAATTGATTGTTTGTGTTTGTGTTTGATGGGGGATGCAGCTGTTCCTGCTGTTATGATTGCTCAGAGAGCTGCTTTGATTACCTTTGCTGTTTCAACCTCTGCTAAGTGTTATCGACTTCGTCTAAAATACTGTTTCTTTCCTTCTTTCCTTCCTTCATCAGTCCTATCGTTACAATTAACTGCCATGGCATGTACAAACTCGACGCTGACTGGGAAAATCATGTCATTTATTTAGCAAGAAAACACAGATGATTTCTCTTTGCTTTTCTTCTCTTTTCTTTTTCCTTTATATATATATATATATATATTGACTGGCTGTGGCTTTAGATGGCATCAATTCCTGGATATGGAGTCTTATTTCTGGGGAATGACTTCGACCCATTTCAAGTTGAAAATATGTCAAACTTCCCCTAAATAATTCGGCCACTCATATATATGTTTTTGGCATGTTATAAATCTGATTGAATGGCTGAAATTAGGTTGCTGAGCATGGAAGATGTCCTTAATAGAGAAATATTTGTATAATGTTTATTTCCTTTTGTTACAAAAACTCAATCATCCACGCATAATTGGCTAAGAAAAATAAAGAGATTACTTTAGTAAGCTAGAGGATCTTCCATCGGATTTAGTTTTGCACCTTTTTTTATAAATTGAATTCCTGATTTAGTTTTGCAACTTTTTTATAAATTGAATTCAATTTATAAGAACTCAATTTATAAAAAAGGTGCAAAACTAAATCATTTGGGAAATCAGTCTAATCAATACTCTCAAAAGAGTTCTAAGCACAAAGATTTTCCCATCGGAAACTCCATTGACAGCTAAATTGTTGATAAAAAATTTCAGTCCTGATTCCATTTGTGTGTGTGTTTTTATTTTATTTTAATAGTTGTTGTAATCCCTAAGCCTATAATTATCACCTAAACAAACAGCAACAACAATTATAAAATCAATAAACCACAATCATAATTCACATTAAACCACAACAAAAACACATGACCAAAATAAAATGTACTTATATAAATTTCACATTACATTTAAATAGTTCACAACAATAAGATAAAGAATATTCCATATGCAATCAATTTTTAAGCAAATATATATATGAACAATACATTAAAACTCTTAAGATCTTGAACTAGAAGGTTTAGAAGGGAAAAAAAAAAGATCCTAAACTAGAAGGTTTGAAAAAGGAGGAAAAGGTATATCTATATATGCATTCATCTAAGCCCAAAATATCTTATTTTCTTGTTAGGGTTCTGTTTTTATTTTTGCCCTCATTTATGCTATGAGATTTGTCATGAGATCTTTTTTTATTTCTGCTCTCATATTCTGCATCTCGATAAACAATTATTCTTAAACCATATTCTAGACTAATTCATCAAAGTTCCATGATGTATTGTTTCAAACTAGAATATGGTATGTCTATAGTTAAAACAACTTGGTCTTCCCTCATTTCTTGGATTGATGTCATAGGCATGCCATAAACCCCATTCCTATTGATTCCGTCACTTGCAGCAGTCTCTGACAATAGTTGAGGATCATAAAAAGGATGACTGGAAGTGACTTTGTTGAATTTCATAGCCATGTTGATGTTATATGGCTCCTATAAAATAATAATAATAAAAAAAACAAGTCAAATTCCTAAATGATGCATGTTCTATTGTTTTTAGTGGTTAAGCATTGGTTGGTAACTTGTATATTAGATATCTCTTTATAATCATCACATAGATTCATAAAACAATTATATCGACACTGCTACTTGATGAAGCAATATTGCTTTTGTTGAACTTGTTTCTTTTTGAATACATGATACCTAAGAAAAAAATAATTAACACAATGATACTAAACGAGAAGAAGACATATATTTCTAGACATTCATAAAAATCATAATTTTTTCTTTGCATATTCATAAATAAGTTGTAATCTCAAAAGTCACAATCCCAACAGTAAATGAGAGCACTAATAACAATTAATTCATGTATCACCATTCATTGCAAAAATCTTCTACTCGCATTTTAACCTTCAATCAAAATTTAAACAATAATCTCTCATTTAAATTTCATTTCACAACTTCACATTAAACTCAAAATTCTACTTAATTCATGTCTTTTCACCATGAACCTATTTAAATTATCAACAAAATAAATCCTTCACTAAACCAAGTAAAATAATAATAATTTAAAACAATACCTAAAATTCAAAAAACAATCTTTTTTTATTACCAACATGCAAATATCAACAAAACCCATAAAACCCCAAATCACATAAACCGAATGGCAAATAAATCAACCCTAAATTAGTTAAAAAACCTAACCATTTGACATATGATTTAACAATATCAAACCCTAAGTTTATTAAACAAAGAAGAAGAAATCAAACTTGAGATAGGTAAAAGAGAGGTAAGATCTCAATACCATATTTGTGAGTGAGGGAGGTATCCCATTAGAGTTAATGGGAAGGGCTAATGTGTTTTTGTTTTAAAGAAGAAGAACAAATGGAGGGAAGATGAGGAATTGTCGGCTTTTAATTTATTTTAAAATCATTTATCAAAATTTCATCGGCAATTTGACATGTTAGCCATGCCTATAGAATTGACAACAATATATATATATATATATATATATATATATATATATATATATATATATATATATTATTCTATCGTCGTTTCCATCATAAATTACTGATAAACATTTTTCATTGTGATTTTTATCGATAAATAGAGACAAAATATTTTATGTCAGAGTTTTCATTATTTTTTTCTAATTTTCTAGTAGTGAGTCATATACTATAATAAACGATATATCATTTGTTAAAAAAAAAAAACTAGGTCTGCAACCCTGGGTTTCTAGGCCTATACGTGCCTAGGCTTTTTAATTCTTGGCTAAACATAGTAGTGAGTTGCTTTTTTCTCAATATATTTTCTAATTTTAATTAATATCTCTGTGTTATTTTTAAAATTGTTTAATTTTTTTAAAATACTAATTAATGTTTTTTTTTAGTTTTTTCTTCGATCTATAATACTTTTAAAGAGATTATTGTAATTTATCTTTAATTTTTTTTCTTTTATATTTTATATATAAGTTATATTTGTATGATGGATTTATAAAAATAAAGACCATTTGTTCTTAGAAACTAGAATTAATCTCTAAAATAAAATAAACAAAAATGTATAAAATAAAAAGGCACAATTGAAGTAAATTATTTGCATGTGAATTTATTTTTTGCCTTTAATATAAAGATCAACTCAAGTATTTAAGATTAGCATTAACAAATCCTTGTTGATTTATTTGTTCACATATTTTTTTAAAATAAATATAAACACTATTTTTTTATTTCTAAATTAAAAAAATAATATAAAAAAATACATCCATTACATCAATGTTTTTTTTTTCTTACACTTTTTTTATGTTAAAAATTAATTTAGAATCTTACCGTCAATGTAGCATGAGTCCCGGCAAACTTCAGTTGACTAGACAAGCTCCATTGACTCAAAACTTGTTTCAAGTTAAATGTTTTTTTTGAACTATTTTAAACTTTGACCAGGTAAAATTTAGATAGCTTGATAATTAAATTACAGCTCGGTTGACTCGGCCAAACATGAGTGACTTAGTGATGCAATCCACTCCAATGAAATTTTTAATTGGTGTAAAATAAATAATTTATTAGAATAGACTATTATAGGGATTGACTCCGGCCCTAAACGGGATCAGATATGTGATTGGGTTTTCGAGTCTTAACTAAAAACAACCTTATAATCATTGGCCCAACTAGCAGCCCAGTCCATATTGAACTTTAAAATGCTGTCTCATATTACGACAACTACCTTGCTTAAACCCTAAACACAAATCTCTCAAAAAACCCCAGCGCGTAGTGAACTCACCAAACCCGAAAACTGCCATGGCGGACACAGTCCAATACAAGCTCGAACGGATGGTCGACGAGCTAGACGACCTAGAACGTAAAGGCATATTCACACGGCAAGAAATAGCAGAGATAGTGAAACAAAGAAGAAAATTTGAGTACAGATTGAAGAGGCCAAGTCCTTTAAAGCAAGATTTCTTAGCTTATATTGATTACGAGACTCAACTTGACTCGCTACGTAGACTACGAAAGAAATCAGTGGCGCGCGAGCTGGAGAAGCAAGGGGATAAGAGGAGGAGGAGAAATAAAAAGTCTGTTTCTGATTTTGCTGGGATTTCTAAGATTGTTGAGATTTATAGAATTGCTGTTATGAGGTTTAAGGGAGATTTGGAGCTTTGGTTTAGGTATTTGGAGTTTTGTAAGGATAAAAAGAATGGAAGAATGAAAAAGGTGAGAGCTTTTATTTTGGAGGTCGTCTGTATTTATTGGTTTGCTTAGTGTTAATAACTCTGTTTTTTTTTTTTTTTGTGAATTTAAGGGTACCCATTTTGGCTTTATTCTGTTTGGTTATCTGGGTTTTGGTTCTTTGGATGTATAATTGTGTGTTTGATCGCTTTGGTTAGTGTTGTTTAGTGTGTTATCGTTGTTGTTTTTGGAGAAATAAAGATACCATTTTGGGTTTTATCTTGCTCTTATCTAGAAATTTTAAATTTGTGTTTTTAGGGGCCGGTTGGTACTGTCACTAGTTGTGATTCATAGAGGGATTTTTTTTTCTTATCATTTTAGGCGTTGTCTCATTTAATGGATCTTCTTTTGTAGAATTAACAATCCCCTCTTGGTTTTTCTCTTGTTTAGGTGCCTAGTTGTTTTTGACTTTGGAGTGTTGTTGTTTTTGATTTGTTCATTTCGTTTAATTGGTAATTATTGTCATTATTGGGGATGGATTTGTTTTTCCTGTTTTCAGTGAAATCATGTCTTTTTTTTTCTTTGTTCATTTGTAGGTTTTGGCTCAATTAATTAGGTTTCATCCAAAGGTGCCTGGAGTTTGGATTTATGCTGCAGCTTGGGAATTTGATCATAACTTGAATGTTTCAGCCGCTCGTGCTCTTATGCAGAATGGTTTGAGGGTATGCCCACATTCAGAGGATCTTTGGGTAGAGTATCTTCGGATGGAATTGACATATCTTAACAAGTTAAGGGAGCGGAAGGTAGTGCTTGGAGAGGAGAAGGAAAATGTGGTTCATGATTATGATATGTTGCTTGATGAAGAAAGAAGAAATGATGATGGATCAAATGCTGGTACTGAGGTGTCAGAGATGAAAGTGGATTTGTTTCAAGAGAAAGGTTTGAGCATTCTTCAGACAATCTATACTGGAGCTGTTGAAGCTCTACCTTCTAGTTTTGGCTTGAGAAAGAGGTTATTAGAGATACTGGAAGCAACAGACTTGACTCATTCAGAAGAAATGCATAAGGAGATGCTAAGTGATATGAAAAGAGACTTTTCCAGAGAACCAGAATATTGGGACTGGCTTGCAAGACTTGAAATGATTGATTCTAAGAGTATATCAGATATGAGTGTAACTCTAGCGCTTCCTCAGTTGCAAAAGGCAATTCAGGTATGATTTTTATGAACTAGTGAAATTTTGATATCTGACAAGTGTTTGAGTCATTGGTTTCAAAAATTGAAAAGTAGGTATATCATCTGAATGCGTTTCAGATAATGTGCCGAGTACTCTCTCATGATCATGGTTGATTTTCTGTACGTAGGTATATGAGGAGGCTTTACAATTTGTGCCTTCTCCAATGATGTTTAATTTATATATAAAGTTTTTGATGGATGCTATTGCTCCCAAAGGACGAGAAAATGATCCTTCTAAGGTCTCCAGCCCCACTGAAGATTATATTTCACACCTTTTGGTGGTATACGAGAAGGCTGAAGTGTTGGAATGCATGACTGAGGATCTTGCTTGTCAATATGTTTCATTTTACTTGCAACTTGGTAGGTTTGATGAAGCCAGAAAACTTGCAGACAGGCTTTGCAGCGGAAAACTCTCAGATTCAGAAAAGTTGTGGATTTTAAGAGCCTCTATGGAAATAAAATCTTTTACTGATGATACTTCTGCACCAAGTAAGGATGATTTCCAATATGTGTTAGGACTCCTTAGAAGTGCATTGACTAAAGTGTCAATATCACAAGCTGAGGACTTATGGCTAATGGTATGCTCTCTATACTCCTGTACTTTAACCCATTCCCTGCTGTTAAAGTTTGTGGCATTATTAAAAAATGTGAATTTCATGCTGCCAGCCCTAGTTGATCTACTTTTTCTATTAGTTTTTATTTAGAGCTCTGTTGAGAAATATGTTATTGTCCGTGTAAAATGTTTGCCTAAACAGAAACCCGATCAAAATTAGGGGAGCTCTATTGCCTTATAAATTTTAAATAAAAGTACAAATTATTAATATTCTTGTATAGAAAAAACATCAGTACTTCTCCTTTCATTTGCTTTTCCCCGTCCCCTAGTCGTCCTCCTTTAGTGTCCAAGGTTTGTTTCTTTTTGGTTGAATAACATGTGAAACTGTCTCTGCAAATATTCTAATGGGTTAATTAAAGCTACATTAGCTCTTGATGCCATGATGCAATTGTTTTATTTTCAAACAAGTTTCTTTTTGTTGAACTACTATTTTTCTTTTTTCATGTTTTAACCTTCCTTTTAATCTATCAGGATAAAGCTCTTTTAAGGTCCAAACCAATTTTTAATATAATCTCATGCTACAGGCACTCAATTTTTTTGCAAAACAGAAGAAATATTTGGACAACCTGGTTGAGATGTCTCTTATCTCAGTAGCCAAAGATGGTGGTAGTGATGATGGATTTTCCCTCTCTTCTGCTATTGTAAATTTTATGCTTCAGAAGGATGGAATTCATAAAGCAAGAAAGACATATAAGCGGTAAGTTACTTTAAGAAACTTGTCTATAAAGTGCCTGCTCAATGTCACAATAAGCTGTGAAAACAGTATGTGTGACATACTATATACAAAAAGCCTTTCCAGTTCTCAAAATAATTTGTAAGTTTAAGATTGTTCTGGTAAAAAATTCAAACTCTATAATCTGTCTCTAGTTTTCTATCTGCTTTGCTAATTAATTTGTAGTAGCTAAACCTGCATCTTGATTTTAATTTGCAGGTTTCTCGCACTACCCCATCCTGGTCTTGCTTTGTACAGATGTTGCATCGAGTTGGAAGTGAACCTTGCATCTGTTGGTGATAAAGACTGCCTTGCAAATGCCCGAAAATTATATGAATCTGCACTCGCAACTTATGGGCAAGATGTCACCTTGTGGCAAAATTACCACTCGATGGAGATTAAGGTAATCTTGTTGTACATTTACTTTCTTTAAAGTACTCGTTTGTCTTTCTTTTATTCTCCTCCAAACCACCCACTTCCTGAATGAAATGCATATGTCGCAATGCTCTATGAGCATATCCTAGCAGCTGGATTGATAAAGGAAATTAGCTTCTGCATTTTTCACTGGAAATTCAAATTCTCATGGTCTTTTATTGCCTGATCACATGGGACTGCACCACTTTCTGCCATTGCTCCTAACTTTACTCATTCCCTCATGCTGCTTTATCTTCAAAAGCCATATTCTATTGTGTGGCTACCTCATTGTTGATTTAGATGAATTTTTTTTATATTGTTCAATACTTCATACTGTTAACATTTTGCACTAAACAGTTGGGAACATCGGAAACAGCAAATGCTGTTTGTTGGCGTGCACGGAAGACACTCAAAAACTCTGCTGCATTTGTTCCTGCTCCAGATTTGTACTAGTCAAGTGTGTGGTTGCCAATTTTGACAAAGGAACCAGTATCTTATTTATTCGTGTAGTTGAGGAGAAGGTACTTGAAAACAGTAACATTCATTTCATCAAAATCTCTATCTCACACTTGTAGTTGGGTTAATGAGTGGAAGAAGAAAGCATGAAATTTATCCAATTTCGTTTGGCTATTATGGTGGCTAGATGACGGAATGATTTTCCCTATGTTCTCAGATGGTTAGAAGGTAACGAACATAAGTGGCATTAACCAAATCTGGCCATCGTACCCTGCTCGTGAGGCACCACACGTTTAATTTGTAATTTTGTGGAAACATTTCTTGAAAGATTACTTACTGAATAGAGGGGTGCCCAAGTTTTTGCATGAACGTCTTCAATCTGGCCATCATATATTGAACATTTGAAAACTATAGCAGTCAAATAGAAATAGCGAAATCAAACCAGGCAAGAACGTCTTCAACCTAAAACCTTAAAACTAGCAAGGCCTTTCAACCTGCAAAATAGCACTTGAAGTGAAGCTCGCAAGATTGTTTTCAATTGCTGATCAGCAATTGATGGGAAATGTTTTTATGAATATTTATTACACATGTTTTTACTTAAGGTCTTGCTGGATGTAAGAGCTGCACGAATTTACAATTATTAACTGGACCAGAAGATTATGCTTTGCGTAAGGAAAACAGATCTAGGCTCATGGCCACTGTGGACTCAATACCTGCACAAGCCATGCAACAATTCAATTGGTGTAGCTATTGATTACATGCGTAAACTTGTGCATTCCTCCACTCAAGCATCGACTTTTTGGAGAAGAGATTACGCTATATTTTATCGAGTACGTTGACACAAATGTGATTGGATCTAAATAGCTAAAATTGAAAGAGAGTGGATCATGCTTGGGGCTCGGACCAATATTTGGTCTAGGTGCTCAGGGTTTGGGTTGGGACATAGTCTAGGAACCTCGGACTCGAACCTAGACCAAGTTTGAGGCACAGAGTTTAGGACAAGACTTGGTTCGGGATAGATGACTAGGCAACTCTTTTGCATGCAAGATCCTAGGCATGAAAAGGTGGTGCTTTTTTGAAAGAGTTAACTCAAAACAATATGGTTAATGCTTCTTATATGTGAAATAATTTAGTTTCTAGCTCATTATATAGCAAGAATGGGTTTATGTTGGTTTGACCATGATAAGTTTGTCTTCTCCAAGAGTGGGATGTTTATGGGCAAGGAATGTTATTTGATGAGCTATTTAAAGTCAATTGCATGACTATTGCACCTAGAAAAAAAAAGATTATTAAAGATCATTCTTTTGTTTATTTGGTTGAGTTTATAACATAATAGATTAAGTCATGTTAACTATAAAACATTAAAAATAATTAGTAACTTGGATCTATTATGTTCAATCGGTATAGAATCTAAATTGACCATAAAAAAGATTATTAAAGATCATTCTTTTGTTTATTTGGTTTAGTTTATAACATAATAGATTAGGTTATATAACTATAAAACATTGAAAATGATTAGTAACTTGGATCCACTATGTTATATCGGTGTAGAATCTAAATTGACCAAGGCATCTTTTTATTCCATAGACAAAAAATAGCGAGCATCTAGAATTAATTCACAAAAATATAAGTGACTTAAAGTTTTTGTAAATTAGATATGGTAAAAGGTATTTTTTTTTTATTTTGAACAAAATATTGTTATTTCTATTTGCTAAAAAGCAAAGATAATGCCTTAAAAGTACATTTCATAAGTGAGGTTAAAAATTTATTTATCATGAAGATCAAAGAGACAAGAAGTTATAAAGATAGGAAATATGATTCACCTTTTGATGAGTTTTATTCTAAGCATGGTATAATCCATCAAACCATAACTCCTTATTAATTGTAGCAAAATGGTATTGTTGAATGCAAGAATCAATGTTGAAATAAATAATGAATGCTATGTCAACAAGTTCAGAACTATCTTAAAACTTGTATGGAGATGCTATTTTATTGGTAAATTATTTTTTAAATAAAAAAAATCTCTAAATAAATTGGACAACATCATCCGAGTTATGGAAGGGTGAAAGACTATTGTATAAATACATGAAAGAGTCGGGTGTTGAACTAAAGTTGCAGTTCCTCCGCCAAAGAAAGTGACTTAATATTGTTAATTATTTATTCATAGGATATGATAACAATAATGTCGTTTATCACTTTCTTGTGTATTATAATATATTAAAATGAATATCAGTAATATTTAATTTACACAAATATAATATAGGAATGCATCATTTTTGAAAATTAATTTTTCTTGAAAAAATGCACAAGAAAAGACTAACATGAGAACTAATGAGTTCTTTAGTAGTGGTCCTCAAGGAGTTAGGAGGAAGAGAAACCTAAAAGAAATAAGAGGGCTAAAAACTTCAGTCATGATTTTCTTCCTTATTTGTTCAAAAATAAATCTCAAAGCTTTAAAGAAGTAATGCCAACTTTAAAAGCATCATTCTAAAAAAAGATAATCAACAATGAGATAAGATTCATCATGAAAATCATGAAAATTATACATGAAAATTGATAGATCTTCTTCCAAGGATAAACCATTAGGGTGCAAATGTATATTTGAGAAAATGATGAAAGTTTATGGATTTATTGATAAACACAAAGCTAAACTAATGGTCAAGGATTACAAACAAAAGCAAGGCTTCAACCACTTTAATAACTACTCGTCAATTACTAGAATAACATCTACTTGTATGTTAATTGATATAGTTGCGCTTAATGATCTTAAGATACACCATATGAATTGTAAAGCTACTTTCTTGAATAGGGAATTAGATGAATAAATCTATATGAAATAACCATAAGGATTTAAAGTACCAGGGAAGGAAATGAATATGTATATGCTTGTTAAATCCTAGGTGATTTAAAATAACCACCAAAACTATAGCATGAGAAATTTGACAATGTTATAATATCAAATAGTTTTAAAACTAATGAATGTGATAAATGTGTTTGTACGAGGAAAAACAAACAAACACAACATGCTATTATTTGTTCATACGTAGAAGATGTGCTGATACTAGGAAGTAATACTAATATAATTAAGATTACTAAGCAAATGTTCACCAATAAATTTGATATGAAAGATATAGGTGATTTTAAAAATGATAAATTTTAACATATGATAGCTTAATGTTATCTCAATGTCATTATATTGAGAAGATTCTTAATAAGTTTGACAAGAATGAGAACAATATTGCCAAAACATTGGTTGATGTAAACCTATATCCATCCAAAAATACTAATGATGCAATATCTAAGGTAGAATATTTGTGTATTAATGAAAGTCTCATGTATCTTATAAAAGACATTAAACTAGGCATGGCATGCACATTTAACAAACTAAGTAGATATACAAGTAATCATATAAAGGATCATTGAAAGAATATTATAAGGATTCTTAAAAATTTAAGATGCATCTTAAAATATGGGCTGCATTATATAAGATATTCAATTGTACTTGAAGGGTATAATGATAATAATTGGATATGCAATATTAAAGACTCAAAATTCATAAATGGATTTATCTTTATTATTGAAAAAATTACAGTGTCATGAAAATTTTCTAAACAAATATGACTAGCTAAATCCATTATGAAGTTTGATTTTATAGCTGTTGATAAAGCCGAAGAAGTAGAGTGGTTTCAAAGTTTTTTTTGGGTATTTCTAGTTAATAAAAACCTATGTCGACTATATGTATACATTGTAATATCCAATTTATTACTGGTAGAGCATAAAATAGTATGTATAGTAATAAATCTTGACACGTTCATTAAAGACATAATACCGTAAGATATTTTTTCTTAAATGAAATTATTTTTATTAACCATGTAAAGTCAAATAATAATATTGCAAACTTGCTTACAAAAGACGTAATAAAAAAGCAAGTTGATAAATCATTGTGGGGGATGTGAATAAGGCCTATATTTAAAGAATTATTATGATGACGACCCAACCTAATTGATTGAAGATTTCAAGATCTAGATTTAAAGGGATAATCAAATTGTGTGTCAATTTAATAATAACACTCTCATCCATTCATAAGATAAATAGTGTTGCCTGCAGTAAAAATCATTATAAACTAAGCTTTTAATGTTTCTCACAACTTAACAAATTCAAATAGGTTATTGTAGTATACTTCTCATAAGAAATCACACATACACACACATGTATATCAACGTGAAATAATACCCACTTATATTTAAATTGAAAATGACTAAATTTTCTAGAGCACTTATAGGAATTAATACATGTTTAGGGTCAAAATAAACACAATTGTGAGAATCAAAAGTATAAGAAGAGGAACTATATGATTTTTATTGTTTGGGTACAGATAAAAGGATGGATATTTCAAGATATTGTGTTCAATTTTTAGCCAAGTAAATCTAATAATTTTCATAGCTATATATATTTTTATTTAAATAAGGAGTTGAATCTGTTAAAATAAAAATCTAAATATTTTTTAAAATGTTTTTAATATTCAAAACAACTCTTGGCTATTAAAACCTCTTCTCTTTTACTTCTTTCATTGTAATTGTTTTTTTTTTCTATTCCAACCATTACAAATTCAATTAGCTATTTGTTTTTGGTTGTGCCATCAAAAATAAAAATTTAAGTATACATATGAAATGACTAGATGAAATCATTAGATAAAGGATTCGTGATATGCCTTGGGCTACCTAAATTCTTTTCAATGTAGAAAAATGATGGTAAGGCAATGCAAGCATTTCTAAAAAAAACTAAAAAAATCCAAAACTCGGGTTATTAACTCAATTATGTTTAATAAACTTTGTTAATTTCAACAATAAAAATAAAAAATATAATAACAATAAATAAACTAAGGAAAATATCAACAACGTAAAAAATATAAAAAAACCCCAACTTAAACCCATCTAGGTTACTATACCAAATAACAATTTGATCTCTCATCTAAAATTTATCTATTTTTAGGCCATTTTTCTTTATTAAAATGAATTTACGACTTGATCTCTTTATCAAAATAAATCTAAAAAAATAATTAATAAAATATCATTAATTACTCACTTTACACCTTACTCCATGAAATTTTTCAAGAGAGGTATAGTGTGATACATAGTTAGTTTTTTATATGAATATATTATTTTTATTTGACGCAGTATTTATGTTATATTTGTTTTTGCGGTAATATCATGTTTTGTTTTTAAATGAATTTTTTTGAAAAGTAATTTTTTATTTTTTATTGGATCGTTTTGGTATATTGACATCAAAAATAAATTTTAAAAATTAAAAAAATATTATTTTAATATATTTTTAAATAAAAAATATTTTAAAAAATAAATAGGATTATTTTACGGAATACTACCAAAATATTTCATGTAATCCAGTTCTCATTCTCGTGCTCAGCCGACTCTTGACTCACCTGTAAATCAAAGTCATATCCGGGTCCCACAACCAAATCCTATGGCCAAAGTTGAAACTCTCATAATAATAAAAAGAAAACCAAACTACAGAGAGACGCAAACTATCGACCGCGAACGGAGGCCAGTCAGCAAGGCACTTAAAGAAAAGAGCCCACTTCACTTCACTTCACAGTTTACTCTTGTTTAGAGTTTTAAAAAAAAAAACTATAAAAGCGGGTTTTAGGGTTTTAGATTTGAGAAAGAAAGAAAGCAAGAGAAAGAGAGAGATGGCAAAGCAAAGATGTTTTTTAGATATAAGTATAGGAGGAGAACTAGAAGGGAGAATAGTAGTGGAGCTTTACAAAGATGTTGTCCCTAAAACTGCTGAGAATTTTAGGGCTTTGTGCACTGGAGAAAAAGGCATTGGACCCAACACTGGTGTCCCTCTTCATTACAAAGTCAGAATCATACTCTCTCCATGTTCACTCTCTGCTGGATTTTTTTTCTTCTTCTATAGACTTTCTCTGTTTTTGCACATTCTTTTCCTTTCTTTTATTTGTTATTTTTACGTGTTCTTTAATTCTTATGATTTATGTTTAAAGAAATGGGATTAGTTTTTCTATTAGTTTGTGTTGTTTTGATGTTTGTAATTGTTTGGTCTTCAAATTTCTACTCTTTTCATTTCATTAGAGTAACATTTTCTTGTTTAACTGTCTTGCTTGTTATTGAAAGAAATGGTTTCTTGATTATACTGTCTTGTTATCATGTTTCTTTCTGTAATATTCTAGCTTTGATTATGCTTTGTGCATTGTGTATGGCATTTAAGAGTGCCCTGGGTTTTAGTGTAAAGGGATTTTTTTTTTCTTAATTAAAAAACGATTTATTATTGTCTGTTTAATTTTGTTCATTGGTAAAGTATAGCTTCTTGGGGCTTGTGGATTTGTCAAACTTGTAACTTGGGATGTCTTAGGATATCTGTCAATGCATTTGGATGTTAAGTTATTGTCGCCTAGTTTCTGTTTTTTTTTTTTGGAAGATCATATTTTTGAGCAGTAACCTAGTTTATCCAATGAGAAAAGTTTAAATTTGTCACTTTGGAGATGACTTCCTAACTCTGGCTGCTGTCTTGTATTAGATGTGCTAAATTATGAAGCTTCACCTTAGTCAGATTGTTTTTGTGATTTCACATAATTTTTTTGTTTTTTTTGCTGATGGAGGCTGAATACTTAATTGCAGGGGAGTCGCTTTCATCGTGTTGTCAAAGGTTTTATGATACAAGGTGGTGACATATCAGCTGGGGATGGAACTGGAGGAGAATCTATCTATGGATTGAAATTTGAGGATGAAAATTTTGAGTTGAAACATGAAAGAAAAGGAATGTTGTCGATGGCTAATATGGGCCCTGGGACCAACGGGTCTCAGTTTTTTATTACTACCACTCGAACTTCTCATCTAGATGGAAAGCATGTTGTTTTTGGGAAGGTAATCAAGGGAATGGGCCTGGTTCGTTCTATTGAGCTTATTGCGACTGAGGTGGGTGATTATCCCTCTCAAGATGTAGTGATTGTTGACTGTGGGGAAATTGCTGAAGAGGAGGATGATGGGGCATCCAACTTCTTTAAAGACGGTGATACTTATCCTGATTGGCCAGCTGATTTAGACAGAAAGCCAGATGAGATTTCTTGGTGGATGAAGGCAGTTGATTCAATCAAAGCTTTTGGAAATGAACAGTACAAGGTAGCTCATGTGCTTAAATGTTTTTTTTTTTTTTCTTTTACTTGTTTCTTAGTTTCATTTGGTAGAAAATATACATTGTAGATTAGATACAGAGTGCTTTTTTTTTTTTACCCCTGTTATGCGAGTGATCCCATATGTTTCGCATTATAAATTCCTTAAGCCAGTTTGATCTTTGGCTTCCAATTTGCCTGTATGATTATGCTTCTGGTTTTAACTTGTTGTTGACTCCTGTTCCTACTGCAGAAGCAAGACTTTAAGATGGCTCTTCGAAAATATCGTAAGGCTTTGCGCTACTTGGATATTTGTTGGGAGAAGGATGATATAGATGAAGGTGTGTCCTTTGTTCTTTCCTGTTATGCTGAGAACTAGCACTATCAGTCTGCAACTTTAGTTTCCTTATTCCATCTGATTGATGATTGCTTCTATTTTTTTTATTTTTTTTGTGTTGTACAGAGAAGAGCTCGTCGCTGCGGAAGACAAAGTCTCAGATATTTACAAATAGTTCTGTATGGTCATTGAATAACTCTTCCTGAAAAGATTATCTAGTTCACAGGGATATTTATTGTAATTAAAAAAGATATTTGTAGTATGTTTGAATTCTAAATTATCAAGAATGCTATAGATTATTCTTGATTATAATACATGTAGCTTCCTTCATTTTTATTCTTCTCATCGGTTTGTAATGTTCTCCATTTTAGCCTTCCTGTTATCTAACAGGTTGATGCCCAACATTTTTTCCTTAGGCCTGTAAACTAAAGCTTGGAGATAGTAAAGGAGCATTATTGGACACAGACTTTGCCACACGTGACGGAGAAGACAATGCAAAGGCTTTTTTCCGCCAAGGCCAGGTTTGTATCTTCTCTTTATGAAAGGATTTATCCAGAGGTTCTCCATGCTTTTTTCTATCCCTAGGAATTTTCACATTGTCGCAATGTTGTCAAAAGGCCCTTAGGTGCTCGCTTAAGCACTATAGGCAAGGCTAGGTGAGGCCACATTGCCTTTATTAGGCTCATGCGATGATTTTTAATGAAGCATTGCCCAGGCAAGTGCCTAGCGCCTTATGCATTTTATAGGCTTGGTATCTCTTAGCCCCTTTCGCCTTTGACAACATTGTTACTACTTTAAATTATCTTATTTTGTTTTAAGGGTGAAAAATATAATTTTATATGATTATGTTATGGTATTTTATATTTTCTAATGATCTAATCTTAATTGGAAAGATATATATATATATTTTAGATTTACATATTATAATATATATATATATATATATATATATATATTAATTTATAGCATATCGCCTTGGTTCATTCAAGTGAGCGCCTAACGCCTCGGGCATTTTACAGGGTTGGTGCCTTGTAGTGCCTTACGTCTTTGACAACACTGCATTGTTGATAGGATCAGTAATAATGTAAACTTGTCTTTTCTTTTTTGTTTTTTTAGACACATATAATCCTCTTTCTTTCTTCCCATTCCTTTTCGGTAATAATTTGCAATATTTTACTCCCAAGAATAAATGCCTCTGAAAATAGTTCCAGAATTTAACCAAAATGCTAGATCTGAACTAAGTTAGCAACTATAACCTTCAATTGAAAATTTAATGCTTATGGAAAAACACTGGACAGAATGCGAGTGTGATGTTATTCTATAGAGTGTACAGCTTAATGACCAGCATTTTAACATGCAGTAAAATAAGAAATTCTGTCTTTTTGATTAATATGTATCTTAATTGATCGTAATTTCATGTTGTGTTATTTCTCAATGTTATGTGTTTCTTGATTTTAATTCAAATATTATTCTCATCTCCCTGTTGGATTTAGTATGTCAGATATATCCAATGCTTTTGTAAGACTGTTTATTTTAGCTTCGACGCTAGATGCCAACAATAGCTTTAGGAAATTCATGATGTGATATCTGTTTAATGATTTCGTGTTGATCTCAGTCATATATGGCACTCAATGACATAGATGGTGCAGTTGAAAGCTTCAAGAAGGCTCTAGAATTGGAGCCAAATGATGGTCAGTGGTTCTTTTTGTTTGGCATTTTAGTTATTGTTTAGCAAGAAGAATTCTGAGATGTGTTGTGATGGAAATGATGGGGCCATTTATGTTGCCATTCTTAATTATGATATCATTTTATCCTTTTCTTTCTCTTATTGTCATTGAAGGGACCATGTTTATAACATTATTATAACCAAAGTTGGACCGCATGCGAGCACAGCTCTGTCTGTCTTTTTCCAATGAGTTTTTACTCAGTATCACTTGTATATTTTATGCAAATGAAAAAATCAGTTTGGTGAATTCATGGTTACTATGAATTCAAAGAATTTGCTAGAATGTTAGTATTCTCAACTTACAAGCACTTTTTTTCCCCAGGTGGAATAAAGAAAGAGCTTGCCAGTGCTAGGAAGAAGGTCCCCAAATTGTTTCTTGTATCATCTCTTGTTCTTAATATTATATAGTTCCTTCCTCCTGCTTCTAAAGGTTTTCTTCTGTTGAAATTCTGCAGGTTGCTGATAGGCATGATCTGGAGAAAAAGGCCTATGCTAGAATGTTTCAGTAGTGTTCTGCTGGTAACCCGACATGGTAGATACCTTTGTGTTTTCTCCATGATAAGTTATTTTTGAGCTGAACTTACCATTTCTTGCTTTGTAATACAGACTACCTGTTGCTTGGATAGTTCACTTTTGATTTCTCACATGTTTGGTTATAATCAACAGTGTAAAGCTTTCTGTTTGCCAACTTCATCTTAGTAAACCTTCAGGTGCCTATGGTATTTCCTTGTAGGTTCTCAAATAATGGTTGAACAAGCAAATAATAATGGCTACACAAGTTCTTCGTATCTCCCTCAATGCTGTCCAGACAGCTGAGAAATCCAAACAAATTCAAATAAAATTTGGAATCCAAACTGTTTAAATCAAATGACAGTTTCGGTTAACTGTTTTTTTTTTTTTAACTAATTCAATACACTCTAAACCATAAATCGAGGAGTTGATAGTCTCAAGTTCCTCTCTCTCTAAAATCAATAAAAATACTACAAGAACTATTTTTTAAATTGATTGTTTGATTATAGGTTCCAAATGATTTGAGTTTTCTTTGTTTTAGATCTTTAACAAGCAATCTCACTTGGATTTCATATTTAAGGGAAGAAAGAACCCCTCAACACATGATGTTTGAAAAACATCATGTGTTGGAAAAAAAAACAATGAACTTGTTATTCTTAAACTAGAAGATATCAGGATGATGTCATGCAGGAGGTACATCTTGTGATTTTTAACTTAATTATTTTTTAGGGTTTTATAGTAAAATAAGCCCTAAAAAACAAACATACTAAAGCTTTAGTTTTTCTATACTAAAGCTATAGAAAAACTCAGAAAAACCTTAATTTTTTTTATTTATCAATAGTATTATTGTAAAAGATATTACAACTCTTTAAATAAAAAACAAACATATCCTCATTATAGTAAATAGGAAGACAAAATAAAAAATCTTAACAATTAAAAGAGGAATTAGAAAAAATAATTAAGATAAAAGTCATGAGACCTGCATCCCACATAAAAAAGACGCACGTTTATAAATGTTTATAAATATAATAAAAAAAAATCCATCTCTCTCTCTCATAGCAAAGCTTCCCCTCAAACCCTTGGTTGTCGGTTAGAAAAAGATAACAAGACCCATTTTTAAATATCTTTTTGTTTTCTTATGAATGAAAATTTTTCCCACCCTTTTGTTTATTTTTTTTGTAATTAAAGATTAATTTTTTTTAATTAATGTTGGTGTTCAAGCTAACTTGCACGTATCTCAACTAATCTTATAAATTCTAAAATTAATGACCATATAAGCCTTAAGTATCCTTAAAATTAATAAAATTCAATTAAGAACTAAATCTGAAAGATGTATCTTAATTAATTAAACTTTGAGTTTGTTCTTTAAAAATCATTAGTTTGAGTTTTATAAATTTTAAAATTATAAAAAATTTACTTAGTTATTAATTTTATAATTTATAAAATTAATTAATATACATGTAAATTTAATCGAGGATTAATAATAATAATAAAATCTTTATATTCCTAGTGAAGAAGCAGAGTGGTCGGACATATGTCTTCACGTGAGGCGGTCCTAACCCTTTAACCCTTCAAACACGGGATGTGACTTCCCTCTACCCAGGGAGGTGATTTGCTGTGACGGGTATTGTCTGAATTTCCTTGACACCATGTGCTTTTTAGCTTTAGATAACGCACGCCCCACTTTCATGCTCGAATGCCACTTTCTAATTTTATTTACTCCTATAAAAAGTAAATTCAACCCTAGTTCTCTTTTTAAATAAATAAAAAATTAATTGAAAAAAAAGTAGAAAGAATCTAAAATACAAGTTTTTTTTTTGTCAGCATTTCCTTATTTATACACCACTTAAGACTATAAATAACATAAAATAAAAGGGTTTTCTTTTATAATGTCCTAATATTAATCTTGTTTTTTCTTTATTTTCTTGTTTTCTTAAATCACCTCTAAAAGCTATATAGTATATAGTACTCTATAAGTGTCTTATTATATGTATCAGAACTTATATAAAATTATTTGATATGGTTAAAAAGTTAAACAAACTAATTTAGTTATTAAAATTTATATAAAACTATTTGATAAATAAACGTGTTTATTTAATGTATTTTTAAATTTATTTTATTTATAAATAACCTTAAAAAATCTATAAAAAATAATAGTGAAACAGCAGATTGGTCAGACATATGTCCTCACCATGTTACTCTTCACGTGAGGCCTTTTGACCCTAGAAACATGGGATGTGACTTCCCTCTACCCAGGGAGCTGATTTGCTGTGATGGGTATTGTTTGAATTTCCTTGACACCATGTGCTTTTTAGCTTTCTATAACGCACGCCCACACATATTTTATAACATTAGTAATTGTTTTGTTAATTATTATATGTGAACCTACTAAGCTGTTTTTTTTTAAAGTGTTTAGGAGTTTAATAGTTTATATTTTTAGGTGAGTTTCATTTAAAAACATCCCGGCTGGGTTGTGTTTTTGTTAAAAAATTAAATAAAAAACATTTTAAATTAATTTTTGTATTGTTTTTAGATTGTTTTGATGTATAAATATTAAAATAAATTTTAAAAGATAAAAAATATATTTTTTTAGCTTTTTATATTAAATTTAATGTGCTAAAATAAAAAATAAAAAATTATTTTAATATATTATTAAATAAATAAACTTTTAAAAATGAGGTACACGATGGTATCAAACACATTAAACACGTGTAAATAGCTTCATTTTCACGATTGACGTGGCCTCAACTGTCGTTTTATGAGATTGATTACAAAAGTCAATATCTACAATGTCTGGTTGTATACTATATGCTTTATGTATTCCTTTCGACGTGGTTGATAATTATTTTATTTTATTATGATAAACTTATTCTCGGAATAGTCTTTACATTAACTAAAATTATTTTTTTTGAATAATTTTAAAAAACACACCTTTATCACATCTATCTAACACTTTTAAATAAATTTAATAAATATTCTCTTAAATGACTTTAAAATTTAAACAAAAAAAAAATTATCATTAGTATTTTTTTAATTAACGTGAGTATTTGTTTGGGTCAATTTACATACACCTCAACTAATTATGCAGGTTTTCAAGTTAATAATTATATAAATCTTCAGTTAAGATTTATAAGATTTAAACTAAAATAAATTTAAAATTTGATTAGTTAAATATATTTTTTAAATTTAATTATTATTTAAATTTCTTGAAGTTAACTGTGGTGGCTACTATCAATAATACGTGCGATGTGAGATAATGAGCTAATGACATTTCCATCTTTCATGATCGTTGGTCCCATGAAAAATGATTTTTTAAAATTGTTTTTGTTTTTATGAATTATTCTATGATTAGATTTTTGGGAGTATATTCCAACTTACCCGCAAGAACTTTGAATTCTTATAACCTGTTTATTTTGTAATTAAAAAATATTGATTATTATTTTATTTTTTAGTTTAAAATTTTTTATTTTATTTTTAAATTGTTTTAATATACTAAGATCATAAATAAATTTTAAAAAATAAAAAATATATATTTTAAAAAACAAAAACTACTGTATTACCTAACATATTATTAATTTGCTATCAGTTTAGGTAAACTTTTTTTCTAGTCATAAGAAGAAAACTTGTAATTTTATTTTTAATTAACATTTGTATTTAAATTAATTTAAGTATACTAAAATTAATAACTATATAAATATTAAATAATCATTATATTATATATGATAAGTGAAACAATCCCCTTATTCTAAATTTTTACTATTACACTACTACTAGATAGGTAAAAACTATTACCTTTATTGACACGGGACGAGTCGCTATGATTCACTACGAAAATAGAAGCAGATGCACTAATCAATTCGAGCTAATTTACTCATCCCACCTCGAATTCTCATTTACTTTTCTAATCCAATTACAGAAAAGAAATCTACAGCAGCGTATCCAGCATCAAAGGACAATAGCTCGTGTTGATAGGACTATCTTCAAGTTTTTGACCAAGGATTGGAGCATCCAAGGTGAGCTGAAGGCGAACTGTTAGAGTAGCTAAGCAGGACTCCCTCGGAGAAGATCATGGAATCATAACAGCACAGAAAGAGACGCTCCGAACTACTTCCGCTTGAGGTTGGTCGTATCGCTATCGGTATTACAGAATAAAGAAGACGAGCAATTCGCCATGGGGATCGGATCAATTGATCTACATGCAGAAATTTTGGCAGTTTAGCTTATACAAGGGATCAAACCCTTGCATTAATTGGTTTGCCGGTGCTTTTTTTCATCTGAGAGAAACTGAGCAAACTTGGCAAGAGCCGCTTCGTTCGTCCGTCCTCCTTCAATTTTTTCGTACTTGCCAGTATCCAAATTCACTCTAGACTCTGTCTTCTTAAGGAGTGCAGCTCCAATCTCTTTAAGCCTTTGCAAGTTCTGGGGAGTTGCAATGTCAACAGATGCTGCATCCCCGATCAATTTGTCATCCTGTTAATCCCACACCAGCAAACTCCATTTTAGTTACGATTGATCACTTGTCATATAATCATGTCACCCTGTGTTGTTGGAATTGTCTTGGACTAATTAATTCAAAAAAATATTATGGTCGCAAAAAAATAATCCCTTTTGTATATATACCTGAATACGTAGGTAACATTCCTTTGAGTCCAGAGACTGGAAGAAGGAGGAGATATGATAGTCAACCATATCAGAGCTTGCACTGATAAACATGTCTATAATTGGTCTTTTGCCACTGTAAGAAACCCAATTGATCGTGCTCCAATTAGCGGCTGTGGGTGCATCATATTTCACTTCAGACTTGGCTTCTCCAGTTCCTAGCGATAAGACTAGAACCTTTCTCTCTGTGGGTTTTACGCCAGCAAATTCACCGGTATTCATCCTGATCTGGTTGCGGATCTCAGATACGGCCAATAATGCCTGTGGATAATTGGATTGAATTGATTACTCTTAGCCATGCTATTGTAAGCTGCAAGTACTTTTTCATGTAACCTAGCTAGATACTTACAGGATTATTTGCGGCAATCGCACCATCAACCAGGTCGAAATTGCGAGTGGACGTTCCATTGGGATCCTTGGTCGTGAAGAAGTGTGCTGGCAAGTACGTTGGAGCTGCAGAGGTGGCCACACAAATGTCTGCTAGCCTAGCATTTTTCAAAACATTAGTCTTTCCCTGTAAAACAAAAGAAAAATTAAAGATCAGTGAAGTTGTGACTTTCGAAGTACAGAAAGATTTTTTCTAACTGGCTTAATAGTTACAAGCATCATACTTCAGTGGTGGAGAAGATCACTGGTTGAAGGAGCTTCATGTCAAAAGTAGGCAAAATAACATTTGTGAGGGTCTGTTTGATAGTCAAGTCTCCTAGCAAATCGTTCGTCAATGACCTCAGATACTTCCCATCATACTTTGGACCACCAAAGAAAAGTGACAGCCAACCTAGCAGGTTACTATTCAACGGATCGAAGTGACTATCCACGAAAAAAAAGCAAATTAGTAACAGTCAAAATACTTCGAAACAATGCTTCCTCATGCTAATTTGGAACTTTTCTCTTACAAGTCCTGTACTGGCAGCTAAATCATGTGGAGAAAAGAATGGATCCAGTACTGGAATTCACCTTTTCTGAGGGAAAATCTTGGGGCTGTGCTCTAAATAGAAATCAATGATGTCCTTTGCTGCAAACATGGGTCTGTTTTCCTTATTAGGAGCTGCAAGCATGGTGGCTACCAGTCCACCAGTGCTCGTCCCAGCAATGATGTCAAAATAATCTGCAATCCTTGCCTGTGACCCGTCCAGCTCCTAACAAATAACAAAGCATAAGCATAAACGAAAAGATGAAATGAAAAGGATGGGAAAGGACATGGTTTAGTTAGTAAATTAACTACCTGAAGTTTGGATTCAAGAAAGGCAAGAAGGGAACCCGGAATTATGCCTCTAATGCCACCTCCGTCAATGCTTAGCACTGTTGCCATCCTTCTCTTAACAAAACCAGTAGCCATATCGGTTTCAACTTTCAAGAGAGACGGGCGCTCAATTTAACAAAGAAACAGTACTAGTTATGTTCCAGTACTGGTTGCTGGGTATGAATATGCATCTAAGCGATCGATTAGTCTTTACAAAGGAAAGACACCGACGACCTCGCCATAAAAAGTCTACGGGCACGTTTATTTTTACTTTTTAAAAATATATTTTTTTTACAATTAATTTTTGTGTGTATATTTGCTAGTGTGTCATGGCGCTTTTATAAAAGTAGATTGAAATTCTAAATACTCTTTTAATGTTGACAATTGTCATTCAACCAGATTTGCAATTTAATTTTTCATTTAGGTTATATACATGTTCACCACTATTCATTAACAGAACTTCAAAACATAAAAAATTTTTATTATACATGAATACAATATAGAATAAGAGATAATTTCGTACATGTATGTATTGTGGATCAAGAGACAATTAATTATAAACTTGTACAATTGCTTTGCTATTAATTAAAACATATAAGGATTTTTTATTTTACATGCACTATGAATCAAGATATAATTCATTTTGGACGACATTGTAGCATCCAAGGGGGTGTTTCTTTAATGTGATTTTAGTGAAGAATTACGGCTAGGGCATGACATCTCTGTCAAAAGCCGTTGGGTCTGGCTTTGGTAGTCGGACCTCACGTTGTTGGGTCTGTTTAACAAATTAAACCCAAAACACTTCCCTGACACTATAACGCCTATGGGGGGCGGAAAGACAATTGGTTAACACATAAGGATTTTATTGTACATGAATGTACTGTGGACTGAGAGACAATTCATAGTGGACTTACTGTACATGTATGAACTATAGACCAATGGACAATTAATTGTGGACTTACACAGTTGCTTTGCTATGTATTAAAATGTATTGTGATTTTTTTACCTTACATGCACTATGGATCAAGATACAATTCATTGTGGATGACACTGTAGCACCTTGGGGGGCATTTCTTTCTTGTGATTTCAGTCAAGAATTGCGGCTGGGGGTGCGACATCTTTGTTAAAAGCTATCGAGTCTAGTTGACAAGCTAGACCCAAAACACTTCATAGACACTGTAGCGCCTATAGGGGAAGGGGGCAGAATGGCAATCAGTTAACGCACAACTAGGTAAGGGAATCTCTTTTTTTTTTTTTTCACGTGCAGCATGCTCCTGAAGAGATCACCCCTTCCTTGAGCCAATCCAGTCAATAAAGGGGAAGGCCTGCTAATTGCATTTTTGGAGTTTGAACACCATCTCATTACAACAAAAAATACAACCTTGCTAAAGGTATCAAATGGGTCTTGCACACATCAGGACCCAACACCCAATTAGGTCCTGCTCATGTCAGAACACAAAGCAAATTGCATGTATTTAAAATTTTAAAAATAATTAATTTAAAACATAAAAAAATTTTAATTTTAATTTTTTAAAAAATACAATAATAATAATAATAATAATAATAATAATAAACTCTAAATTACTTTAAATTTCGATAAACGGCGGCCTTGGACAATGTATTTGTTGCCCGACTTTGGTAATTATTGAACTTCTTCTTTATTTTCATGGCTGGAGTACCTACCTTGATTGGACAAAGCTACGAATCATGCCAATAGGGCCATACCGCATATTGGTCACTGCTATTTAATGCAGATAATTAACTCTTAGCATGAGAAATCATATTGTCATCTTATTAGAATGAATGAAATCAATAGCAAATCATCTTACATAATCAAGCTCTTAAAAGAAATTTTAATAGATGCATAGTTCTTTATCATAGACTGATTCATGGATTAATTTTTCTTGGATGTATATGAGATGAAGTAATCTATGGCGGCTTTCTTAGCTCTTCACAATTAATTTTTGTATATATATGTGCTAGTGTGTAATGTGATTTTATAAAAGTAGATTGAAATTCACTTTCAAATACTTTTTTAATGTTGACAATTGTCATTCAATCAGATTTGCAATTTAATTTTTCATTTAGAATATATATACATGTCCATCGTTATTCATTAATAGAACTTCATAGCGTGTGAGATTTTTACTGTACATAAATATACTATAGAGTAAGAGATAATTTACTGTAGACTTATTGTACATGTATGTATTGTGGACCAAGAGATAATTAATTGTGGACTTGTATAATTGCTTTACTATATATTAAAACATATGAGGATTTTTCATTGTACATGCAATATGGATCAACATATAATTCATTATGGACGACATTGTAGCACCCGAGGGGTGTTTCTTTCCTGTGATTTTAGTCAAGAATTGCGGCTCAGGGCGTGGCATCTCTGTCAAAAGCTGCCTGGTCTGGCTTTGGTATTCCGACCCCACGTTGTTGGGTCTGGTTAACAAGTCACACCCAAAACACTTCTCATACACTATAACTCCTATTGGGGGCGGAATGGCAATCGGTTAACACATAAGGATTCCTACTGTGCATGAATGCACTGAGGACTTACTGTACATGTATGAATTGTAGACCAAGAGACAAATAAATGTGGACTTACCCAGTTGCTTTGCTATGTATTAAAATTTATTGAGATTTTTTACAGTACACGTACTGTGGATCAAGATACAATTCACTGTGGACGACACTGTAGCATCCTGGGGGGCATTTCTTTCCTGTGATTTTAGTTAAGAATTGCAACTAGAGGTGTGCCATCTTTGCTAAAAGCCATTGGGTCTAGTTGACAAGCCAAATCCAAAACACTTCACAGACACTGTAACGCTTGTGGGGGGAATGGCAATCGGTTAGCGCACAACTAGGTAAAGGAATCTCATTTCTTTTTTGCGTGTAGCATGCTCCTAAGGAGATCACCCCTTCCTCGAGCCAGTCTAGTCAGTAAAGGGGAAGGCTTGGTGATGGAATTTTGGGAGTTTGAACACCATCCCATTACAATACAAAATACAACCCTGTTAAAGGTATCAAATGGGTCCTACACACGTCAGGACCCAACACCCAATTGGGTCTTGCACATGTCAGGACCCAAAGTAAATTGCATGTATTTAATAAACGTTGTCATAAACCAATTCTGGGTTATTCCCCAAAAATCAAATTTTTTGTCAAAAATAAAATAAAAAATAAAATAAAGGCTGGCAATGTGAAGAAAATAGGCCGGGGAATCAACCTGTAATTTTTGGAGGAAATTCAAGACCTAATTGTACCTTATTATGCCCAAAAATGAAGAAAAAAAATGCAAATTCAAGGTCAAATTAAATGATTATTGGATGAATTTGTATAAAAATTAAGTCCAAGGACATAATAAAATTTTTAATAAGCCAATTTAATTTAACCATGGGTCAAATTGAATTTTAATTATGTTTAAGAATTAATTTGGGTTCAATTGAAGGATTTAATTAAGTGCAAAGACTTTATTATACTTTAAATAGATCAAATTAATTTTATTTGGGGTTTAATTGGTAAAAAATTAAGTTTGGGAGCCTAATTTGGGCTTAATTGAGAAGATTGAGATTTTAAGAAACCAAATTTAAATTTTTTTTCAAGTTAATTGATTGAAATTAGAGGCCAAATTGCAAGAAAATTGAAGTTTTGGGGTCAATTAGGGGTTAAATTGAAGAAATTGATAGCCAAGGACCAATATGCAAAAGGTGCCAAAATTTGGGGGCTTAATTGACAAAAACCAGGGGGCAAAATTGAAGAAATTGAAAGTTTTATGGTCAATTAAGAGTTAAATTAACAAAATCTAAGACCAAAGACCATATTGCAATAGGCGCGTAACTTTGGGGTTTCAATTGAAGTTCATCAGGGGCTTAATTACATTAAATTCAAAGTTTAGGGTCAATTAGGGGTTCAATTAAAACAAATTGAAAGCTAGAGGACTGCATTGAACTTCAGCAAAATCCCTATTCAAATGCAAAACGACGTCGTTTTGAGTTTTTTTTTTTAAATAAAGAAGACCAGACATCGCGTCGTCTGGTCATTATTCGTTGTCTTCTTCTTTTACCCAAAAGAAACTGCCTAGGTACCTACTTTCAGGTGCATTTAAAGCACCTAACGTCCACAAAAGTTAACCAAAGTTACACGAAAATGATCCTTTGCAGTTTCTCTACAACTCCATGTGAAGCTTTCAGTCTGAATGACAACCCATTGTCGTTGGCGCCGGCCTAAACGTGCTAACTCGGGCAGCTTTTGTTGCAGATTTGACAATGCACCATGCCTACTTTGAGCTAACAGTTGAGATACTTCCCAACAGAATCAAGGACTAAAATTCTTCCCTTATGTAGATGATATTGCCCTCTTCTACTACCTATAAATCGATGTGGAATTGATGGCCTGGGGAGGGGAAAACCGGGTCAAAAAATCATAAAAAACCAGCCTTCCCCCTGTTTCCATTTTCCTTCTTTCCCCGTCAGCCTTCTGCAGCTCTTTCCACCTCTGCCACAGCTGCCTTCTCCGGCGAGAATACCAACAAACCCAGCCTATACACCACCACGAACACCAGCTCCACCATAGGAAGCCAACCTGCCACTAAGCAGCCCTCACGACTCTCTCCTCTTTTCATCTTCCAGCCTTTCTCTCTCCTCTACAACTTCTTCTTCTTCTAGGCTTCCTCTGCCACGGGCCACCGTCACCTTAGTCAAAGCCCCCTGAGCCACCGGACAAACATCCCCAGCACGACCGCAGACCCTCACCACCTCAGGTGGTTCTCCTCCCTGCGTCGCCTCTTTCTTTTCCGTCAAGGCCGCTGCATGCAGAATTCATTTCTACATGCAACAACATAATAATTAACTTTTCCATTGGGCAGGGCCAATTTTGGCCCCGCCCAATTGGCTGGGCTGGTTTGGTCTAGCCTGGTCCTTAATTTTTTTTTGAAAAAAATCAAAATATTTTCAAAAATCATTAAAAAAAATCTTGATTTTCTCAAATATTTTTCTATCCATTTTCAATAGTATCAGGTTGTATATTTACACTATAAAATACAAATCCGGTATTAAAATATCTGGTTTTTTCGGAAATATTTCAAAAAAAAATTCAAAACATTTTTAAAAAGAAAAAATATATATTTTATTGCATACGACCAAATCCCAAAATTTTTCCAAGCATATTTTTCATTAAAAAAAAAAACAAATCGCATCTTTTCCATTTTTTTTTAAATCCAAAAATGAATATCGTACCCAGTTTATGATTATCCATTAGGATTTGACCAACATGTTAAAAATCTTTTTCCAATCTTTTTTTAGGATCCAGATGTAGACTTTAATATTTATGGGGTGTAAAATTGCACGATAAAGTACACCCTCGGGTATTAAAGATACAAAGTGTAAAAATACGATACTAAAGTTCAGACTTTAGAATGATTAGTATTTAACCCAATAAGGTAGAGACTTTCTCATGAAGAGAGATCTGCTTTAAGCCTTAGAAAAGACTAACAAATAGAAACTTGGCCTACAAAAACAATCAAACAACAATGCAATTTACCTTAGGTAGGGTGTACTGGGGGTAATGTGTCTTTCCCTTGCACAACCAGTCCCTTACTTAGACTCTCGCAGACCATAGGTTCCTAGTGACCAAAATACTAGGTGACGACTCCTAACATTAATCATAATTTTATGATTAAATCTAAAACCCTTTCCAACACACAACACACCTCACACAGGAGGCACGACAGAGAGCCTCCGCCATCGCCAAACGACGTGGCCCCCGCGACAAACGTGATACTATTTCTTAAGCAAACCACAACAACTTTCCCAATGTTATAGAGGGACCCAATGTGAGAGCAAATAGGTGTCATTATTGATGCCACAACCCTACTTATTTAATGTACAAATTGATAGCAAACAACTCTCCCCATAGTGTAGCTAACCTAAGAAAATAGATGAACAAAGGCTAGCCAAGCCAAACCTTACACAGGTTAATAAAAACAACTGAGAACCAAACACATCCCCAACAAACTCAGCCAAAGTCTGTAATAGCCAACCCAATCGTGAGCATGAACGAAAGAAAAAAAAAACTCAAGGGGTTGTTACAATTCACAGTCATACGAGTCTTAATGAACAATATTTTTACAACATGATTTAACTTCTGAGACAATTCACTGTGAACTGATTATAAATATATGCACTGTGGATCAAGAGACAATTAACTGTGAACTTACACAATTGTTTTGCTATGTATTAAAACGTATGAGGATTTTTTATTGTATATGCACAGTGGACCAAGATACAATTAATTGTGGATGACACCGTAGCACCCTCAGGAGTGTTCCTTTCCTGTATTTTTAGTCAAAAAAATTATTTTCCCTTTACTTCAAATTAAGATTTTTATTACTTTTAATTTTGTTCTCTAATATTGTCATATTAAAGTTGATGTAGCTCTCAAATTTTTTTTTTATTCGCATCATATACTTTATAAAATTTTTGTATTGTATAAGAGAATTTTTGAACACTGCAATCCATAAAAAATAATTTATAAATATTCTAATATAATTTTATTTTGGGTAATAGAAGATATGTTAATTTTATAACATTAGTAAATGAGATTCAAAGTTTTATCAATGTTTTATTCTCTTTAGATTTTTTTATGCAGTGTTATATATATTATTAAATACATGTAATATTGGGTAAAATTGTTTTGGATCCTGACATGTGCAGGACCTCAAACAGCTTTGAGTTATGTTAGATTCATGACCCAAATAGCTTTGGATCCTTCAGGGTAAGTTTAGGTTCTGCATTCGGCAGGACCTAAAGCTATTTTGGGTCATGCACCTGTTGGACCCAACACCAAATTGGATCCTGCAGATGTTAGGATCTTATTTATTACTAAATATTATAATAATTAGAATTAAATTTCACTTAAAACAACCACAGCATCGCGCGGGCATCATTAATATATTTGAAGGGTAAACTTCAAAAATTATTATTATTATTATTATTATTATTAAAAACAAATATTATTATCATGGAAGAAAAACCATAATTTTTTTAGGTCCTACTGCACGCATTAAAGTTGGGTCCTGTCTCTAACAGGACCTAAGACTTTATTTTTATTTTCATATGGTAAATAGAAAATAAATAGATTTGAATTGTTACACCTTATTTAAATTTATTTTCCAAAATAATTGATGAGATTTAAATTTATTGTCTTTAGATTTTTTATGCAATGTTATATATATATTATTAAATACATGTAATATTGGGTAAAATTGCTTTGGGTCCTGACATGTGCAGGACCTAATTGGGTGTTAGGTCCAACGGGTGCAGGACCTCAAACAGCTTTGAGTCATGCTAGATTCATGACCCAAATAGCTTTGGATCTTGCAGGGTATTAAATTTCACTGTCTCATTTATCACTGTCTATTATAATAATTAGAATTAAATTTCACTTAAAACAGCCACAACATCGTGCGGGCATCATTAATATATTTGAAGGGTAAACTTCAAAAATTATTATTATTATTATTATTATTATTATTGAAAACAAATATTATTACCATGGAAGAAAAACCATAATTTTTTTTAGGTCCTGTTGTACGCATTAAAGTTGAGTCCTGTCTCCAGCAAGACCTAAGACTTTATTTTTATTTTCATATGGTAAATAGAAAATAAATAGATTTAAATTTATTTTCCAAAATAATTGATGAGATTTAAATTTATTGTCTTTAGATTTTTTATGCAGTGTTATATATATTATTAAATACATGTAATATTGGGTAAAATTGCTTTGGGTCCCGACATGTGCAGGACCTAATTGGGTGTTAGGTCCAACGGGTGCAGGACCTCAAACAGCTTTGAGTCATGCTAGATTCATGACCCAAATAGCTTTGGATCCTGCAAGGTATTAAATTTCACTGTCATATTAAAGTTGATGTAGCTCTCAATTTTATTTTTATTCGCATCATATACTTTATAAAATTTTGGTATCGTATAAGAGAACTTTTGAACACTACAATCCATTCAAAAATAATTTATAAATATTATAATATAATTTTATTTTGGTTAATAGAAGATATATTAATTTTATAACATTAGTATATGAGATTCAAAGTTTTATCAAAGTTTTATTGTCTTTAAATTTTTTATGCACTGTTATATATATTATTAAATACATGTAATATTGGGTAAAATTGCTTTGGGTTCTGACATGTATAGGACCCAATTAGTTGTTAGGTCCAGCGGGTGCAGGACTTCAAATAGCTTTGAATCCTGCTAGGTTCAGGACCCAAATAACTTTGGGTCCTGCAGGGTGTAGGACATAAAGCTATTTTAGGTCCTGTACCTGCTGGAGCCAACACCCAAATGAGTCTTGCATCTTGCAGGACCCAACACCAAATTGGGTCTTGCAGATGTTAGGATGTCATTTATCACTGTCTATTATAATAATTAGAATTAAATTTCACTTAAAACACCCACAATATCGCGCGAGCATTATTAATATATCTGAAGGGTAAACTTCAAAAATTATTATTATTATTATTATTCTTGTTATTATTATTATTATTAAAAACAAATATTATTACCCTGGAAGAAAAACCATAATTTTTTTTTGGGTCCTGCTGCACGCATTAAAGTTAGGTCCTCCCTCTAGCAAGACCTAAGACTTTTTTTTTTTTTTTCATATGGTAAATAGAAAATAAATAGATTTGAATTGTTACACCTGTTTTAAACTTATTGTCCAAAATAATTGATGAGAATATTTTTTATATTGTACAAAATTTGGGTGATGATATATTTTTTTTCATTTCAAGTTGGGTTGAATTTTCTAATTAAATCATGATATTTTTTAATGTTTTTATATTATTTAAAAAAAAAGATATTGAGATTATGTCCTGTTGTGAAGCCAAACCTAAGAAATTTTTAAGTTTTAATTTTTTCCTTTACTTCAAAATAATATATTTTTTTCATCTCTATCAATTCTGATTAATAAAAAAGATACAATCTATTCATTTGATTCATTATCACAACTCAATAGCAGATTTGTGGGCATTGGCACCGCTTTGCTCCTTTTCTATGCATATTAGTTGGATCTGGCTTGGGTTTGCTAGAACAGTGGAACCAATATCCTTTTTTATATTATAAAAAAATGAGGTGATGATAATGTTTTTTTTTTTGTCAACAATGCTTTGAATTTTTTTTGATAATATTTTTTTTTCTTTATTTCAAATTATTATTTCTTGCTTAGTTCATATTAAAAAATTTTGTATTATTTTGTTGTGATTATATAAAAATAGATATTTTAATATATATTTTAAAAAATATTTTAAGATATTTCCAATTTTTTTTCCTCTTGATATTTTTTTTTTATTTTATTGATGATATTTGTTTTTTCATTTTAGGTTGGGTTAAATTTCTTTATTAAAGCATGTTTGTTTTTGCGTTTCAAAAATGCTTTAAAATTTTTTTGAAAGTTTTTTATTCTTTTCTTTACTTTAAATTAATATTTTTGTTTTTTTGTATTTTAAATATTAAGATTGGATCTGGCAAAAGTTTTTGATTATTTAACAACCACATATTGTCTAATCAAATTCAATTCTCTCTCGATATATTCCTCCAAAAATATGATTTGTATGGATTAATCCCCAACTAATGAAGAGGTCTTGGCGGAATTGCCGCATATGAAATTGAGCAATAATTTTGCAAAGAAATAGCTCAATATCATTTGATTGAATAGAAATTAAAAATTATTATTGTTATTATTATTATTATTAAATTTAAAAAATAATATTATTACTATCAAAGAAAAATAATAAATTTTATTTGAAGGGATTAAAAACTAGAGCCAAACAAATTTAATATTATTATTCATATTATAAATATTATTAAATTTATTAATATATTTAATTTTAAATATATTTTATTACTATTGAAAAAAACATAGATTTGATTTGGAGGATAAAATCAATTATTATTATTATTATTAACTTGGGTTTGGCATCCTACTCTTTAGTAAGTTTAATATTGTTTTGAATATGAAAAATATTATTATTTTTATTATAATTAATATTAAAAGTATCATTATTTGTATTATAAATATTCTTATTGTTATTAATATTATTAATATATGAATTAACAAATTTGATATTGAAAAAAACTATAGATTTAATATAAAAGCTAAACTTAAAAATTATTATTATTAAAAAAAATTTTCCATTTGAGATTCAGTTGGATTTCTTTATTTAGCAATGTTTGTTTTTACCTATTTAAAATAAAAAAAAAAATTCCTACACTTTAAATTAAGATTTTTATTATTTTTAATTTTGTTTTTTAATATTGTGATAGAGCTCTCAAAAATTTTTTGATTTGCATCATATACTTTATAAATTTTTTGTATTATATAAGAGAATTGTTGAACACTACAATCCATTAAAAAATAATTTATAAATATTATAATATAATTTTATTTTAGGTAATAGAAGATATTTAAATTTTATAAAATTAGTGTATGAAATTCAAAGTTTTATCAATATTTTATTGTTTTTAAATTTTTAATGCTATATATATATATATATATATATATATATATATATATATATGAATGATAAAATTGCTTTGAGTCTTGACATATACTATACCCAATTAGGTGTTGAATCCAATAGATATAGGATCTAAAATAGCTTTGAGTCCTGTCAGATGCAGGATCCAACGCCCTGGGTTTGGTTTTGGTGACTGGAACTAATATTGTCAAGTTTTATTGACATTTCCGGATCTAAAAGGTGTCAATAGCATTGGACCTGTCTATCGCCAAGACCCAATAAAGTATTTCTAACACCTAATTGGATTTTGTACCACCCATATGTCAACCCAAAATAATTATAGGTCTTGCACATGTGATGACCCAGAGGTAATACCTTTAGCTCAAATCCATTCCTCATAAGCTGTGCCACTCAACTTCTCTGCTTCCCCTAAATATTGACTGCTCTTCTAAGCTACAATCATGTGAACTCCCGTCTTTTTCTGAGAATAGTGTATCTTTGTCCATGGCTTGGTTGCGCAACCTAACATCTTTACAAGAATTCTAGATCCTTCTATCGGATCTAAAATTATTGGTTGTGGTTTGCATCAAATTCAAGACCTTTAAAAGATTCTCTACTATTTGTCATTGATTAGTTGCCGAGCACGGACCACTATGGTAGTCTTCTTTGAAATGGAGTGGAAATAATGTTGATACCATGCACTTTTTGGCTTCTAGTTCTATGAGTATATGAATGCTTGTAATTTGTAAGCGTGGAGTAGTTGTTAATGGTAATTATTAATTGTATGCACCTGATAACTTTGCTGTCGCCAATCATTCCCCCCTCCAAGAACATGTTTGCAGCAAGCAACTATTGGCTTTGGCATTCCTTATATTACAGACTGACCAAGTTCTACAAAAAAAATATTTGCTGATTCTTAACATATTTTTTTAAAAAAAATATATAATCACTCTTCTATGTGTGTGTGTGTACACAAACTCTCACTACGACTGCAAACAGACAATTGCATTTTTTTAAAAAATGAATTTCTATTTCCTTTCCAATTGTTTTTTACTAGTGTTTGTTTTTTTGGTTACCAAAGAATGACCTGTTTCAAACTATCACCAACTCGCCAAACCATACTTGTTTGCAGCTAGCTGTACAGAATTTGACATGCCGCCACCACCATAAGTAGAGCAGAGCAATACATAACTATATTTATGACATTCCTTCCAAGGAGTCTTTCAGAGATCCACCAAAGAGGAGGTTGGACTGGCCGTATCAAACGTTGTTACTGACCGGTTTTGACCCGCTTCATTCCGCTTGAGGTGAAGGGAGAGACGCTACCACTCCCACCTGGGCTGTCTTCCCTATAACTCAAATTCAGCATTGCTAGCTCTCGCAGCTGTTGCCTCTTGTACATATCCTGACACTCATCCTGCAATTTCAATCACACAGCATTCTCACTGTCTGGAACAGTAAGGTAGGAGACTACAGAACGTATGTGATACTAACACATGGATCTTAAGTAATATAAAATCAAAATACGAATGCCGTAAGCAGAGAAAAAGGACTCGGGATTCAATGAAAGGGTGCATTGGTAGCACTGCAAGTTTGCCAGAGGATGTCTTCTAATTCTGATAGCATAATTGTTCAATTGAGGATGAGCGTACTGAAAAAAATATAAATAGAAGTCCATCGTCGTCCTAGATCATATGATGGCCATGATAAACAAGCAACATAGGCAACAGAATTTCTACTGATAACAATTGTGAGACCAGCATGTTGATAGAAAAAAAAAATATCACGAATCAAATATGAGTCGCATTCCTTAAAAATGCTAGAAAAGCCAGATAGAACAACAGAAAAGGATTGTATTCAAAGACATACCACAGGCTTGAGCAGTTCTTCTATGATTTCCTGTGCTTGTCTCAGTCTCGCATCAATAACGTTGGCATGTAATTCAGCCTCAATTAAAATGTGCAGCTGCTCGCTTAGGTGCTCGTAACCTGGCCTTCCTCTTAAAGACTCTTCCTTTGGAGTGAAAAAAGAAATGAAAACTCTGTTAAAACAGGGAGATTCAAGCTTAACCGTCTGGTAGCTTAGCATGTACATTGTTATTTATGATGGATATGATAACAAAAAAGGCATAATAAGTTTGACTGCCTTTACAGGAATCAAAGAGGCCACTCCCAAGCTAACCGCTATTCTGAAGGGAAAACACATTACCTTCTCTGGGTCTTTTATGGAACCTTTTCCTCTAATATACACCATGCAGCCATGCAGCCTTTCATCCAATACAAACTAGAAAAGCAATTACAAGAAACAAAATGAATTTAATTTAATAATTATTAAACGAATACCAAGCAGATGATACTGTTCGATGTTGTACAGTATCCAAATTCTTAACTCTCCGTACGTAGAACTGCAAAATCTTAAATAAATATTAAGTTTATTTTAAGAAAAAATCAGTGAAAATGTCAGTTACACGGTGAAAAGTAAAGGCTAAAAAATTAGGAGGATGGACAGAAGCGTCCATAACAGAGGCGCGATGGCCTCTAAAGAGTCCAAGACAGCTGCTGGATCAGGAGGTGGCCCTTTCGTCGCTCGTTCCTCGATTATTATCATTACAATTACAATTACATGAAAAGCTAAAGGAGTAAACACTGTTGATTATTATTATTTTTTGTTCGTGAAGCTTTTTCTATTTTAAATATCATTTTTTTAATTCCATCCATATATATTGTATTAATGAGATTTAGATATAATAATTAATCTCAATTAGCTTTTTATATATGTGAAGTTCTTCATATTAAAAAAACTCTCAATATTAAGATAAATACTTAATTGGCAAAATAAAACTTAAATTTATTGCTTAAAACAAATTGAAAGTATATGGGTTCAAAAGTGACACTAAAACAAAAAATCATATTTTTCTTTTTTTCTTTTTCCTTTTATTGTTCACGAGGCATGGATTTTCAAATTTTGAACCCTTATTTTTTATTTTATTTTTTAAGATTTTGACATTTCAGTTCTACATTTTATTTGTTTTGTGTTTCGGTTCTTCAAATTTATGAGGAGAATGTGAGTCAGTTGAAAATTATGAAGTGGAAACAATGGTTAGTTGGTAAAATTTCAAGAAAATAAAGTTGAATTTGGTGTTAATGTATTTTTCTTCATGAGAAAAATGCAACTGGTGTGTTTTTAAGTTTTTATATATCGTTGAAAATTAGATCAAGTTGAAAAATAATTTTTTCAGTTTAATTTTATATTTTTTTATTAATTTAAGAGTGTATTGAGTTGAAAATGATTTATTATGATGTAAAAATTTTTATTAAATTTTTTTAGATAAAAATAAATTAAAAACTTTTTGAACCAAAAACTATAATACTTGAATTTCCAACCACCTTTTGTGGGAGCAAATTAGACCAGTAAACAACAAATCGTATGTTTCGTTATTTATTTTTATTTTTTATTTTTTTTAAAAAAAATGGTAGTCCACCAACTTAAAAAGGTGGCAAGGTGTACGCACTTGTCCTTCTTTGTTATGCACCAGTCCACTTTTTTTCTTTGTTGAAACTTTAAGGTTATTTTTCTTTAGTTTTAATTAAATTTTATTAAAATTATATTAAAGATATTATTTTATTAAATATCATTCTATTTTTATTTAGTTTTCAAATACAATTATAAATTTCTTTTTTTATAATATTAATTATTATTGTTATTGTACACCATTCATTAAATTTTATTTGTTAGTATTCTTTAGTATATATATTTTATTATTATATAATTAAATAAAAAATGGATTTTAAGAAGTTCTCTATGACATCACATGAGAAATTTATTATTCTTATATTTTTTTAATATATTTACATCAAAATCATCCAAAAACATCTTTTTAATAAATTTTGTTTTTAAGATTCAATAAGATTTTCTTTATAAAAAAAATAAATAATCTAGTGAAAACAACTCCAAGAAAAAAGAGAAACATATTAATAAGATAAAGGGATTTTAACTAATAAAATACCCTTTTATCCTTATTTATGATCGTTCAATTTTTATATATATTTATTCTAAATGATTTTGTTTTTATCAAATGAAGCACTAGTATAGAAAAAACTATATTTTTTTGTAGAAGAAAAATTTAATTAAAAAAGAAGGAATGAAACGATCATATTACTTTGTTTGCAATCAAATAATACAGTTAAAACTCTTTATAATTAGATTTGAGATATTATTTAATTAGATACCGTTTAATTTACTATTTATTTTCAAATAAAGTTGCTGTATTTTTATTTATAACATTAGCAATTGTTTTGTTAATTATTATATGTGAACTACTAAGCTGTTTTTTTAAAAAAATATATATTTTCATAAATATTTTATGAAAATAAAGTTCAAATCATTATAGTTTTTGCAAATTCTTTCTTTCAAATGGATGCGCATGTTTTTAATGTTTTTATATGGGCAATTTGAATTTACTTTTTTTACTCTTTAATAATCTTCAAGATTTTGGGTTTTATTAAAAAAATAATTATTATTTAACATTGTTAATAATTATAATGACCACTTGATGAGATTTTCTAATGGGTGAACATGCTTAATTTTTTAAGTGTTTAGGAGTTTAATAGTTTATGTATTTAGATGAGTTTCATTTGAAAAAGTATTATATTTTGCAATGCGGGCTGGATTATTTTTTATTAAAAATTTAATTTATTTTTATTTTAAATTAATATGTTTTAGTGTTTTTAAAATATTTTAATATATTTTTAAATTAAAAATCACTTTTAAAAATGAGTTTCACGGCGGTATCCCACGCATTAAACACATGTAAATAGCTTCCTTTTCGCGTTTGACGTGGCCTCAACAGCTGTGATCCAATGGTATGTTCAGCTTTCAAGATCGTTGGCCCCATGAAAAATGATTTTTTTTATTAATTTGTTTTTGTTTTTATTAATTATTCTATGATTAAATATTTGAGAGCACATTCCAACAACCCGAACACCGAACATTAATTGAACTTTTGAATTCTTATAACCCATTTATTTTTTCATTCCAAAAGTATTTTAGAAAAATTATTTTAAAAAACATTTACAGCCGCAACAGCTAACATTCTATCAATTTGCTATCAATTTAGGTAGACTTTTTCTCTAGTCATAAGAGCAAAACTTGTACCTAAGCTCCTTTAGGGGATGGGATCAATTCAACTAAATGCAGAAATTTTGGCAGTTTAGCTTACACAAGGGATCAAGTCATCAAACCTTTGCATTACACATATTTTACACGCCCATAGGTTTCTCTTGCCACAAAGCAAGATATATTTTGTTTCTTTCGTATATATATATATATATATATATATATATATATATATATATATAAAAGCAAAATAAAACTCCCTTCTCTTATTACTTATAGATAATGCTTCTTGTACATTGGCATAAAAATAAAAATAAAAATAAAAAAACCCTGTGGTTTTTATTATTCCAAATACACAAATCCTGTATTCCAACTATGTAGGAAGTGAACGCCATTAATTGGTTTGCCGGTACTTTTTTTCATCCGAGAGAAACTGAGCAAACTTGGCAAGAGCTGCTTCGTTCGTGCGTCCTCCTTCAATTTCTTCGTACTTGCCAGTATCCATATTCACTCTTGACTCTGTCTTCTTTAGGAGTTCAGCTCCAATCTCTTTAAGCCTCTGCAAGTTCTGGGGAGTTGCAATGTCAACAGATGCTGCATCCCCGCTCAATTTGTCATCCTGTTAATCCCACACCAGCAAACTCCATTTTAGTTACGATTGACTTGTCATATAATCATGTCACCCTGTGTTGTTGGAATCGTCTTGGACTAATTAATTCAAAAAAATATTATGGTCGCAAAAAAATAATCCCTTTTATATATACCTGAATACGTAGGTAACATTCCTTTGAGTCCAGAGACTGGAAGAGGGTGGAGATATGATAGTCAACCATATCAGAGCTTGCACTGCTAAACATGTCTATAATTGGTGTTTTTCCACTGTCATAAACCCAATTGATCATGCTCCAATTAGCGGCTGTGGACGCATTATATTTCTCTTCATACTTGGCTCCGGTTCCTAGCGATAAGACTAGCATACACTTTTTCTCCGTGGGTTCCACGCCAGCAAATTCACCGGTATGCATCCTGATCTGGTTGCGGATCTCAGATATGGCCAATAATGCCTGTGGACAGTTGGATTTAATTGGTTACTCTTAGCCATGCTATTGTAAACTGCAAGTACTTTTTCATGTTAACCTAGCTAGATACTTACAGGATTATTTGCGGCAATCGCACCATCAACCAGGTCGAAATTGCGAGTGGACGTTCCATTGGGATCCTTGGTCGTGAAGAAGTGTGCTGGCAAGTACGTTGGAGCTGCAGACGTGGCCACACAAATGTCTGCTAGCCTAGCATTTTTCAAAACATTAGTCTTTCCCTGTAAAACAAAAGAAAAATTAAAGATCAGTTAACTTGTGACTTTCGAAGTACAGAAAGATTTTTTCTAACTGGCTTAATAGTTACTAGCATCATACTTCAGTGGTGGAGAAGATCACTGGTTGAAGGAGCTTGATGTCAAAAGTAGGCAAAATAACATTTGTGAGGGTCTGTGCGATAGTCAAGTCTCCTAGCAATTTGTTCGTCAATGACCTCAGATACTTCCCATCATACTTTGGACCACCAAAGAAAACTGACAGCGGACCTAACAGGTTACTATTCAACGGATCGAAGTGAACATCCACCGCAAAAAAAAAAAAAAAACAAAAACAAAAAAAAAACAAATGATCAACAGTCAGAATACTTCGAAACAATGCTTCATCATGCTAATATGAAAAGTTTCTCTTACAAGTCCTGTACTGGCAGCTAAAGCATGTGGAGAAAAGAATGGATCCAGTACTGGAATTCACCATTTCTGAGGGAAAATCTTGGGGGTGTGCTCTAAATAGAAGTCATTGATGTCCTTTGCTGCATACATGGGTCTGTTTTCCTTATTAGGAGCTGCAAGCATGGTGGCTACCAGTCCACCAGTGCTCGTCCCAGCAATGATGTCAAAATAATCTGCAATCCTTGCCTGTGACCCGTCCAGCTCCTAACAAATAACAAAGCATAAGCATAAACGAAAAGATGAAATGAAAAGGATGGGAAAGGACATGGTTTGGTTAGTAAATTAACTACCTGAAGTTTGGATTCAAGAAAGGCAAGAAGGGAACCCGGAATTATGCCTCTAATGCCACCTCCGTCAATGCTTAGCACTGTTGCCACCCTTCTCTTACCAAAACCAGTAGCCATATCGGTTTCAACTTTCAAGAGAGACGGGCGCTCAATTTAACAAAGAAACAGTACTAGTTATGTTCCAGTACTGGTTGCTGGGTATGAATATGCATCTAAGCAATCGATTAGTCTTTATAAAGGAAAGACACCAACGACCTCGCTATAAAGAGTCTACGGGAATGTTTATTTGTATATTTTAAAAATATTTTTTTTACAATTAATTTTTGTGTATATGTTTGCTAGTGTGTCATGTCGCTTTTATAAAAATATATTGAAATTCACTTTCAAATACTCTTTTAATGTTGACAATTGTCATTCAACCAGATTTGCAATTTAATTTTTCATTTAGATAATATATATGTCCACCCCTATTTATTAACAGAACTTCAAAACATGAAAGATTTTTACTGTAAATAAATATCTTATAGAGTAAGAGATAATTTATTGTAGATTTATTGTACATGTATATATTGTAGATCAAGAGACAATTAACTATGGACTTGTACAATTACTTTGTTATGTATTAAAACATATGAGGATTTTTTATTATACATGCACTATGGATTAAAATACAATTCATTGTGGACGACATTGTAGCACCCAAGGGAGTGTTTCTTTCCTGTGATTTTAGTCAAGAATTGTAGCTTGGGGCGTGGCATCTCTGTCAAAAGCCGTTGTGTCTGGCTTTGGTAGTCGGACCCCACGTTGTTGGGTCTATTTAATAAGTCAGACCCAAAACACTTCCCAGACACTAAAACGCCTATAAGGGGCGGAATGACAATCGGTTAACGCACAAAGATTTCTATTGTACATGAATGCACTGTGGACTAAAAGACAATTCACCGTGGACTTACTATACATGTATGAACTGTGGATCAATAGACAATTAACTATGGACTTACACAGTTGCTTTGCTATGTATTAAAATGTATTGGGATTTTTTACTTTACATGTACTGTGGATTAAGATACAATTCACTATGGACGATATTGTAGCACCTTGGGGGCATTTCTTTCCTATGATTTTAGTCAAGAATTGCGACTGGAGGTGTGGCATCTCTGCTAAAAGCCGTCAGGTCTAGTTGACAAGCTAGACCCAAAACACTTCATAGACACTGTAGTGCCTGTGGGGGGGGGCAAAATGGCAATCGGTTACGCACAACTAAGTAAGGGAATCTCATTTTTTTTTCGCGTACAACATGCTCCTGAAGAGATCACCTTTTCCTTGGGCCAATCCAGTCAGTAAAGGGGAAGGCCTGCTGATTGCTTTTTTGGAGTTTGAACACCATCCCATTGCAACAAAAAATACAATCTTGTTAAAGGTATCAAATGGGTCCTGCACACATCAGGACCCAACACCCAATTTGGTCCTGCACATGTCATGACACAAAGCAAATTGCATGTATTTAAAATTTTAAAAATAATTAATTTAAAACATAAAAAAAATTTAATTTTGATTTTTTTTAAAATGCAAAAATAATTAAAAAAACTCTAAATTACTTTAAATTTCGATAAACGACAACCTTAGACAATGTATTTGTTGCCTGCCTTTTGTAATTATTGAACTTCTTCTTTATTTTCATGGCTGGAGTACCTACCTTGATTGGACAAAGCTACGAATCATGCCAATAAGGCCATACCGCATGTTGGTCATTGCTATTTAATGCAGATAATTAACTCTTAGCATGAAAAATCATGTTGTCATCTTATTAGAATGAATGAAATCAATTAGCAAATCATCTTACAAAATCAAGCTCTTAAAAGAAATTTTAATAGATGCATAGTTCTCTATCATAAACTCATTAATGAATTAATTTTTCTTGGATGTATATGAGATGAAGTAATCTATGACGACTTTCTTAGCTCTTAACAATTAATTTTTGTATGTATGTGTGCTAGTGTGTCATGTGCTTTTATAAAAGTAGATTGAAATTCACTTCCAAATACTTTTTTATTGTTGACAATTGTCATTCAATCATATTTGCAATTTAATTTTTCATTTAGATTATATACATGTCCACTGTTATTCATTAACAGAACTTCATAGCGTGTGAGATTTTTACTATACATAAATATACTATAGAGTAAGAGATAATTTACTATATAGACTTACTGTACATGTATGTATTGTGGACCAAGAGACAATTAACTGTGGACTTGTACAATTGCTTTGCTATGTATTAAAACATATGAAGATTTTTTACTGTACATGCACTTTATATCAAGATACAATTTACTGTGGATGACATTGTAGCACCCGAGCGGGTGTTTCTTTCCTGTGATTTTAGTCAAGAATTGCGGCTCAGGGCGTGGCATCTCTGTCAAAAGCTGTCTGGTCTGGCTTTGGTAGTCGGACCCCACGTTGTTGGGTATGGTTAACAAGTCACACCCAAAACACTTCCCATGCACTATAACGTCTATAGGGGGCGGAATGGCAATCGATTAACGCATAAGGATTTCTACTGTACATGAATGCACTGTGGACTAACAGACAGTTCACTATGGACTTACTATACATGTATGAACTGTAGACCAAAAGACAAATAAATATGGACATACCCAGTTGCTTTGCTATGTATTAAAATGTATTGGGATTTTTTACAGTACATGTACTGTGGATCAAGATACAATTCACTGTGGACGCCACTGTAGCACCCTGGGAGGCGTTTCTTTCCTGTGATTTTAGACAAGAATTGCGGCTGGGAGCGTGGCATCTTTGCTAAAAGCCGTTGGGTCTAGTTGACAAGCCAGACCCAAAACATTTCACAGATATTGTAGCGCTCGTGGGGGGGAATGGTAATTAGTTAACGCACAACTAGATAAGGGAATCTTATTTCTTTTTTGCGTGCAGCATGCTCCTGAGGAGATCACCCCTTCCTCGAGCGAGTCCAATCAATAAAAGGAAAGGCCTGCTAATGGCATTTTAGGAGTTTGAACATCATCCTATTACAATACAAAATACAAACCTGTTAAAGGTATCAAATAGGTCCTACACATGTCAGGACCCAACACCCAATTGGGTCCTGCACATGTCAGGACCCAAAGTTAATTACATGTATTTAATAAACGTGATACTATTTCCCAAGCAAACCACAACAACTCTTTCAATGTTATAGAAAGACCCAATGTGAGAGCAAATAGGTGTCATTATTGATGCTACAGCCCTACTTATTTAATGTACAAATTGATAGCAAAAAACTCTCCCCATAGTGTAGCTAACCTAAGAAAAAGATGAACAAAGGCTAGCCAAGCCAAGCCAAACCTCATGCAAGTTAATAAAAACAACTGGGAACCAAACATATCCCCAACAAACTTAGCCAAAGTCTACAATAACCATCCCAGTCGTGAGCATGAACGAAAGGAAAAAAAAAAAACTCAAGGGGCTGTTACAATCCACAGTCCCATGAGTCTTAATGAACAATATTTTTACAACATAATTTAGCTTCTGAGACAATTCACTATGGACTTACTGTAAATATATGCAATGTGGATCAATAGACAATTAACTGTGAACTTACACAATTATTTTGCTATGTATTAAAACATATGAGGATTTTTTACTGTACATGCATTATGGACCAAGATACAATTAACTGTGGACGACATCGTAGCACCCTCGGGAGTGTTCATTTCCTATGTTTTTAGTCAAAAAATTTATTTTCCCTTTACTTCAAATTAAGATTTTTATTAATTTTAATTTTGTTCTCTAATATTGTCATATTAAAGTTGATGTAGCTCTCAATTTTTTTTTTATTCGCATCATATACCTTATAAAATTTTGGTATCGTATAAGAGAACTTTTGAACACTACAATCCATTCAAAAATAATTTATAAATATTATAATTTTATTTTATTTTGGGTAATAGAAGATATATTAATTTTATAACATTAGTATATGAAATTCAATGTTTTATCAATGTTTTATTGTCTTTAAATTTTTTATGCACTGTTATATATATTATTAAATACATGTAATATTGGGTAAAATTGCTTTGGGTTCTGACATGTATAGGACTCAATTAGGTGTTGGGTCCAGCGAGTGCAGGACCTCAAACAACTTTGAGTCCTGCTAGATTCAGGACCCAAATAGCTTTGGGTCCTGCAGGGTGTAGGACCTAAAGCTATTTTAGGTCTTGTACCTGCTGGAGCCAACACCCAAATGAGTCTTGCATCTTGCAGGACCCAACACCAAATTAGGTCTTGTAGACGTTAGGATCTCATTTATCATTGTCTATTATAATAATTAGAATTAAATTTCACTTAAAACACCCGCAGCGTCGCACGAGCATTATTAATATATTTGAAGGGTAAACTTCAAAAATTATTATTATTAAAAATAAATATTATTACCCTGGAAGAAAAACCATAATTTTTTTTGGGTCCTGCTACACGCATTAAAGTTGGGTCCTCCCTCTAGCAGGACCTAAGATTTTTATTTTTTTTCATATGGTAAATAGAAAATAAATAGATTTGAATTGTTACACCTGTTTTAAATTTATTTTCCAAAATAATTGATGAGATTTTTTTTTATATTGTACAAAATTTGAGTGATGATATATTTTTTTTCATTTCAAGTTGGGTTGAATTTTCTAATTAAATCATGATATTTTTTAATGTTTTTATATTATTTAAAAAAAAAAGATGTTGAGATTGTGTCATGTTGTGAAGCCAAACCCAAGAAATTTTCAAGTTTTAATTTTTTTTCTTTACTTTAAAATAATATATTTTTTTCATCTCTATCAATTCTGATTAATAAAAAAGATACAATCTATTCATTTGATTCACTATCACAACCCAATAGCAGATCTGTGGGCATTGGCACCGCTTTGCTCCTTTTCTATACATACTTGTTGGGTCTGGCTTGGGTTTGCTAGAACAGCAGAACCAATATCCTTTTTTATATTATAAAAAAATGAGGTGATGATAATGTGTTTTTTTTCAACAATGCTTTGAAAAAATTTTGATAATATTTTATTTGTTTCTTTATTTCAAATTATTATTTCTTCCTTAGTTCATATTAAAAAAATTTGTATTATTTTGTTGTGATTATATAAAAATAGATATTTTAATATATATTTTAAAAACTATTTTAAGATATTTCCAATTTTTTTTCCTCTTGATATGTTTTTTTTATTTTATTGATGATATTTGTTTTTTCATTTTAGGTTGGGTTAAATTTCTTTATTAAAGCATGTTTGTTTTTACGTTTCAAAAATGCTTTGAAAAAATTTTGAAATTTTTTTATTGTTTTCTTTACTTTAAATTCATATTTTTGTTTTTTTGTTTTTTTAATATTGAGATTAGGTCTGGCAAAAGTTTTTTATTATTTAACAACCACATATTATATAACCAAATTCAATTCTCTCTCAATATATTCCTCCAAAAATATGATTTGTATGGATTAATCCCTCAACTAATAAAGAGGTCTTGGCGGAATTGCCACATATAAAATTGAGCAACAATTTTGCAAAGAAATAGCCCACTTCTTTCTTAAGAAGAGATGGGAAACATGCTCAATATCATTTGATTGAATAGAAATTAAAAATTATTATTATTATTATTATTATTATTATTATTATTATTATTATTATTATTATCACCATTAATAAATTTGAAAAATAATATTATTACTATCATAGAAAAATAATAAATTTTATTTGAAGGGATTAAAAACTAGGGCCAAACAAATTTAATATTATTATTCATATTATAAATATTATTAAATTCATTAATATATTTAATTTTAAATATATTTTATTACTATTGAAAAAAACATAGATTTGATTTGAAGAATAAAATCAATCAATCAATTATTATTGTTATTATTATTATTATTATTATTATTATTAACTTGGGTTTGGCATCCCTACTCTTTAGTAAGTTTAATATTGTTTTGAATATGAAAAATATTATTATTTATATTATAATTAATATTAAAAGTATCATTATTTGTATTATAAATATTCTTATTGTTATTAATATTATTAATATAGTAATTAACAAATTTGATATTGAAAAACAACCATAGATTTAATATAAAAGCTAAAATTAAAAATTATTATTATTATTATTATTATCATAAATAAAATATATTTTTTTCTATTTGAGATTCAGTTAGATTTTCTGTTTTAGCAATGTTTGTTTTTAACTTTTAAAAATACTTTTTTTAAAAAAAAATTCCTACACTTCAAATTAAGATTTTTATTATTTTTAATTTTGTTCTCTAATATTGTCATATTAAAGTGATGGAGCTGTCAAAAAAATTTTGATTTGCATCATATATTTTATAATTTTTTTGTATTATATAAGAGAATTGTTGAACACTACAATCCATTAAAAAATAATTTATAAATATTATAATATAATTTTATTTTAGGTAATAGAAGATATGTTAATTTTATAGAATTAGTGTATGAGATTCAAAGTTTTATTAATATTTTATTTTCTTTAGATTTTTAATGCAATGATTTTAAATTATATATATATATATATATATATATATATATATATATATATATATATATATTAGATAAAATTGCTTTGGATCTCTACGTGTGTTGTACCCAATTAGGTGTTGGTTCCGGTAGGTGTAGGACCCAAAATAGGTGAAAAGTAAAGGCTAAAAAATTAGGAGGATGGACAGAAGCGTCCATAACAGAGGCGCTATGGCCTCTAAAGAGTCCAAGACAGCTGCTGGATCAGGAGGTGGCCCTTTCGTCGCTCGTTCCTCGATTATTATCATTACAATTACATGAAAAGCTAAAGGGTGCTGAAAACACTGTCGATTATTATTAGTTTTTTGTTCGTGAAGCTTTTTCTATTTTAAATATCATTTTTTTAATTCCATCCATATATGTTGTATTAATGAGATTTAGATATAATAATTAATCTCAATTAGCTTTATATATATATAAATTTAATTTTTTTATTTTTAAATTAATTTTTTCTAGTGTTTTTAAATTATTTTAATATATTAATATTAAAAATAAATTTTAAAATATAAAAAAGTATTTTCTCAGTTTTTTTATATTGATTTTAATGTGTTAAAATAAAAAATAAAAAAATATTTTAATATATTTTTAAATTAAAAATCACTTTTAAAAATGAGTTTCACAGCGGTATCTAACGCATTAAACACATATAAGAAGGTGTTTGTCTACGCGGTTGTGGCTGTGTTTTATTTAAAACACAGTCTGCAGTCGTTTGGTAATAAAAAAAATAATTTATTGTGCATGGGAACCACATGATTTTTGCGTTTAAAACGCTGTAAAGGAAAAGCTACGAATACATGTTTTTCATGCACTGCAGGCTATAACAAACGCCCTCAAAAAATAAGGAACAGCGCAATTCACTGCACTGTTCACGAGTGAATTGCACTGTTCACGTGAACAGTGCAATTCACTTGCCTTGTCCGCAGGGTTTTTTTTTATTGTATTATTTTTTTAAGAAAAAAAAACTAGTTTAGAGAATTAAATTTATTCGGGATGTGAACAATATTTTTTTTCTTGAAAAACTAGTATAGAGTGAATTAAATTCACTTGCATAGTAATATTAATTTTATATCTGATAATATTTTATCTAATTTTATTACACGCTCAAAAAATTATGAAAACTGTAGTTTTTATCGAATGAATTTTGTATGTAATGAAATTATAAATAGTTTAATGGAATAATAAAAAATATTTTATATAAAGTATTTTTTTCATGATGTAATAGGAGTAATTAATTTTATAATATTTAAATTAAAAACCATCAATATTAATATATATTTTTTAAAATTATTTTATAACTTCAATTTCAAAAGCATTCTTAACCAAACACATTAAACTATTTTTTTTTAACCTCAATTTCAATCACAGTTTTAACCAAACATCTATTTTTTTAAATCAACTTCAATTAAAAATATTTTTCATAAAACAATTCAATCCACAATCATAACAACTACCACAATACTAAACACATTGTAAATAGCTTCCTTTTCGCGTTTGACGTGGCCTCAACAGCTGTGATCCAATGGTATGTCCATCTTTCAAGATCGTTGGCCCCATGAAAAATGATTTTTTTTATTAATTTGTTTTTGTTTTTATTAATTATTCTATGATTAAATATTTGAGAGCACATTCCAACAACCCGAACACCGAACATTAATTGAACTTTTGAATTCTTATAACCCATTTATTTTTTCATTCCAAAAGTATTTTAGAAAAATTATTTTAAAAAACATTTACAGCCGCAACAGCTAACATTCTATCAATTTGCTATCAATTTAGGTAGACTTTTTCTCTAGTCATAAGAGCAAAACTTGTACCTAAGCTCCTTTAGGGGATGGGATCAATTCAACTAAATGCAGAAATTTTGGCAGTTTAGCTTACACAAGGGATCAAGTCATCAAACCTTTGCATTACACATATTTTACACGCCCATAGGTTTCTCTTGCCACAAAGCAAGATATATTTTGTTTCTTTCGTATATATATATATATATATATATATATATATATATAAAAGCAAAATAAAACTCCCTTCTCTTATTACTTATAGATAATGCTTCTTGTACATTGGCATAAAAATAAAAATAAAAATAAAAAAACCCTGTGGTTTTTATTATTCCAAATACACAAATCCTGTATTCCAACTATGTAGGAAGTGAACGCCATTAATTGGTTTGCCGGTACTTTTTTTCATCCGAGAGAAACTGAGCAAACTTGGCAAGAGCTGCTTCGTTCGTGCGTCCTCCTTCAATTTCTTCGTACTTGCCAGTATCCATATTCACTCTTGACTCTGTCTTCTTTAGGAGTTCAGCTCCAATCTCTTTAAGCCTCTGCAAGTTCTGGGGAGTTGCAATGTCAACAGATGCTGCATCCCCGCTCAATTTGTCATCCTGTTAATCCCACACCAGCAAACTCCATTTTAGTTACGATTGACTTGTCATATAATCATGTCACCCTGTGTTGTTGGAATCGTCTTGGACTAATTAATTCAAAAAAATATTATGGTCGCAAAAAAATAATCCCTTTTATATATACCTGAATACGTAGGTAACATTCCTTTGAGTCCAGAGACTGGAAGAGGGTGGAGATATGATAGTCAACCATATCAGAGCTTGCACTGCTAAACATGTCTATAATTGGTGTTTTTCCACTGTCATAAACCCAATTGATCATGCTCCAATTAGCGGCTGTGGATGCATTATATTTCTCTTCATACTTGGCTTCTCCGGTTCCTAGCGATAAGACTAGCATACCCTTTTTCTCCGTGGGTTCCACGCCAGCAAATTCACCGGTATGCATCCTGATCTGGTTGCGGATCTCAGATATGGCCAATAATGCCTGTGGACAGTTGGATTTAATTGGTTACTCTTAGCCATGCTATTGTAAACTGCAAGTACTTTTTCATGTTAACCTAGCTAGATACTTACAGGATTATTTGCGGCAATCGCACCATCAACCAGGTCGAAATTGCGAGTGGACGTTCCATTGGGATCCTTGGTCGTGAAGAAGTGTGCTGGCAAGTACGTTGGAGCTGCAGACGTGGCCACACAAATGTCTGCTAGCCTAGCATTTTTCAAAACATTAGTCTTTCCCTGTAAAACAAAAGAAAAATTAAAGATCAGTTAACTTGTGACTTTCGAAGTACAGAAAGATTTTTTCTAACTAGCTTAATAGTTACTAGCATCATACTTCAGTGGTGGAGAAGATCACTGGTTGAAGGAGCTTGATGTCAAAAGTAGGCAAAATAACATTTGTGAGGGTCTGTGCGATAGTCAAGTCTCCTAGCAAGTTGTTCGTCAATGACCTCAGATACTTCCCATCATACTTTGGACCACCAAAGAAAACTGACAGCGGACCTAACAGGTTACTATTCAACGGATCGAAGTGAACATCCACCGCAAAAAAAAAAAAAAAAAAAAAACAAATTATCAACAGTCAGAATACTTCGAAACAATGCTTCATCATGCTAATATGAAACGTTTCTCTTACAAGTCCTGTACTGGCAGCTAAAGCATGTGGAGAAAAGAATGGATCCAGTACTGGAATTCACCTTTTCTGAGGGAAAATCTTGGGGGTGTGCTCTAAATAGAAGTCATTGATGTCCTTTGCTGCATACATGGGTCTGTTTTCCTTATTAGGAGCTGCAAGCATGGTGGCTACCAGTCCACCAGTGCTCGTCCCAGCAATGATGTCAAAATAATCTGCAATCCTTGCCTGTGACCCGTCCAGCTCCTAACAAATAACAAAGCATAAGCATAAACGAAAAGATGAAATGAAAAGGATGGGAAAGGACATGGTTTGGTTAGTAAATTAACTACCTGAAGTTTGGATTCAAGAAAGGCAAGAAGGGAACCCGGAATTATGCCTCTAATGCCACCTCCGTCAATGCTTAGCACTGTTGCCACCCTTCTCTTACCAAAACCAGTAGCCATATCGGTTTCAACTTTCAAGAGAGACGGGCGCTCAATTTAACAAAGAAACAGTACTAGTTATGTTCCAGTACTGGTTGCTGGGTATGAATATGCATCTAAGCAATCGATTAGTCTTTATAAAGGAAAGACACCAACGACCTCGCTATAAAGAGTCCAATAATGCCTGTGGTACAGAGACCAACGACCTCGCCAAAAAGAGTCCACGGCCATTTTTATTTTTATATTTTAAAAATATTTTTTTAAAAAAAATATTTTATTTTATAATAAATAACATTTTTTTATTTTGAGATATTTTTAGGTTTTGATGTGAAAAATAAATTTTAAAAAATAAAAAATATTTTTAAAAAATAACAATTATCTCCCTCATAAACACCATTATTATTGGTGACTACTTTTAAAAAAATATTTATTTAAAAATATATTAATATAATATTTTTTAAAATTTAATTTTAATGTTAGCATATTAAATTAATTTAAAATTTTAAAAAATAATTAATTTAAAACATAACAAATTTTATTTTTATTTTTTTAAAATACTTTTAAAATAAAAAAAATAAACAAACTCCAAATTAATTTAAATTTCGTAAACGGAGGCCTTGGACCATGTATGTGCTGACCTTTTTTTTGTAATTATTGAACTTCTTATTTATTTTCATGGCTGTAGCACAGACGCCTTTGTTGAATTGCCCAACTTTGTAGCTATGTATCATTCCTTCCTTGATTGGACAATGCTGTTTAATGCAGATAATTAACTAGGCTAACTCTTAGCATGCAAATTCATATTGTTATGATTATTATTAGAATGAATGAAATCAATGAACAAATCATCTTATATAATCATGTTTCTAAAAGAAATTTTAAAAGATGCACAGTTCTCTCTCCATCATAGACATATTAATCAAATATATACGGAACTAGTACGTGATCAATGATAAAAATTTAAAATTAAAAGGTTTATATTTTCTGTATCTCAAGTTTGAACCTTTAAGTTACTAATATGATTACCACTGAAAACTTATATAGTCATTAATTTTAGGATTCATATAATTAGTTGAGGTGTATGTAAACTAGTCCAAAGATTACCACTGAAAACTTATATAGTCATTAATTTTAGGATTCATATAATTAGTTGAGGTGTATGTAAACTAGTCCAAAGATTACCACTGAAAACTTATATAGTCATTAATTTTAGGATTCATATAATTAGTTGAGGTGTATGTAAACTAGTCCAAAGATCTTCATTAATATATATATATATATATATATATATATATATATATATAAATGTGAGTAATTAATTTTTCTTGGACGTATATAAGATAAAGCAATCCATGGCGGCTTTCTTAACTCTTAATAATTAATTTCTGTATGCATGTGTGCTAGCGTGGGAGGCGCCTTTATAAAATATCATTTCTTATAGATATGCTGTCCCTGTTCTTGTTGTTGAGGAAGATGAGATAGCTAGGATTTAACTTGTTATGCAGGGAAAAAATCTAACTGTTATTTTTATTATTTTTATGATTTAGGTGTTTTCTAGTTATCATTCTAAATATGATAATAATTTTATAAAAAAATATTTTTTTATTGAATTTTTTTACACCAACTGTGAGATAATTAAAAAACTTAATTATGATACTGATGGGTGTAGCTTAACTGGTCAGATTCTAGATTTACTTTCTAAAGATCATCAGTTTGAGTCTCATAAATTTTAGGGTCACTTGAGGCTTGCATGGTCATTAATTTCAGATTGTAAGATTAGTCGAGGTGTGTATAAACTAGCCCGAACACCCACGTTAATAATAATAATGATAATAAAAGCTTGACTATAAACCATCTAGTAATTGGCTTAGTGATAAAAGTTTGGGACCAAGAGATTTGCTCTCCCTATGATCTCAGGTTCGAGTCTAGTGGTTACTAATATAATGGTCACTGAAAGCTTACATGGTCGTTAATTTTAGAGTTCGTGGAATTAGTCGAGGTACACATAACATGATTCGAACATCTATATTAATTAAAAAAAAATTGAATATAAAAATATATATTTAAAAAAACCAAATTATACCATACTCATACTAATTTACCCAGTTATTAATCGTTAGCTTCTTGAATGCACGAGGAATCTAGTATCTTTGAACTAAATTAGGAAGTATGGTTCCCCTGTCACGCACTGAAAAGGGATCACTCTATCCCCATGGCTAGTCATTTTTGCTTACAGAGTGAGATAAAGGGAGGCTGGGTACGCAAGTATAGATGAAAACTGGGCATCTCTGATGAATGAATGTTGAATAGTGGGGCACAAAACCCACCAACAGAAGATCATACCGACTCTTCTGGCACAAACACAAAGGCTTGGGGGTGTCGAGAAAGATATATTGGGAGCGTAATGCCTGTTTTCTTTGTTCTCACCATTCTTTATGCTCTGTTAAAGCTGCTAACTAGATATTTAGACTTTGACGGATAATTAGAAAAACTCCGGCTAGAACGTAAGTTCTTGTTCTTCTCAGACCAGAGAGTTGTACATTAAAAAGAAAGAACTTGCGGCCTTGATTATATATTTATTTTGGGTTAATATGTTACATTTTATTAATGTCGTCTTGTCCGAAACTTGCTTGCCACCTTACATACCCATATGAAGCCATCCAAACAATCTTCTGATGCTTTGTACGAGAAAACGCACATTTATTGTTCTCGCTAATCCTGTCATCTGTTGTTGTGGAGTCATCGAGTTGGATTTAGAAATTGCTTTTGCTCGAGCTTTAGGAAAAGCATTTCCTGATCTTTTCAATGAGGCAGCCTTTTTGAATCTTGCTGTCCTTCTTCCTCTTAAACGGGAGATCCATCTCCAGTTATCTTTTTCTCTTCCATTCTCCTTATCCCTGACATGTTCTTTTCAGAACGAGTTTCTTTCAATCTTGTTGACTCCAAGTTCCGGCTTGCTTCAGCTGCAAACTTCTTTTCCATGGGCACAGAAACCCACCAGGCAGCAAGTGAAGTCCCTTCTTTGGCTCTTCGCTTTAAGGAAAGATATTCCTTTTGACTGAGTTGAACTGAGCTATTCTCTGATTCAGAACTCTCGATGTGCCCTGTTGCTTATGTTGCTGATTCTCCAAAAGCTTCTGATTCTATTTGCACTGCTCGAAGAGTTAGTTGAAACGTACTTAGAGTCTGCCTCCTCAGCCTCTGGACTTGTTTCATTTTTTATCTCTTTTTGCTCTTCATCTTTTTCCAGCTTGATTATGTTAAAAATCATCATAATCTAAAAGTTTAGGTTATTAGAAAAGTGTAAGTTAATAAGTGAGGTTTTAAGAATAATTTTAGACTTGAAATTTATATAGACTTGTAACATCTTTTAAACATTTGATTAATAAGACTTTGATATCATGTTAAAGAATCATTTCAATCTAAAGATTTAAATTATTAGGTAAGTTTTCAAAAATAGTTTTATATTTTAATAAAATAGTCAACGTAAATATTCTTGATTACTTTCTAATTAAAAAAAGGAAGATATCTTAGTTGAAGTCACCTTTTATTTCTAATATTATTTTAGATTTTTAGTTTTTAATAGGTGGACTTTGCTGAGTTTTTGTATTTTTTCAGTTTTGATCGGTATGCCTTGCTTATTTTGCGAGGATTTCTTTTTAGTTTTGATTTGATCTCTTAGACGCTCTATTATTACTCTGTTTTAATTAAGCTTGAATTTTAATAATATAATGAGTATTATAGATTATTGTTTTTATTTTAATTACTGATAAGAAGTTTTGAACTATTATTTGTTTTTATTAGTTTTGAATATAATATTTTGAAAGATTATAAAATACTGTATATTTTTAAATAACTTGTTTTTTTATATGTCCTTTCTAAGACTTAGCATAGATAGGGTGTCCTTACGACACCTATCTTGCATTCCTGGTCATGGACTTGAGATTCGGGTTGTGACAACATTAACTCATGATAAGGAGAAATCTCAAAATCACATGGATGACCAAATGACATCCAAAGAATATAAAAAAAGTTATGGAGATTCAAAACAAAAAAAAAAACCCAACAAGAGAATTGAAATATTGCATCAAGAGAAGAACATACAAATAAAAACAAAAAAGACTTAGTACAAGGTGAAAAGTTCTTGCACAAGAGATAAGGTGATTTCAAATAGACCACTATTCTTCCTAAAGAATGAGAAGGAAAGCGGCCAAGGAGTTACGATAAAAAGAATGCATCAATCTAATGAAGAGTGAGACAAAATAAAATGATTACTTGAAAAGCCAAATCTTGAAAAATGATGTTTGGTTAAAAAAATATAGCCACAATCATAACAGGATAAAAATGGATAATAATAGCTATATTTAGAAAAATACAATTATTAAAAATAAGTAGATGAAGCTATAATGAAAATAGAAGTAGGGTATATCAAACTCATGAAAATTAAAAGTATTATGAGTTTGAGGGAGTGTTAAGGAATAAATCAAGGCAAATATTATTAATTATTTTCTAATTAATATAAAATAAATTAAAAATCAAGGAATTACACAACTCAAGACAATCATGAAATTATTTCAATCATCTAATAAAAGGAGATGATCAAGTATTTTCTATAATTTAATTTATTTTATTTTATAATATGTCTTGATTTATAACTATATAAACTATCAAATAATGACTTCCTTTTCTATTCTAAATCTCATCTAATTCTTTCTAATTCGTAACGCAATTGATCCAAAGCCTGAGTTATTTTATTGGTCATCCTCGCAACCCTTATTTCTTCTTCAGTTTTGGAACGCATGTCTACACAGAAAGGAAAAACGACAGTTGCCATTGCTTTTCATCTCACCACCACCATTCTTCCTCTTTACTATCATCGGTAGCATCGTGAGTTGTCGTCAGGCCTGCTCTCGCTGACCCTTCTCCTTTTTCCCTACTTTTGTTACCTCGTCATCTCCACTGTTCAACAAAGTGAACTGTGAAGAGTGAATTAATTGAGTTCTTAGGCTTGTCAATTCTTTTAATTAAGCTCATAATCTCATTAATTAAACTAATTTTAAGTTTAATTAAGTCCCTAAACTTATTCATTCTTTAATTAAACTCCCGCTATGATTAATTAAACCGAATCAAAGCTTAATTGAAATCCTAAACTTGTTAATTCTTTCAATTTCTTTTAAAATTAACTTTCAAAGTCATAAATCCAACATGATTAAACCCTTAAAGCTTTTAATTTGTGTTGTCTTGACTCAAATTTTAATTTTCTTCATTTTTTTTAGTGAATTTATGTTGTCAAAAATTGGGTTATGACAAAGAGTATTATACCATGCATATTTGTAATCTTGATATGAAAATGTTTGAGAAAAGTAGTTTTGAGAAAAATATTATTCTATAATTTTTTTTTGATTTGACTCATAAAGAGTGAGAACTTTTAAAATCCTACATTTTGAATAGGCAATTGTCTTTGAATCATTATGGTTCTGGGTATGAGTTACTTCAATAAAATCAGTGTCTTTTAAAATTAACTCATAAAATTATCTGGTTTTTATCAAGTTTTTAGGTAAGTAATGAAAGTTTACTGGGAATATTGTTTTATATGTTTCTTTAGAAATTTGTTTAAAGGATTCAAGTTCTAGTATTGTAATGGAAAGAGTTTGGTCTGGTATTTGAATTTCCTATTATTAATATCAAGAAGATTGTATATGATTTGGTCTTAGGTTAGGTGGTAAGGTTGAATTAGTAGGGACTAGTGAAGTATTAAATGAATGAGGTCTTGGTGATGAAAGGACATGATTTTGGTATTTGGCCAAAAAATTGCTATATGATCTAGTTTATCTTGGTGGTGCTAAAAGATTTCTTGAACTTCCTTGATGAAAGTTCATTGTGTAGGAAGATTTTGTTTATTTGGAAAAAGTGTTTGTTGCTTTATAAGAGTGCCTATTATTAGCGTTTATTGTTGATACTAGTCTTCATCAATTATTTTTTCCCTGTAAGAATTCTCTTGTCAAAAAAATTAGTAAGATTATTTAATTCTCCTTTGATATGTTCTATTTGAAAATCATAACAAGAAAGTATTGCTTGTCATCTAGAAAAAAATTGTTTTGAGACAATATTTTTGACATTTTTTTAAAGAATTGTTTTTTTAAGATTTACAATCAACTTGTATTAAAATGTTGACAAGATTATTTTGGAGTTTTGTATCTCATGAAATAATAGATAGTTTTTTTTAATAGTAGAATAATTCTTTTGAGATCCAAGCCAAATACCTTAATGATATATGGTCAGTGGTTCTTTGTTTTTTTTCTTGACATTTGTCTCAACTATGTGAAATGTTTTAGGGTTTAATATTTCTAAATATGGAAGAGTTTTGACATGTATTTTAACTTGTTGGACTATTAAGGTGTGTTGAGACCATATTGAAAGATTCTTTTCTAATGTTTGGCACAAGGATGTATAGATTTTTCTAAGATTTTATAGAAATCTGCTATATAATTGAGACATTAAAAAAAAAACCTTTGTAATTAATTCTTATCCTTAATATGTTTAATGGTTCACAAGAATATTTTTGTATTATATAATATATTTAAAAGGTCTTTTTATTGAGTGTTAGATGTTATATCCATTTTAAAATTTCATTTAATGGTTAGTAATTAATTACTAATATTGGTATTCCTTGTTAAATTTCTACTTATTTATTGACATAAAAAAATTCTAGTTATTCTTCTATTTTCTTTTTGCAATATTCATGGAATTCATTATTTGTTTGAATAGATCTTGTCTTTCATCGAAATTGTTTAATAAGTTAATATCATTATTGTTTAAATTAATTCTTCTTTTTGTTTAAATTTCTCTTGGACTTCTTTTGTTTCTAATTATTCTTTTCAATTAATTCTGTTCTTTTTCTCTTGGCTTGAAGATTCTTCAATAGTATAATTTTGAATTCTTAATTCTAAAAATTCTGATTTAATTTATATATTATATTTTTATAATTCTTTTATCAGATCTTATAAAATATTAATTTCATATTGTAAATCAATAATAGTTATATGAGGGTCAAAAGATTTATTGTTAAATCTTGTTAGTATATATTTTTTCTTAATCATAAGGATCTGGATTAATGGTTTTTTTTCTTATTCTAAAACTATATTTTTGAATTTTTGGTATAAATCTTTCTTTAATTCTGGTTCCTCTATTTTTTTTCTTTTAATTTTATTAAAAACTCTTCATCTTTGGTATAAATGCACATGAAAGGTTTGATAATATTTCAGAAGCTCTGTGACGGAATTGAATTGGTTCTCCTTCAAAATGTTTGGATATGATAATAATAGTAATAAAGATTATAATCATAATAATATATTTATTATTAATAAATTGTTGACTCTTCCTGGATTTCCTGGATTTTTTTCAATTAAAAATATTATTTTCTTTGGGACTTTCAATTTATGAAGGTTGGAGTCACCGGGAGCCATCGGCTCCTCGTAAAATGGGCCCAAGCCTAGAGACGAATTGTCCACGGCACAGGAATAAAAAGGCTGATTAAAATCGAAGCTTCAAAACTAGGTATTGTTATGAGTGCATTGTCCAGGGCAAGTGATATCACCGCCTGCCTCCGCCTCCCTTCTTTACCTATATATTCAAATTTAACTAACACCATTCCTCTCTGCAGCTTCAAATTCCATATCAATCATAGGTATAGGCAGAGGCATAGCTTAATCTCACCTCACCTACTCAAAACACCCAACCCAATCCCACCCATGGCCCACTCTAATAATCCCAGGCAGGCGCATTCACCCATCCTCCCCCCTCCCCCTCTTTTCTTTTTTAATTTGAATTGATTTTGAATTTGTAAATATTAAAAATTAAGATTTCTCTTATGGTACAGTTCTGATACAGTGGATCCTACTTGTGCTGAGATTATTGTAGTGCGTCACGGCGAGACGGTGTGGAATGTTGACGGAAGACTTCAGGTTTTATTCCTCAAGTTTTGAATTTCTTTGCTTAAACCAGCTTAATTAGGTTTTTTTGGTTAATGATTCTGTTGTAGCAATCAAGTTGTGGTTGATTAATTCCAGTGAGACTGGATTGTGTGGAATCCAGCAATTATAGTTTAAACAAAAATAACAATAACTTTAATTTGTTATTAAATCATTTTTTTATGATATGATATGATATGATTGCATTAGAATTCAGTGTTATGAGATTGCATGTTGGTTGCTATGTTTTGGCAGGGACATATGGATGTGGAATTGAATGAAGTTGGGAGAGAACAGGCAGCTGTGGTACGATACCAATTTGTATTTCATGTGGCGTTTATTAGCATTAGCGTTTCTTGTTCTCATGTTGGAAAATTTTCTTTTTTAACTTCTTGCAGGTGGCTGATAGACTATCCAGGGAGTTTAAAGTTTCTGCTGTATATTCTTCTGATTTGAAGAGAGCTTTTGAGACAGCAGAGAAAATCGCTGCTACTTGTGGTATTGCTGAGGTATATTACTGACGTTATGAGACTATGGTTTTGAGTTTTGGGTTTGATTTATATATAATTTTTGGTTAGTTATGTATTCATTAATATAACTTGTTTACCGGCTGGGTTTTTACCTACATGGCCAAGTTCAATTATGTTGTTTATGGTAGTTCTACCCTGGCAATCTTGAGCCATGGTTTGGAAAGTATTAAACTTTGTGGAATGCATGTTAATTTTATTTTTTTCTACTTATTCAATTGAAATTCAATTACAGGTTATTAAGGATCCTGACCTACGGGAAAGACATTTAGGGGATCTTCAAGGCCTTGTCCTTCAAGAAGCTGCCAAAGTTAGTGCTGTGGCTTACCGGGCCTTTAAATCTCACAGAACCAATCAAGATATCCCAGTATGTCAGACTGATCTATTCTTTCAAACATCCTGATTATTTGGTGCAGTATCTCTTTATTGGAAAGTCCTATTGGGTCCATCACCACATTTCAACCTTGGCTCTTTGTAGGCATCACATTGCTATGTTTAAAACCCTAAATTTTGTGAAACTTATTAGATCAATGAGTTCCCTTAATTTTTTGTACTAATTGTCAGTCTATCTTGTCAATTCTCACGGCACAGCTGTTATGAATATTCCGCCATATGTGCAATCTTCTCGTTTTTCTTACCTATCATCCATATCTTTCATCCTAGCAAGATCGCCTCCTCTTGTCAAGTCTCTGCTTAACTCACCCGACACTCTACTCAGACATTACTTGTGCATAACACTCTCTATTACCTCACCATGCATATTTTCTCAAAAAATCTATGCAAGGCATGTGTCATGCTTGAGGAAAGCGACTAGCCAAAAAGCAAAGAAGTTTATAAATTAACATTAGGAAAATGAGCAAATGCAGAACCAAAATGCGTTGAAGAAATTTGAGCTCTTTGAATCTCTTTGAGTCTTGATGTTGAAAGTCCTCTAAAAGCCCTGGAAAGTGTACTAAAAGAAGCCCCAAAGCTAGTTTATCCCAAAGCAGTTGCTTTGATGTAGGTTGATTCTTTAAAATTCTTGAATTTGATTCCGAACTAGTAGTTACTCTGATTTACTACATGTCAGGGTGGTGGAGAAAGTCTTGATAAACTTTACGATCGCTGTACATCTTCATTGGAGAGAATTGCTGGGATGCATACAGGTTTAGTATCAGTAAAGAGTTCCAACATCTCGTCTTTAGTTTTGGTGGAAATCATTTGATAGTATGACTTCCTTATTTTCTAGTACAAGTGTTTGGAAAACTTTGCATTTTAGGTGCAAGTTAAATGTATAATGTTTTTTGAATTGCAGGAGAGCGAGTTGTTGTGGTCACTCATGGGGGTGTAATCAGAGAACTGTACCAACGAGCTTGTCCAAATGGAAAGTCTGGAGGAAGGGTATTGAACACGTCTATAAACATCTTCCACATATCTGATGGGGATCGTTGGACCATTAAAACATGGGGTGATGTTAGCCATCTCAATGAAACAGGATACCTGAAGTCTGGTTTTGGTGGGGACAAAACATCTGGTTAGTTTCTTCATGGCGTGCTGGAGTTCTAGGATGAGAAAGAAATAACACCATAATGGAAGACACTGTTCTCATGGTCTTTCATACACACTCTATAGGGCCCTAGGTATTTTTATGACCATGTCAAAACGTGCACAAAATGAATTCTTCATGCTATGATAATTCTTTATCTGAAGCATAAAAGGGGGAATCGCACCTGGCTGGCCATCTTTTGATTTCTAGTTCTTTTATAACATGGCATTTTCCAATTGTTGCGACAAGGATCTGCATTGTGCTTTGTGAAACACGTTGGTAGAGGTTGCTTGGAACCGACTGTTTACCTGAACTGCATGGCACCCATAGATGGAAAAATTACAAGGGGAAGACAGCTCATCGGATTGCATGCATTTCTAATCGTACAGGTTTCTCATTCCTTGATATGGAAAGATGTGTTTGGGACGAGTGGGAATAATGGTGTACAGTAATCTTGATACAGTGTATAATCATCACAGCTAAAATTTAGTTTAACTAAGTTATATCCTGGAAAGTGAAATTTTTTTCATGTTTGTTTATAATTAAAAAAAGGTCGTTAATTAAAAACTTTCTTCAGCTAAAGAAAAATTAGAATTTTTATTTTATTTTAATATATTTTTTTAAAATTACAAAAACAATTAAAAAATATCTTCTAATTTGTTGATTATATTAAATTTAATTCTTAAATTTTTTATTGCTATATATTTTTGAATTTTTTTATATGTTTTTTTTTTCAATTTCATCTCTTATAAATTAATTTAATTTAATTTATATCAATTTTATTTTTTATTTTTGTGATTGCTATTTGTTTTCTTTTATCATTGTTTTAATTAGAATTTTTCTATATATATATATATATATATATATATAGTTTTTATTATTTTAAGTTTCTATTATTTTTATTGTTATATATTTTAATTAAAATAATTTATAAAATTAGATTTTTTTAATTTTATCATATTTCAACCCTTTTTTTCTTGTTAGATTTGAACTTTAATTTTTTTATTGTTTTTTATTTTATTTGAAATAATTTTTTAAAAAAATTTATCATCCTTTAACTTTTTCTATTTTTCTATGGTTTTTATTTTTTAATAAATTCAAAAAAAATATTAATAAGTTATTTTTAATTTATTGTTTATGGCATGGGTAAACATTAAAAGTATTTTTCAATTTATTTTTTTATGAAATTATCAAATATTTAAAAATAATATATTTCTCATAAATTTATTTTTTATGAAAAACTATTTTTTTAAAAGGAAACTATTTTCTAATAAATAAATTTAAATTGAATTTGGTTTATGTGGGATATTGCAGAACCTATTCATACTACTACTACTACTATTTTATTATTATTATTATTATTATTATTATTATTGAGAAGGGGAAATCATTGTTTCCTAGCATTATTTAAAAATAAATTATTTTTTTTAATTTTATTTTTTAATATTGAATTTATTGGGGATTAAGGTTTAAAATTTATTTTAGGTTATTTTATTTTCATAACCCAAATCACTTGTTTTGCGAGTTAACTCGATTGAGTTGAGTTTTTTTTTTTTATTTTTTTCGCAAATAATTTTTTTTATTTCATCTTTCAACATTTGACTTGATAAAGAATTAAATTTCATAATTTGTTTTAGTTTTTTTCTATGATGTTATTCTAGTCTTATAACTCGAGTTAAAGGTTTGTAGGGTTAACCTGGGTTGACTCAAGTTTTTTTTATATATTTTTAGTTTTTTTCAATTTCATCCTCCAATAATAAATTGATTGGTAATTGGACTTTATAATTTGTTTTGATTTGCTTTCTATTGGATAATTTCATGATCTAGGTCTGATAGGTTAACTTAGGTTCATTCGATTTTTTTTTTCTTTTATCAATTAATTTTTTTAATTTTATTTTTTAATATTTGATTAATTAAGAATTGAGCTTCAATTTTTTTTTTTCCTTTCAATGAGGTTATTACGGTCTTATGACTTGGATTATAGATTTGATATGTTACCTAAGTTGACTTGAGTCGTAGATTGTTCATATGAAGCTGGGTTGACTCGAGTCAATCTAATATATTGTCATCTAAGTATTTTTAAAAATAAGATGGTCTTGAGATTTTTTAGTTAAATTTTTTTTTCAATTGTTTAAATTATTTTTGAACTTACTAAATTGATTAAGTCATATCGAGTTGATGCTTATATAGTTTTATTTTTTTTCTTTTTTGCAAACACGTTACAATACCTAATTTTTTTTTAATTTTTTTTAAATTAATTTGATAACTAGTGAAACATGGGTAAATGATATACTAATGTTGTAAATGGCACAATAATTTCAATGTATTGGACGAATTTGTCCCTTACTATTATTTTCATCCATTACCCCCCCAAAAGTAGAAGCAAACTAGAAAAACCATCACAACCAGAGGGTTTGTTTATTTATAAATTTTTTTTATGACTCGCCAAACATGTGATGTGAAAATTAAATTAATTGATTAGAAAACCCAAGAAAAATTTCTAGTTCAATGTTGTTTAGTTTCAGTTTTAAATATTTCAAACTAATTGAATCAGATTAAACCGATTCAACAAGCATTTTTAAAAAATAAAAGAGAGTATAAAATATAAATAATCTAATACTAACTTAGCCGCTGTCCCCAATCTTATCTTCTCCTCTCCATCACACTATCTTCTCTCTGTTAACCCAAAAGACTTGTTTCTAGAGTAGCTGGTTGAGTAGATTTGTTTTCCTTTCGATCTTGATCAATTTCAAGCTTCTATTTTTCTTGATACTTTATGGGGTTTTTTTTTTCCATCATGGTGTAATTTGCAACTCTGGTTTTGCTTATATGTTAAATAGAGTTCAATCATGTCTTGGTCCATTATGAATAGTTAAAAGGGCTGAGATTTTTAATGTGAACTGAACAGTATAGTCCATATTAAAGGCTGAGCTATCTTTTTCTTCTTCTTCTTCTTCTTTTTTTTTACTTTTTTCTTTTATTTTTTTTAATGGATATTTAAAAAAATTGTTAATGTTAATTTTTTTTTCTACCTCAAACTTTTATAACACGCATTCCGGGTTTAACGGATTAACCCAATTTTTTTTTGGTTTTTTTAATTAATTTTTTCGTTTAATTTATTTTGTTAAATTAATTATGGGTTAACCTGGTTTCATGGGTTAACCAAATTAATTATGGGTTAACCCATTAATTTTTTTTTCCATGCAGTTATCAAACTTTCATGACGCGAATCCCGGGTTTGACGGGTTAGCTTGGTTTGAGAGTTAACCCAATTAATTCAGATTTTTTTCTTTTTCTTCAGTAAAACACTATCCCTGTTGCTTAATGTTTTTTTTTTTTTAAAGTTGTCTTTTTTTAACTGTTTTTTTATGCCTTTTGAGAATTATTTTTTTTGCTTCTTTCTTTGTTTTTTTTTCTTTTAACAAAATTTTTTTGTTTAATTTAGTATTAATGTTAAATTTTTTTATTTAGTTATCAGATTTTCATGACATGTTTTCCGGATTTAACAGGTTAACCTAAATTTTTTTTATTCTTTTTAATTAATTTTTTTTTGTTTAGTTTAGTTTGTTAATGTTAAATTTCTTTCTATTTAGTTATTAGACTTTCATGACACACGTTTTCCAGATTTAATGAGTTAACCTGGTTTAACAAGTTAACCTAGATTTTTTTTTTGCTTTTTAATTAATTTTTTTTGTTTAGTTTAGTTTGTTAATGTTAAATTTCTTTCTATTTAGTTATTAGACTTTCAAGACACATATCCCAAGTTTCACGGGTTAACCTGGTTTCACGGGTGAACTCAGTTAATTCTGGGTTGACCCATCAATTTTTTTATTTATTTTTATTTTCATAATTTTTTTTGTTTAATTTAGTTTGTTAATGTTAATTTTTTTTATTTAGTTATTAGACTTTTATGACACAGATCCTGGGTTTAACGAGTTAACATGATTTGACGAGTTAACCCGGATTTTTTTTATTTTTTTTTAATTAATTTTTTCATTTAGTTCAGTTTGTTAATGTTCACTTTTTTTTTATTTAGTTACCAGACATTCATGACATGGATCCGAGGTTTAACGGGTTAACTTGGTTTGATGAGTTAACTTGTAATTTTTTTTTTTGCTTTTTTTTTTTTTAAATTAATTTTTTTTGTTTAATTTAAATTGTTGATGTTAAATTTTTTTCTATTTAGTTATCAAACTTTCATGACACGGATTCCGGGTTTGACAGGTTAACCTGGTTTGACGAGTTAGCCCAGTTAATTCTGGATTAACCTATTAATTTGTTTTTTCCTTTTTAATTATCAAACTTTCACGATGCGAATTCAAGGTATGACAGTTTAATCTGATTTGAAGAGTTAACCCAATTAATTCATATTTTTTTTCTTTTTCTTCATTAGTTTTTTTTCCTGTTAGTTTTTTTTTTCTTTTTAACTAATCTATTTAATTATCATATTTTTATGACACGACCTTGCAGCCAAATTCACATCCAATGCTATTGGGTCTAGTATTGCAGTCCAGACACTTTTATGCTAAGGGTTAGCCCAAGTTTAATGTTATTATTAATATTATAAATATTACTCTTAGGTGAGGTTGCAACCAAACCTAAGACTTTTGGGTATAACTTTGCAAAAAAACCTAACACTTTTAAATCTTAATTATTTTTGAAATGCAAAAAATAATTGACCCGCGGCATCGCGCGGGGCATATAACTAGTGTAAACTAAAACATGTTGTTGAATTTTGTTTTCCATACCATTTTTCTTCTCTTCATGGTTTCATATATATTGTTTGCTTTTGTTCATGTCGATTGTAAAAATCATGAGGTTCCAAAAAAGAGTGAATAATTGTAAGTTTACCTTATTGGTCTCAATCACATTTCTTGGAAAAATTGGATAAAGTATTGTTTTACACGTCTTGAAACCGATAATTCAATCTATAAACTTCGGTTTAATTGATGAACTTCTCCTGAGCTTACAAGTTTCTTCTCGGTTTTATCATTTTTGAACAATATAAACCAAATCAATACCAGTTAGTTTAAACCAGTTTCGGTTTTAAATTTTGAAAAATAATAATTTTAATTTGGTTAACTTTTTTTAAGTGAAAACCAAACCGAACAGAAAATAATTACCCTCAATATTTACCACCACTGTTACAGTCTTATTGACATCTGAAAAGAAACACCACCAAGTTAAACCTTAACTTTTCGTGGCCGGTTTTTCCCAGACAAGCAAAAAAAAAAAAACATTTCTTTAAGAACCAAAATGATTTTTTTTTCTTTTAACCTTCAAAAGTCAATCTCTTCTATGCTCAAAATATGCAAACAAAGATTATTAAAAAAAAAACATTTTATCTCTATACATGTATTATATATTTTTTTTTATTACACTAAACTAAATTAATATTTTAAAATTAAGATAATGAGAGATTCAACTCTTGAATCAGTTCAATTTTCTTAGATGATAGTTTTTTTTTTTATAAAAAGCTACTTTGTTTTTTGATCGAACCATTGAATCTTTTATAATTAGGTTTAAAAATTATTGTTTGGGTTAATTTTATTATCTTTCTAGAATTCTTTTAATTTATTATTTTTATTTTGAACTATGTTTTAATTTTCTTAACTTCATGTTGTTTCCTAGTAAAAGTAAGTTTTCCTGACTTATTTAAAGGTTTTATAAACTTTTTGATACTCAAATTTTTAAAAATAAAATTATAAATTTAAAGTTGATATTTGTAACACTTACATCAGAATAAACATCTTCATAAATACATGATAATTATGGTTCTTCATACCATATAGTCCACTTTCCTCCAAATTGACATAATGATATTTTAAGCATGATCATCTGCAGACTTTAATGTTTCTAGCCCTTTGAAAACTTTTTTTTCCTGCCCATTTAAGTATGAAAGTGGCTTTATACTTATTAGCACAGACACCATCAAATTGCAATCCAGTTCTGTGTCTCACCAAATCAATTGTTTCTTTTATTGTCATAATTTAAAATGAGCAGAAAGTTCTGCAAATATAAAACCTAATCAAATATATATTCACCACCTATAAATGATGGAGGATCCCTTCCTTATTGTCCTTTGCTAAGCTCTTTGTTATTAGATTTATATCTACAAAACATTGGTGTTCGACCAGTTAAGGTTTTCTAGTTCTCAAGTAAAGATTTTTTTTTTTTTTTTATGTGTAGTTTTTCAAAAAACCATCTCAACACAAAAGTTTAAGCTGTTAAGTAAGATTCACTTGAAAGGGTGTGTTAGACAATAATATAAATCATATTAAAGAACCTCACTTAATAGTTTAAGCTGTTGGGTTGAAATAGTTCTTTGACATGATATCAAAGCCTTGATGACCAAACAGTCACGAGTTCGAATCTCACCATCCTTATTTATTTGATAAAAAATAAGCATAAAGTAAAATGAATTTATACAAGTTTCAAGTACAAAGGGTTTTCATTTGAGGGGGTGTGTTAGAGAATAATATAAATCATATCTTAGAACCTTACTTATCATCTTAAACTTTTAAGTTAAGATGATTTTTTGACATAATTCACCTTATATCCTTGTAATATTTTTTTTAAATGAGTAAGATCATAGTTACATGGTAAATTTCTCATGGATTTCAAATGAAGAAGCAAATATGATATCTTCGTAAAAAGATAAATACATGCTTTATGTACCATCGTGGTCCCTTGAGATCCATGTTCTAAATTTTTTTCTACTTTTTTTCCTCATAAGGAAACAAGTGGAGCTTGGTTGAAAATATCTTAAATTCAATTTTTTCTACAATTATCAAGGGTGATTCTTTCTGATATGAATTATGCTTGATATCGTATCCTTTGAGGGTATAGGCCTGTCTAAGTTCTAATGGTGAGAAGAAAACATTTCTGACCAAAGTGCTGTGTGTTTTGGTTGAAAGGTCTTGGAGAACAATACTGAACACATCTCTGATCTATCAACATCTTTCTCGTATCTGATGACATGCGTGTGAGATCTGTTTCTTTCTCTTTTTGGGGTCTCTTTTAGATGGCGTAGGAAATAATTTCACATTCTGGAAGGAAGACACTTCTCTCATCATCTTTCATCCAATTTGGTGTCTGATAGGCTTTCTGTCACAAATCAATCAAATCCTAGAAAATTAGAAAAAAACAACAACGGCAACGCTGACAAAGAAAAAACTCAATGAACATGCTCTGTTAGTAGTTTTTGATGAAAATGGCGAGGAAATAAGAAAAAATATGTTGGTATTTCTGACATGTTAAATTACCGAAGTAGATTTCGTTTTCGTTGATAATTTTAAAAGAAATTAAAACTTAGAAATTCTATCTTCTTCCCATTTCTTGTTTTTATTTGATTTCAATTCAAACCCTTGTTCTGATCTCTCTCCCACCCACTTTAGATTTCTAACAACCACCCAACCGCCATCAACATATGCAACGTCCCTCTCTTGATTCATTTTCATTTTTTATATTGCAATAATCTCAATGATTTTTTTTATGATTTTTGTTTATTAGTAATTTGTGTAGGCTTTGTCTAATCAGCAAATTGTTGATTATGTACAAACTTCAAGCTTGTGATTGTTGGTGATGGTGGCACAACTTATAATTTGAAGTTTCTTGATTTGGGTTTATTTTTGGTGTTTTTGGGATTTGGGTTGGTTTTTCAGCTTCCGGGTTTCCTTCTGTTTAAAGGGGAATTTGATTTTTGATATTTTTTTATTAAAGAATATGGGCATTTAAAAAAGAAAAACAATGTTTATTTTATGAAAAGCATCTAACTAGCCTTTTGTTAATGGAGTGATGCAGACTCACGACGAAGAGACGTGAAAGTTTTTCAAGTATTCTTTGGTGAATTGTATCAGTTGTTGCGTTATGCAAGCAATAAGCTTAGCCTTTTCAAGCAGCAAACATGCTTAGTATTTTTTTATTTAGTTACTGTTTGTTTATTGAAAATTAATTTTTTTAAAGTAAATTTTAAAAAAATAAATTATTTTTTGATATTCGGTAATATAATAAAAAATAAATTGAAAAATATTTTTCAGTGTTTAATTATATCATAAAAAATAAACTGAAAAATAATTTATTAATATTTTTTTTGTATATAGTCATCTTCTTGAAATTTTGATACTGTGGTAGGATTTATCTTGCTTCTTTTGCTTTCTTGTTTTCTTACAAGAACGTCGATAGGAACAGATGAACAGAAACATTATTGTTGATCTACACTGAGTTTCCAGTTTTTGTTTACCATTCTTTTGTACCAAATATTGAACAGAAAGAGACTCTTTAAGTGTAAATTCTCTGTGCTTTTGTTTATATATAGTTTACAAGATTGGTTGCATCTTACTAATATGTGGGATTTGGAGAGAAAAGAGACTGTTTACCATCAAACAATTTTAAATTCTGTACAGAATATGGAATCTACCCAACCATTAGCTTTATTGCAAGTTTATTTGTTTCTTATGCTGATTTTATTTTATGCTAATTGTGAGATGTTAATCAATGAAAAAATTAAATAAATTTTCTTTTGTGCTAATTGTGAGATGCTAAAAAATATAAATTGAAAATTCCAACAAAATTTATTCCGTCAACAATTCATTTAACACTATTCAATGCCAACAGATTATCCAACAAAAAATAGATGGTAAAAGCTTATTTGAATGATGAAATATTCTATCGACAGAATATTGTTGTAAAATTATCAATTTTCTAACCATAATATTTTATCAATAATTTGTAATATAAACAGAATTTTTTGTATTCTTCAATTTTTTTGGTAGCAAATATCGTTGTGACCATACTAAATCTGAATTTTTTTGAAAAAATCAACATATTAATATTGTTCTAACTATAAAAAATCTGCGAAAATAAATTCCTCGTGCCGTTTTATAATTTATTTATATTATATCTTAAACATGGCATCAGTTTTAAATATATTCAGCAAATATATTTTTTGGAAGCTATGCGCAGCTATTGCATGTCATTCCGCATTTAGATTGGTTCTTTCAAAGTTAATTTTATTTATTAGAGAATAATATAAATTATATTTTGAGATTTTATTTAATAATTTAAATTATTAGGTTGAATTAATTCTTTAATATTGTATCAAAACTTTAATAACCAAACAATTACAAGTTCGAATCTCATTATCTCTGTTTATTTGATAAAAATAAAGTATAAGATAGTATGAATTTATACAAGTTCAAACCCAAAGAACTTTTATTTAAAAAAATATATTAAAAAATAACATAAATTATATTTTAAAATCTTATATAATAATTTAAATTATGGAGTCGAGATAGTTACTTGAAAGACGTTGAAACTTTATCTTAGTCAGTATGATCTGCATGCCCCTCAGCTGGTCCCCAAAATCATATACAGATTTAATTTTGTGTGGAGCAGTCTCGTGGGGCTGAATATGCAAGGGGCATGCAGTATATCAATTATCAAATGCTTCGTTAATTCTAAGTAACTGTTAATTTCACCAATTTCATTTGAAAGAAAGGACCACACTCAAATTCATGTTCGAGTAGGTGAGACCGCATGTGCAATGATAGGTGGGACTCTCTCTTTTATTGTCTGCAGTGCAAGTTATCCAATAAGTGGACACCTTCTCTCGTCTTAATTTCTTTACGCTTATTTCTCCTGGTTTTTATCTTCATTTGGACTTGAGAAAATAAAATATATTTTTTTTTATTATGCCCGCGATGACCATACTATATAATAAGGTGGTCAAATTCGATGTCTTGTTGTGGCTTTGAAAACAAATAAACATTTATACTTATTGAAAGAAAGAAACAGATTAATTTGTACTCGTTTCGGGGTCGCAAAGATTCTTTTCCGAGCCGACAAATCCTTTTTTTATAAAATAATAATAATTAAATTTCAACTTCGAATTGTCAATCCAATTTTTACATAAAAGGGATAATTAATTCATCTTTCCTCATCAATGGCTGACCATCCATCCGCCATTAGGGGTTCAGGGAGAGTTTTATTCTCATTGTCTCTTCATGTTTGTGTATATGATAATAATTGTTTTTTAAAATATTTTTTATTTAAAAATATATTAAAATAATATATTTTTTAATTTTTTAAAATTATTTTTGATATTAATACATCAAAATAATTTAAAAATATTTAAAAATATTAATTTCAAAAAAAAATTAAATTTTTTTTTTAAAAAATTTGAAACATAAAAACAAACTGATTTAGTATTTGAAATTCAATGAATTTAGTATTTGAAATTCAATGAATAAGGAATTAGGGGTATAATTAACCCAACCTTCTTAACTAGACGCAATTTTCTATGTATTTGGTTAAATGGGAAAATTATGTTTTAAAATTTCCTCTACAGAAAGAAAATTTTACTTGCAAAAATTAAAAATTCTTAAAAGTAGTTTTTGAAAGACAAAAACAAAACACTCTAATCATGAATTATACACCATCCTGTCATTCAGTAAAGTCAAATTAATTGCATTTTGTCATACTGAGGCTTTAGTTCAAATAAAGTGTCATTTCCTGGATCCACCATGGGAGGTCTTGTGTTCTTTACAGTGATTTTATTTCCTTGGAGTTATCCGGCACCAACTTCCACTATGATTTGGCTCCAAAAGAGATGAGCATCATCATCATCATCGCCATCATGCACAGCCACAGCAGTCAAACCCTTATTCAACTGCAACCTCCGGCAGCTTTTCTGCTATGAGTATGTTTCTCTCCTTCTTCCTCGCACGGCCACAGTATAAAAAAGCATGGCAGAACCTCAAGCCAGACAAAGTGCTGTGTATATAATCAAATATTCCCATTGACGACGTCGTAGTGGCTGGACACGATATCTACTTAAGCTGTTTTTACTAGTTTTCGTTATAATTTAACTATTAAATATCATATACAAATTATATATTTATCTAAAAGTTCATCGATATGGCTAAGAACAAAGTTGATGGGTGTTTATATCTCAATGATAAATTTTATCATGCTGTAAATAGTTTTTTTTTTTTTAATTATTGTAATACAATATGATGTTTTTATCATAATATTAGGACGAGTTGATTTTTTTCTTAACGTTATTTTGATCAATGTTATATATGCTATTTATTTTATATTTTACAACATTTAAAGCTGGAGTGTTACGTAATAAAAAATAATAATTCTAATGTAATAAAAAAACATCAACCAAAATATATTTTACCTTAGCAGTTGAAATAATAATAATAATAATAATCTTACAAGAAATGCCAATCAATCAAAACCATGTAGTGATTGTAATTTAGTTGTCCATCGAGTATGATTTTCTAGTAGGCATTGATAAATATTGGTAAAATTATTTCTTCAATATATATTATGAGAATTATAATAAAAATAATAATATAATAATATGTTATTTTTATAAATAAAAATATCAACGAATTTAAATCTATTCGATTAAATCCATAGATAAATCTATCTATAACATATATTTTATTATTTGACAAGCAACTCTTTTCTCTTTTCCTCTCATTTTTTATTTTATTTTTTACGACATACACCACAATCCTTTCCAATTTTATCACAAATCAACTTGCTGCTATAAATTCATTCAGCTACCCCAAGCATCCACACAGTATGTAAGGCCTTTTGATTTAACAATGGAGGAAAGGATCGAATCCATAATAAGAAAATATTGGGCATCTTGTATTATTATCCAGCAATGCTCCGTATCGTAGTCAATCTCAATGATCACTAGACAGATATTGATGCCTTCGCCGGCACGCCTCAATTACACGTTCAGATTTGATCTCTTTTAATACTTGGGGGGGTTAGAGATTTGAAATCCCACCATTTCTTCCATTTATTAATCCAAGAATCTTTCATCTTTTTTAAACTTATTATGTGGGATTTCCCTAATTTATTCCAAGATTATTTTTTTCTTGCAACTTATCATCACCATCACTCTGATTATTATTATTATTATTGGCCTTGCAATGTCGTTATTGATAAAGTTTAAATAAATTAATGATACTAATTCTGAGAATGACATGTATGGATAAGTTTTGTAGGGCAAGAAGATGAAGGGAGAGTGCGAGAGTGCAAGTGGGGAGCTGAATAATGAATTTATGATGATAGCATGTGAGTGGGCAGGCATATAATGAATGTAGTTTCAGATTGAAATAAAGCTTTAGAATTATGAGGTAAATGGTAGAATTGAGGTGTGTTTGGGATTGGACCGCGAGTATGAAAACTTTTAAAATTTTAATTTTTTTTAGTTTTAAATTAATTTTTTATGTATTTTTTTATTGTTTTGATATATTAATATTAAAAATATATTTTAAAAAAGAATATTTATTATATTTTTAAAGAAACTTTTTCACTGTTGTTTTGCTATGTTCTTGGAACCGGTAGTAATAAATTTATTTGATAATTTTAAAGTTCCATTACAAGAATTTTGATAAAAAGTAATGTGTGAACTTTGTAGGAATTGAAATCTGAATTATTACAACCAACCACTATAGACTTGATGACATATGAGAATGAATCTCCTTGATGAATTTAATTTCATGATTTCTTTTGCTCCCCATTATAACATGGAGTTTAAATTTAAAATTCCGATCATTGGTTCCTCACATAAAAAAAAAAAAAATACTGATGTTTCCTTAGCTAAATGATTAAGGCACCATTGTATTTTAATGATTTTTAAAATGTTTTTTTTATCTAGAAAAACCTAAAAAAATATTAAATTAATATATTTTTAGATAAAAGAATATTTTCAACCATAATACCCAATTAGCTGATAAAAAAAAGAATTTGCGGATTCAACTGGAGTTTTGTATATTTTTTATTTTTATTATGATTTGAATCGTTTTGATAAATTAATATTAAAAATAAAATTTAAAAAATAAAAAATATTATTTTAATATATTTTTAAATAAAAATTATTTTAAAAAATATTATTTACTGAAATCGGTAAAGTCATGAATGGATTGAAATTGAAGGGTCTTCACCAAACTATATTGATATGGTTTTTGCATTTCACAAAACCATATCTGTTTACTTACACGACATATCGTATGTCACATGGCCACCTTAGATTTGCTGTACCCCCACTAGTCTACATGCATTGTAATTGGTTGACTTTCTTCTATAATCATAAGCTGGGCCACGACTACAATAATGCATCAAATCCAGTGCCTGGGCGTCTTCGTTCAAAGATAGTATACATGTAATTTTATGTATACATTATATTATATTTTAAAAAGTGTGGGGAAGAATACTGTGTGCATGTGTTATTGATAAAAGCTTGTTGTACCATTAATTATATTATAGATATATAGTGTTTATCTTGTTGTACCATTAATCATACTATAGATATATAGTGTTAAAAGTTGCTGGATGTAGCTTGACAATTAAACCTAACGTGGATTTAGTTGACCAATTAAACCAAAATCGCTTCCAATAAATTATAATTTTGATTTAGTAGCCACTGTTAACTAAACCTAAATTTTTTAATTTTATTTCTTTTGTCTCTTTAAGTTTTTTTTTTCTCTTATTTAATTGGATCCAATAGCGCTAGGTTCTGTCGGACAGCCAAACTCAATATTTTTTGGATTTCTTGGTCATCCCAATGATCTGGTTTGACAATTTTAGATTTGGTTTGGTTGTTAGATTTAATAGCATTGGGTCTGGTATTGCTACCAGACCCAAAACACTTGATGTATTTTTTATACTCTTTATATATTTTTTCATATTTGAAAAACATTTATGATTGACCCATTACAAAGCGTGGTCTACTATACTAGTATATAAAAAAGATAGCAAACAAATATCTAGTTATAGTAAAGAACCGAGCCCTCCCACATCGAGTTAATTTAGTGGGTGCTTGGTAGTGTGGCTGCGGGTGAGGTTCACCCGCAGCCACACTACCTAGTGTTTGGTTAAAGAAAAAGCAGGGTGTTTTGCTGGTAGGGCCTACTGATATTTGAGGCTGCACCGCAGGTTTTGAGAAGCAGCAAAATGCTGCTTCTCATGCTGCTGACCCGTTGTTAACAGTGGAGCATGGCTCCACTGTTCAATGAACAGTTAGTCTAGCTCCACTGCGCACTGTTCACATGAACAATTAGTCTTCTTTTTTTTTTTTTTTGAAAAACTATTAAACAAAATTTTTTTCCCCTGAAAAACTAGTATATTTAATTAATTGCACTCGTATTGTTCACGTGAAACAAATATATATATATATATATATATATATATATATATATATTTTTTTAAAAAAAATTAGTTTAATGTAAATTAAATTTATTCGTACTTTAATCTTAATTTTATTCCTGAAAATTAGTACTTAATATTATTTAATAACACTACATAAATTAGAAGGATATCGCATAATGACGTAACATTTGTGAAATTTGATCGCAATTCCAATTACATCGGGTCCGGTAAAAAAAATTCAGTTTTTATTTTTATTTTAATTGTGTTCTATTTAAAAAATTAGAAGGAAATCGCTTGATAATGTAACAAAAGATTCAGTTTTTGTTGTTGCGCGCTTAAGAAACCATGAAAAATATAGTCCTTATTGGATATATTTCGTATGTGATGATATTGCACATAGTTTAATGGAATAATAAAAAATTTTTGATATCAATATTATTTATTTTATGATGTAATAACAGTAATTAAATTTATAATATTTAAATTAAAAATCATTAATATATATATATATATATTAATTATTTTATAACCTCAATTTGAAAAACATTTTTTTAACCAAACACATTAAACTACTTTTTCTTCAACCTCAATTTCAACCACAGTTTTAACCAAACACCTATTTTTTCAAACTAACCTCAACTAAAAGTATTTTTTATAAAACAACTTTTTTCAAATCACAACCACAAAAATTACCGCAATACCAAAGACACTCTTACTATGTTGACTTAGTTAATGATCAAAATTATGGTAAAAATTGTTTTTTAAATATTTTTTTGTTTTAAAATATATTAAAATAATATTTTATTTTAATTTTTAAAATTTATTTTTTCACAACATCAAAAGCATTAAAAATATAAATTTAAAATAAAAATAAAATTTATATTTCATTTTTTTTTAAAATAAAGTTGTACCATAAAAATAGACGCAACCTTAGTGTCATGTGAAAATCATCAATTTAACTGTCAATCGATTTTGAAAATATATCAGCAAATAATAATAATAACACCCGTGACAATGTTGAAATTTTCCTTCATTAATTGCTCTCAATTTCATGTGAATAAAGCCGCTCCTTCTAATCATTTTTGATTGGTTACTGCACAAGAAAAGTACAATACATAATTTATATCCTCCTTGTAATATAATCATTTTTATTTCAAATCTCCACATTAATTCAAAAAATTATTTAAACGAGAGAAATAAAATATTATAATAAAGATCCAAGTTGTTTGTATTTATTATATACTAAATCTTGACGGTACAATTTAAATCTAACGATTTAGATTAGCTAAAAATAGTCCGAATTAGACCTCCCTCCAACTATATTATATTTAAGATTGGATCCCTTTAGTTTCATGTTTTAAACTTTAAATCACAAATTAAACTAAGCAGAAAGATTAATTAAGGAGGTTGATGGCTGCCTAATAAGGGCGGGCAATTAAAACGGCAATGCTTTTGACTTTTTATGCCCCCTCGGCATTTTTGAAGGCAAAAGGAAATTAGTTTATCAATAAAATAATTCAATTTAACCAAATTAAGATAAAATCCAGGAATCTTCCCTCTTTCCCGTTAATTCAGGCAAAAAGAATCCACAACAACAGCAACAAGCACCAATCAACATTCATGTAATAAAATAAGGTATATTTAGAAATGTTGTTTTTTAAAATATTATTATTTTAAAAACTTATTAAAATAATATATTTTTTTATTTTTTTACTCAAAAATACGGTTGTACCTTAACAATAAACGGGTTCTAAACAACCCTTCCAAAATTGTGCCACGTGTACTTACTCTGCTCGTTGGGACCACCACCACCTCCAAGTCCAAAGCAGAAAGCTGATAGAAATTGTTGGGAAAACCTCAAATTAATCCCCCAACTATGAAGTTATTCTCAGTTTCGCTCTTAGAGTTATCTTTTCTCAATTAGACCTCCCAATATTCACAAAGTACTCGAGTTAATTGCAACAGATATAATCACAGTTTTTTTTCCTAATATTTTTTTTTAATTTTTTTTCATGTGATAAGAAAATGAAAATCTCAAATAAACTTCTTTACTCATTTATTAATCAAGTAAATCTAAATAAATCAAACCAAAAATTAAGCATGAATTTAATAAGATTTAAATGAGCTAAACTTCAGTTTACAATCCTAGACTTATTACAAAATATAAATACAAAACAAGATTATATACGAGTGTTTGAGAACGCAGTTGCAGTTATATTGTGCTATTTAAAAAATAATTTTTTTATTAAAAAATAATTTTTTTTGTTTTGAATTGTTTTGATGTGCTGATTTAAAAAAATAAAAACAATATCATTTTAATGTATTTCAGCATAAAAAACACTTTGAAAAGTAATGACAACCATATTCCTAGATAGACTGTAAAGTTTAACCACATTAATATGTTTAAAATTGTGATGTGATGTATATTTTTTATTTGAAAATATATTAAAATAATATATTTTTATTTTTTACATTGAAATAATAAAAAAACATTAAAAATATATTAATTTAAATCTTTTGAAAAAACAAAAATTCAAGAATGTAGAGGAATGGGGTCGAACCGCATTCTTGATAGTTGGAGGGCTAATGTGAGGTTTGTCCAAACTTATTTATCTGTTAGCATCACAAATCTAATAAAAATCGAAACATGCTTAACAAAAAGCACAACAAAACACACCGTCCTTGCTTCCTTTCTATCTAATTCTAACCATATTACATTACAGTTACAGTTACAGACCCCTCCCTATCCTCTCTCTCTCTCTCTCTCACTTTCTCTCTCTCCTCTAATCACCATAGACAGACAGTCTTCAGTTTCCTTTACGTTTCTTTATTTTTTCAAATTCCAAAATCCTTTGGAAGAAAACTCACTTGCAATTCAAATGCTTTAAGTAATTCATTTCCAATTCTGTTTTTTTTCTAACAATCTATCTGTTTGGGGAGAGGCTTAACACAATGGGTATCTGCACCTCTAAACCCTCCCCAAACTCCACTCTCTCTTCTCCCATCGCTATCCAAGCTAAGGACAACTCTATTCCTACCAAGGACACACCTAGACCGGATCCCAGAACCCCGAATGTTAACGATCAGAACAACACTACCGGCTTAGAATCCGTTAAAAAATCGCCCTTCAATTTTTACAGCCCGAGTCCGGCTCACTACTTCTTTTCTAAGAAGTCTTCGCCAGCGAGATCTCCGGCGAGGAATGCGGCCAGTGCGAATTCGACGCCGAAGAGCCTTTTTAAAAGGCCGTTCCCGCCGCCGTCTCCGGCGAAGCATATACGGGCAGTGCTTGCGAGGCGGCATGGATCCGTGAAGCCGAACGAGGCGACGATACCGGAAGGAGGCGAGGCGGAGGCGGCAGGGTTAGTTAAGAGCTTTGGATTCTCTAAGCATTTTGGAAATAAGTATGAGCTTGGAGATGAAGTAGGGCGAGGACATTTTGGGTATACTTGTCAAGCCAAGTTTAAAAAAGGTGAACTCAAAGGACAACAAGTTGCTGTTAAAGTAATCCCTAAAGCAAAGGTATTTTTATTATTTTAGTTTATTTGTTGGTGATTTTATGTAATTGAGTGATTTTAGGGTTCAAGTTTAGTGTTTTTGGTGTGTTAGATCTGTGGGGATATGTGTGCTGTTACTTTCTTAATTTGTTTCTTTGATGCATGTGGTGTTAGTTTTTTTTTTTTAAAAGAAAGTGAACGATATATTTGAATTGTGCATTCGCGGTAGATCTTTAGCGCGTGCTGTAATCTTATTGTTGGTTTCTGATTTCTGTTTTTGTATTTAGCATTATGATGAAATGTAGTGTCTTGGGAAGCTAAATTGTTGGGGAGAAATTACTTTGATCAAGATAAACCTGTTGTTAAGTTTCAATTACATGGAGAATAGTCTGTCTCTGTGTTAATTTCTAGACCAGCTGGATCGGTCTTAGTTGGTTTATTTTATTTGCTGCTTGATGGTGTTAGATATTTGGCTCTTGCATTTCGCCAATTTGTTTCGCTTATTTTGGTTTTTGTTTTTGTTGTTAGATGACTACAGCAATTGCCATTGAGGATGTGAGAAGGGAGGTTAGCATACTGAGAGCATTGAACGGGCATAACAATTTAGTACAGTTTTATGATGCCTATGAAGATCATGATAATGTCTATATAGTAATGGAGTAAGTGCTGATTGTTCTGTTTTTTCTTTTTTCGTATGTTAGATCCTTATTATGGTAATGTTGTGAAATAGATTGTAATCTTCTGAGTTCATTTTTGTTGATGGTATTCTGCATCTATTTTAATGGGTTGTTGTAATTCATGCATTTTTCAGGTTATGTGAAGGAGGAGAACTCTTGGATAGAATTCTTGCAAGGTATAAAATAGTAGCTATACCGGTATTTAGTTCATTTTCATCTAATTGATGGACTAAAGAACTGGAATTTAATGGAGTTAGTTGGTCAGCTGCTCACAGCTAATCAAGTGATGCTCTTTTCTTGTAGAGGCGGAAAATATACAGAAGATGATGCAAAGGCTGTCATGATACAGATATTAAATGTTGTAGCATTTTGCCATCTTCAGGGTGTGGTGCACCGCGATCTTAAACCTGAGGTGAGATACAGTGTTACTAACATGCATAACCAGTTGCATTTTGTCCTGCAGCTTCTGTTGAGAGTCATATTCTGTTACCTTAGGCAGAGTCTCATGCCTGGGCATTTTGAAAGATTATTCCTTTCCAATTCTTCAAATTGTTCATTCATTAGCTTTTAGTTAGGATCAATTGTGCTATTTGAGGCAGAGTATGAAACTGGAGCACCTTAATCTGCTTGCATAATAAAGACCAGTGCGACTTCTAAGTAGTCCTTGTTGTTTTCCCTTTTTGAGCTATGAGTGGAATATAAGTGTGTGCCCCTTGCAAGATATTTTTTTGTAATTTTATAGGCATCAAAAAGTTCTTCCTGTTTGGTATCACATGCATCAAGGTTTAGTTTGACCTGAATGCAACTTCATGAAAATGACCAGGAAGAAGGAAGAACATGTGATAACTTGTACTCTCTTTTGCTAAGATTTTCGATTTTAGAGATTTTACTGGAATTAAAAGTGAAAAAACTGAGACAAAAAGAAGAAGAAAACAACAACAACCTAAGTTTGGTGGTCTTTTTTGCTAATTTATTGGTCAGCAATTGTTCGTTGAAAACTGACTACTTATTTGCTTACTGCGTGCATAGTTGCATTTTGTTATTCATGCATTCTTATCTAAGTGTAGCTGATTGCTGGATCAGAATTTCTTGTTCACATCGAAGGATGAGGACTCCCAGTTGAAGGCCATAGATTTTGGTTTGTCAGATTTTGTAAAGCCAGGTTTGCACTTGCGCTTTATTCTGAGATGTAGTTGGCTGCTTTGTTTTCAATAGCTCCATGAATTCACTAGTGGTTTCTAAAATATATCTCTTTTCACAGATGAAAGGTTGAATGACATTGTTGGTAGTGCATACTATGTAGCACCTGAAGTTCTACATAGATCTTATGGTACAGAGGCTGATGTCTGGAGTATTGGTGTGATTGCATATATTTTGTTGTGTGGAAGCCGTCCATTTTGGGCCAGAACTGAATCCGGGATCTTTCGTGCTGTTCTAAAAGCCGATCCAAGTTTTGATGAGACCCCTTGGCCTTCACTTTCTCCAGAGGCAAAAGACTTTGTCAAGCGCCTATTGAATAAAGACCCACGAAAAAGATTGACTGCTGCCCAGGCACTAAGTAAATGCCTTGACCACTGTTCAAACACTACCTGCTGGCTTTCTTGAATCTGAATTGATATTTGCTATTATTTGTTGCAGGCCATCCTTGGATTAAAAGTTCTAATGAGGTTAAAGTGCCTCTGGATATACACATACTCAAACTCATGAAGGCTTATATGCGTTCATCATCTCTTCGGAAAGCTGCTTTAAGGGTTTGTAATGCAATTTACCAATGAGATTGTTTTGTAATGTGCTTTGATGCTGCCTACTTGAGTGTGAAGCGCAACTTTTCATTTAAAGCTCCTTTCAACTTATGTCATTATTTTTCCTATGTTGCTTCCATGTGCTTATGTTGAGTGGTTGTAAAGGTGTCACTATGGGTTAATAGTTAATACAGACAATATCATCCTTACTGGGTCATTCATGCATAGATGTTTAGATCATATTTTATTTTGAAAGTGTATACATGGCTAGAGCCAGAAATGCTAGCCAGAACTTGTTTGGTACACCTCAATTTTGCTATTCTCTAGCTTTTAATGTCGATTGTAGTTTATGGATTACAAGTAACTGTAACTCTAAAGATATGCCCAGCTTAGCACTGGCTGATTAATGATTCTAATGGGCTCCAGAAATGCAGTTTATGGATTACAAGGTTGTCATTGAACAGCCATGTAATAATTCTTACAAGTGGTTATTATCAAGCAATTTGGGGCTATCGTGAAGCAAATTACTTGGGAGTTTTTTGTGTAGCCTTGACCTTTGATGATTACGCTATTACGATTTTGTACTGAACTTTTTGTTGTCATTTTGGCAGGCTCTATCTAAAACGTTGACTGTGGATGAGCTATTTTATCTGAAGGAGCAGTTTGTGCTCTTAGAACCAAACAAAAATGACACTATAAGCTTAGAAAATATTAAAACGGTTGGTTGCTTTTTTGAGTGCTTTAATTTTTGTTACTTGTTAGCTCATTTGTCGTTAGTTATGCTAATACTTTTTTTAATGGTCAGACCTTGATGAAAAATTTTACAGACGCCATGAAGGAGTCACGGATTCCTGATTTTCTAGCATCTGTAGGTGTTTCAATTGTGGTAGCTATTTAGATTGTCATTTGTGGTTTTGCAGTTTCTAATCTTCAATTCCAACTGGTGCTTGTTTTTGCTGGTTACAGCTAAATGCACTTCAATACAGAAGGATGGATTTTGAGGAATTTTCCACAGCTGCATTAAGTGTCCATCAGCTAGAGGCCCTTGATAGATGGGAGCAACATGCCCGTTGTGCCTATGAACTGTTTGAGAAGGATGGGAACAGGGCCATTGTCATTGAGGAGCTGGCATCAGTATGTTTCTCTCTTATCTCCGACCCTACAAAGAATTCTTTGCACATAGGCTTCTTGTCAGTTATTTACTTTACCTGCTCAAATTCTGCATCGTAGATGTGGTTTTAACTGTTCCAGTGGTCCATACATCTTAGAAACAACTTTTCAGTCCTTTAAATGAATTATTGGCAAACTGGTTGTGGTTGACTTCTTGGTCTAATCATAATGCATGTTCTGCCACTGTTTGTGTGTGAGTTAAACTTGTATTGCTGAAGCATTAAAGCATGGATATGGTAAGTCAAAAGGCAGAGACTAATCAATCTCATTTTTCAGGAACTCGGCCTTGGCCCTTCTGTTCCTGTTCATGCTGTTCTACATGATTGGATCCGGCACACTGATGGAAAGTTGAGTTTCCTTGGATTTGTCAAATTGTTGCATGGTGCGTCTAGCAGGACTCTTGCGAAAGCTCAATAGAAGTTTTGAAGCTGATTTTAGACGCTCCAAGATGTGGCTGCTGCCAATAAAAGAAAATGGGTGAGAGGAACCGAAATCCCAACCCCAGGTCTGATACACAGGTATATTTGCCTCCAATTTATGGGAGAAGAAAAGAAGTTTAGACCAATTTAATTTTTGTGGCGCAACCTTGTATAATACTTTTAGAATTGTGATGCTTGTGATACTTTAGGCAAATGTATCATGGGCATTCACAGTTTCCACTGTAAAGCTGTAGTCAAGTGTTTAGTTGCAGGTGAGAATATTTATTAAACTGGTTAGGAGAAATTGATGTTCTGACATATTGGACTGGTCCTTGGGTCCATGATTGAAATGTATCATTTCTACGTTTATGCTTTCTAGTCAAAAGTTAATTCTGCAAAGCATTGCTTTGCCAACATCAATGTTTAATGGAAAGTTTCTGTTTCTGTTTTGTTTTTTTTCTTCTCTCCTGGGATATAATGGTAAATGTGTTAAGAATCTGCTAATCACATTATAGTTCAACTAACACTAATCCATAAAAATTGTATTAAGCATCCATTGCGACTCCATTCTTGTCAAATGTATGTTGCTTCATTCTTCTCAAATGTCTGGATGTCTTTCATTTTCTCTTTTGTTAGTAAGATTTGTTAATTCATGTCATGGGTGTAACATTCAGTATTATCAAACTTGGCCAGTGAGTTAACCCGATAATATATTAACCCGGGATCTCATTTGAGCCTAGTTTAATATTGAACTTAGTAGAAGTTGATCCGGTTAAATTCATCAACTCAACAGGTCAATTCTTTGTGACTTAATTAATTTAGTCAAAATTTATTTGACATATTATTTGACTTATTCGTTTAATATATTATCATATTTTTTTCAAAATGCATCATTTTAACTTCCTTTTAAATTAAAAATCTTAAATTGATGTTATTTTGGGTTATCTTGTACAAATGTTTTCTTCGTTTTCAATCATTGTATTGTGACCCCATTTAATTACTCATATGAATAATTATTTTCTTTTGTATTGTGACCCCGTTTAATTACTCATATGAATAATTATTTTCTTATCTCCCATTCCTTTATATATATATAAAAAATTTCTTGTTCAAGACAGTTTAAAACTTTCTTTATACATGATGATTTTTTGGTAAGTAAGATTTTCATATATAATTCAAAGTACAGTTATCCATGATGCTCCAATTATCTTCTTTTACAAGGGCCATGGTTTAAATGAAAAAAGAAACAAAAAGAAAAGGAAATTAATAAAAAAATATTTTTAAAAAGAGTGCAAAATCTGATGCAAAACACAAGGCTTTGAATCAATCTATAAGCGATGATATAACAGTACCGCCGTAAATTGTTATCTATGTTTTTTTTAAAATGAAAATAAAAACAAGAAAAAAAAATTCACAGATGATACCTCATAGGAGAAGAAAAAAATATCAGTGTGCTCTCCTGCTCGGCCGGCCGTTCATTGGAGCAACGTGTTGTTTAATTATGCAACTGTCATTCTTTTCAAAAAAAGCTTATAACTCCCACAATTCAAACGTCATTGCAGCGAGGAATCTTTCTTAGACATGGCGCCTCAGGAAGCGCAAACGCCATGTGTTTGTTCCAAGTTCATCGTTTATTATAAATTGTAGAGGCATATATTGTTTCTTTGATTGATCGATTGTGTTTGTGCTTGTAGCTGCCATGGAGGGTAATTTGAAGTCTTGTTAATTGAATCAGGTGATGTTTATGCAGAAAGGTTATTCAAATTACCCTTTTGTCTCATTTCTGGTTGTTCTATATGATCTTCCTTTATGATCTTTAAGTTTGGATTGTGATTTTTCTATTGCTTTGTTGATCAGGGTTTTGGTATTAATTAGATTTAAAAAAGTGACAAGGCACTGGAAGATTCTCGGGAGGAGAGCTGTAGCGGGAAGGCTAGTTAAGGAAAGCTATGGTTCTGCCAAACAGCAACATACATTTATAGTAGTAAGACTCTGTTTTCAGGAGAAAATCTGAAGTTGATTTGGGTTCTGAATGACCTCTATCTGGGTGCCCTAGGGTTCTATATCTCCAGTAATAATCAAATATTTTTTAACTGAAGAGATTATCAAATATCGGTCTACCTCTATGGGCACATGATAGTATCCTTCTTGGCTATATTTATTGGTTTTCATTGTGAAGTTTAGCTTAGTTTATGGTGATTTACCTTTTTGATTGGTTATTGTGTGTACTAGGTTGAAGTACTGTGGAGCAAGGGGGTTAAGAAATTGCCTCCGCTTCCTCCTCTGCCTGTGAAAGGCCGGAATCTCTCAAAATGAGAACTTTCAGACAAGTAGGTGGGCATATGATAAAACAAGAAGTTTGATGCGGACCAGCCCAGAAACACCAGCAAGGACCCATTACATGTTCCAAATGGACCGATGACACGGTCCAAGACAAAGACATTGAAATACGCATTGAATGCATTGGTTTTAAAGGTTTCCACCAAGTCAGAATTGGAAGATCCATTGGAGTATCAAGAGGAAATCCTAGTACATCTTATCCATGTGCAAGAGGGGTCCAATACAACCTTATTTGGGCCATGAGATAAGGGCTTTATTTTATTTTGTTAGCTACAGCCCAAGGCTTGTTTGGGCTTAATTCATACTTTGTTTTAAGCTAGGATCCAAGGCTTGTTTGGATTAAGTTATGGGCTTTTCATTTTAGGGTTTTGGGCCAGTTTTGAGTGGACCTCATATAAGTCCACATAAAGGGTCCATTAGGGTTAACTTTCAAGAACTATTTAAACTCATGTAGGCCAAAATTTCGGCAGCTTTGATGATAATTACTTCTGAATTTTTCAGTTTTAACGTGTGAGAGTGATTCTTGCATTCTTCAGTTCTTGAACGAACTGAATCTGACTTATCGAAGATTAACTGGCTTCGTGGCGTCATTCTACTCATTCCAATAGTGTAGGTGCCTTGGGGCAGGTTTCCATTGTGTCGCACTCATATCAGACCTATTTTGGCTTTCCGGGATCAGATCTCAATCTTGATTGTGGGTTGCGTGACCATGTGATCACGAGGTTCGCATCAAAGTTTCTCTAGTATTGACTTTCTAATATGCTGTATTCTTATTTTATTTCTTGTCCACTTCATGTATAGTGTTGGAATGGTGTAGCAGAAAGACATAAAGTGCTTGCTGAAAAGCACAAACGAGGTGAAGCAACAAGACGTCCGAGAACAATGAAGAAATCTAAGATGACATGGTCTGAAAATGGAGGTATGCGTAGGGTTTGTGTTTGGGGTTTTCTTTTTCTAAAGCATTAACCTAACTTGTCACATTTCATCCACGATGTTGACATATGCAAAGTGTCGTAATCCTTCCCATCATAGAAGACCACATCAAACGAGAAAGACAGCCAAACTAGAAAAAAGGAAGCATGTTGATGAACATGGAAGAAACCTTTTAGCCATGTAAAACATTTAATAATCATCACCAGCATGCCCTGGCACAATTGGTTTTCAATAGAAATATGAGCTTACACGGATCTAAAACTTCTTAAAATTGCAGAAACATCAATGTGGATTTGGGCCTAACTCTTCAGGCATATGGCATTTACTACCAAAGATCCTTGCACATCACAAATAGAACTGCATCGAAGGAGTGTGGCATACCATTCCTCTTGATATGACATGGGCTCCTCTTCAACTGTGATGACATTACCTCCTTGAAGGCCCTATCAGCGTACAACTGCGATGCCTGCATAATGTCAGGGGCTTATTCAAAACAGTGGAACCAATTATGGCCATGCAAATCCTAGCTACAACTTCGAAGGAAGTAATTTGAGCCACATACCAGAAATGATTAACATTGACAGACCATTACACCGAATTCCTCAAAGAATGGAGACATAGGGACCATCATCGTTGAGATGTCATATCTGGGATATGAAAGATGGGTTATTTCCTGTCATCCAAACGATGCTGATAAAGAGTAGCAAGGTGCCTTGCAACCAATTGATGCCCTAATTTGGCTGTAAGTAATCCAGTTATTACTCCAGTTGGTGATTTTCTCTCTTGATTGATCCACCTTAATCATATATGAGATGCTTCAATCGTATTCATCCGTCAAGGGCTCACCAGGTGAGGAGAAGGACATGAAAGCAGTAGCCTCTCAAATTGGATTTTATTGATCATGTATCAATGATATATGCAATGATTGCGATACGAGATAGATGGTGAGAAGCGAACAGCCACAATTGTACTAATAGTTTGACCAATTCTCATGCAAAAACAAAAGCATAGTCCTTTCCCGCAAATTGCAAGACCTATCTACAAGATTGCTTCCATCTTGCATTCATGTTCTCTCTGAATTCCAAGTCTGGAAATTGGTGCCAGCAATGCTTGTTAACCATTACCCTTGTGCATAAACATTTTGTTCTCATGTTGGTAACATCATCTTGTTAAATGAACATATTTCCTTTCTATATGTTTTTGGTCTTGGAAGTTGTGGACTAGTAAATGTTTGGTCAACCTGTTTAGCCCAAGAATTCGCCAGGGAATTTCTTACATTTTAAGCTTTATCGAAAGTTTATTCATCTAGAGTCATGGTTATCCTCGCTGGCTGTAATTGATGCGCTCTATAGTGTGCTTGATAGAGATTATTGAGAGAATTCAACCAGTTTATCTAGATCTTCATTCTTGGTTTTGCAATTGCTGTTGACGGGCATTATGCTTGTGAACGTTTTATACAGGACAAGAAAAAGACTCTCGTTTAAGAATTAAACTAGGTCCGGGTAGCGATACGCTGCCGGTAGGATCCAAACCCATTTACCGCATAAAAAAAATGTGAGCATTATTATTATTATTATTATTATTATTTGCATGTGATAAAATATTTGAAATGAGGATTAAAAATTTGATAAATCTATTAGATAAAATTAAGTGACTATCATATGCGTGAAAAAAAAGTTGGTGCGATATGTTCAACGTAACAGGCCACAAGCAAACTGGTTATTATGTTTAAATTGTGATCTAGTTAAAAAAAAAAGTAATCCTTACCTAGCCCTAGGTCAAATATGAAACAATGGACTACCAAAGGATTAAATTGCAAAAAAATAAAAATAAATAATCGATGAAGTAAAATGAAAAGATGGTGACACATTGTATTAACTCGTGCTAACTTGTAAGATCGACGACCCAGGCAATGGACACGATCATAATGAGTTAACCAAGTTGGAAAATATGTCTCTTTCCTTTTCCTTCTCTAATTCTTCTCCTAGTTACATCTTGACTGTGTCTTAACTGACCTCGTGTTCGATTAAACAATGAAGATGAAATTAAAAAAATAAATAAATGTTGAAAAATAAAACTTAAATGCTGAAGGATGAAATATAAAAAAATAGCGTAAAAAAATAAAAAAGAAAACACAAGTGAATCACCTAGACCAAGATTAATCATCCAAACTTGCAACACTTCCAAGATCGTAAAAAAGATTTCAATTTTAAAAAATGCCAAAACAAGAAGAATCGCAACAAAAAAAAAAACGACCAAAGCACATTAGAGAAAATTTAAAGAAGGATGACATTGTAAAAAAACCTTAATTCTCAAAATCATTTAAAACAAAACTAATAACAATTAAAACAATGATGATAAAATATGACAGATAAAATATTGAAAGATGAAACTGAAAAGTAAATAAATATTGAAGGATGAAATGAGAAAATTTCACTTAAAAAAACCAAGCAAACCCGCATGAATATCCTAAACTTGGGTTACACCCCTAAACTCGTAACCTGCAAAATCCTAGATCTTGATTCAATCATGAAGCTTAATTTTCAACAAATTTAATGTTGGAAGATGAAATCATAAAAAAAGATCAAGTTAAAAAAATGTTCCAAAGAAAAAAAAAAGAATGAGGAATAAATCATTTAGAAAAAAAAATTGAAATATGATGAAATCATAAAAAACCTTAATTTAAAAAAATTATTTAAAATAAATAAATAAATAAAAATTGAAACCAAATCTAATAAATAAAAAATTAAAGAGGATGAAACTGCAAAAAATCATTATTATATAATCCATTTAAAAAAAACTAGTAACTAATAGAACATGTATCAAATATGAAGAAAAAACAAATTGAAATAATAGTTTGAAATTTAAGAGTGCCACACATAGAAATTAAGGTGGAGAGAGACAAAGAGAGAGAGGCCCACCGGTTCCAAACCAGAACTTAGAACACCAGATGCACCACTTGGAAAGGAAGGGGTCGCCAAGATAAACCTAACCACATTAAGGAAGCTTGTTATTGATCATCGGACATGGTTGGATGCATCACTCGAAAGCATAATCCTCTGTGATGTGGTAACACGTGTTATCCACATATCAAAACCTTTTTCTTGTTTATATATATATATTAAAAGATAAAATGTCCCCTAAGCAAACATATATATAAAAAAGGAATTAGAGTGAAAAGACAAATTAGCCCCTATCTGATAGCTTATCATTTTATGTTTCATCTCTCCACCAAATTTGAAAAAACTTGCACGAAAATGATCACCTAACATCTGACTACACCCATGTATATTTCGTTCTGTCCAATTGACACCACAACGAAAGTGGCACCAACCCAAAGAGACCAACTCAAGCAACCTTTAACTACTAAAATTAACAGTTCATGATACATACTTTGAGTCAAATGATGGTATTCGTTGAGGCTGAATTAAGGGCTAAAAGTTTGCATCATTAAAGAAACAATGTCCCTCTTCCACCCCTTATAAATAGAGGTGGATTTCATGGTCTGGGCATGGAGAAACTCGGGTGTAAAGTTGATAAAAAAACGAGCATTCCTCCCCACTTTTCTTCTTTTCTACCTTCAATTCTCTCTCTTCTCTTTTTCTCCACTGTGATCTCATCCATTCCGACCTCACCCACACCATGACCAAAAGTGGCCCAACATTTTCCACCAATCCATACTCTTACCAGCAACAAGGATAATTGTCATGAACTTTTCCCTTTTCACCGTAAACTTCTTTTCCTTCTTGCATCAACCACCACCTCCACCAACCTCACCTCAGCCTCCTAGCCAGACCATCAGCAACACTTCCCATGCCAGGTAACCCTCCCCCTTCTCCTCATACTTCTTCTTTCCCCTGCCATCATCGATCTTATATGCAAAACAAGAATTCGTTCTGGTTGAGAGAGGAGAAAGAAAGGTCGTTGAATTCAATTTTGGTAAAACAAAGTTCCAGTACCTCAATATTTTTCAATTTAATTTTGGTATAAAATTTAATTTTTGTTATTTTTTAATCCTTGGTTGAGAGAGGAGAAAAAGAGGTCGTTAGATTCCTGCGATAGAGAGAGGAAAGCATCGTTGACACCAATTTAGGCCACAAAAACATTCTATAATTGTGTCAAATAATTCTATTTGATGAGGGAGTTTATATTAGATGTTTTTTTACCTTTAAAGTTCATGAAAAAATAGATCTGAGCTCAGGTTAATTTTTAGATTTTGGTTGATTTTGGTTTTGAGGCCATAAATAAATTTATCACGGTTCCTATGGTATTTTATATATGTTTTAGGTCAAAATATCAACCCAAATCACGCGGACAACATGTCATACGCCTCGTTTGCAAACAAAAAAAAACATTTAGGGCTCAATCACGCAGACCCTAACAAAATGGGCCAGGCGGATTGGCCGAGCTTAACTTGTCAGGCTCAATAGTGCCCTAACTTTTGCTTCTTTTTTTTCTATTTTTTTTATGGTTTTCTCTCTAAATGTTTTTAATTTATAATTAAATTAATACCCCTTTTGTCTTTTATCTTGTTTGGAGAGCTTATTTTAAATGATGATTAATTTTTTAGTAATGTATTTAAATTTCAAGAGTTTTTCTAATTCATCTATAAATTTTTTTTATCATTTGTATGAATGAACTTTATTTTTTAAAATAAAAAAATTATTTTTAGGTGATATTTCTAATATGTGTAGCCTTTCATGTTGCTTTTTTCTCCTTTTATTTTATTCGATCAATTTAATTTGTGTCTTTATTTCTATTATTGTTTGCTTAAATAAAAACTTATTTTAATAAATAAATTTAGTAAACACAACTGGGTAAGTATCTCATCTTTCGAGATTAAATATCTTGATCTACACATGTCTTTAAATTTTTCAAGTTTTATTTTTAGGTATGTTAATGATTTTTTATTTACTTGATGTTATCTAGCTTGGTAATTCTTTTTGTATATAGTAATATGACCTCTCTGCAACTCTCACCTTCAAAGAGGGGGAGGACAAGATCAGACAGTAATATGACCTTGCATTAGAACAACTTAACTTATGTCGGCATAGATGTTTTTTCCCCTCTACCTCTCTCGTAAAATAAAAGGGAAAATGAGGGCCCTAACCTGCTTCTAAGTGCAATTCATGGCTCTCTACTTCTATCGATTTCCCAAATCATTGGTATAAGAGAAATTTCAACTTCAATTTTTTTCTTGAGTCATTAACATATAATTTTATCATTAATTTTTGTTTTTTGATGATCAAGTAATTTATCAATTAAACTAGATATTTAGTTTATATGTGACAAATTTAGTCAAGGAATCAAGACAGATAAATATTAATCAGTACCCCAGTTGCATCCTATTAATTTTTCCTTCCTTTGATTATAAAAAATATATTCAAACTTGAGATGCCTTACACAGTAAGTTTCACACAGGAGGGAAAAAAAAAAACCCTACACATGAGAAATTCTAGCTTTCCTCAGGAAGCGAATATTATGATGACAATTAACGGTGAAACGGGGGCTATATTTTCAATATAAAAAGGGTAGAGAGGCAGCACTCAAAGTTTGAGAGTTCATATTCACAAGGCAAGAAAGTGCTTCTTAGTGAGGAGACAAAGACAGAAACAGCTGAGGAAGAAATTGTATTCCCCATCTTATCATATATAAATATATATCAGATTCATCCTTCTAAAACCTCTAGCTAGCAAGTTGCTTGTTCAATTCTTGGTGAAATTTATTAACGGCCCGGGGGCTCAAATTCTCACTTCCCAAAACAAGAAGAAAAATCCTCGAAGTTCGGCAAAGATGCGGAGCATGACAAGCTCCACCTCCAATAAAGGCATCGCAGCCATTGTAGGCGTTGGACCGAAGCTCGGCCGATCCATTGCCCGCAAGTTTGCCCATGAAGGGTACACTGTTGCCATCCTTGCCCGGGACTTAGGTACTTTATCTAGCTCTCTAATTCTCTATCCTTCACTTGTTTTTGCTCCCAAGAAAAAGATAAAGGAAACAAGATTATATATCAACGCTATTTTATAGAAAAAAATTCTATATCTCTTGCTAGTAATCAATGATTTTGCTGGATGCTTTTGAAAGTGCAGCAGAATTTCACACTACATATTCCTGCAGTTTAATTAGCTTCCCTGGACGAGAAGAAAAGGATTTACATTTTTTCGAAAACTAAGATGTTTTGCTTTTGCTAACAATTAGTTTACTTGTATAGAGATTAGTAAATGAAGAAGACCATATACGTTCTACTCTCAATCAATTCATATCTTTTAGCCGTATATAATAAATTGTTTGACATTCGATACATGTAAGAGAAGAATCGAACTTGAAGATGTTGTAAATTAAAACTTGTCGGGGACTGAAAGAGAAGGCGAGAAAGGGATTTTTGAGCTAATTAGATAATAGAGTGAGATATGGGTTTTGTAGGGAGGTTATCAAGATTTGCAGATGAGATAGCAAGGGAGGAGAAAGCTCAAGTTTTTGCCATCAGGATAGACTGCTCGGATTCAAGAAGTGTGAGAGAGGCATTTGAGGGTGTTCTTTCACTTGGCTTTGTAGAAGTACTCGTCTACAATGCCTATCAACCAGCAGTCTCTCCACAACCCACCAGCTTCACCGATATTTGCGTCGACTCTTTCGTGAAGTCCCTCGCAATCTCCTCCGTCGGTGCCTTCCTTTGCGCCCAACAGGTATTCCTTTCCCTCAAATTTGCCAAAACCAAAAGCCTATTACCATGAACGTGTTCCATTTTCAAGAATCTTAAGGCTTCTTGTTTTTTCAGTATGTTATGTGGCTTCTGTTAATGGAAATACACAGGTTCTTCCAGGCATGGTAGAAAGAGGGAGAGGGACAATTCTTTTCACCGGCTGTTCAGCTTCTTTAAATGGCATTGCCTGTTTATCTGAACTGTGTAAGAACTCTCTCTTAAGATATCCCGAATTCAATTCTGAAAATGATTCCACTTTATTCTCTTATATATACATGTTATCTGCTAAGTGTGCAGTGCTTATTTATTTGCCCCCAAAATACAGGTTGTGGAAAGTTTGCCTTGAGAGCTCTATCACAATGTTTAGCCAGGGAGTTTCAGTCTCAAGGTGTGCACGTTGCACATGTTATCATCGATGGTGTGATTGGCCCACCTACACCTAGGTAGGTTTTATCTTCATCCATACCTTCCTTCCTTTTCCTTTATAAGTATCTATTTTATCTTTCATATTCTCTACAATATAACAGAAGACAGCAAGATTCTAAATTCCTTACTCTACTTTTGTCTCCAAAACACTTTACTTTCATCGATTATTGATTCATTACCAGCCATAAAAAGAGAGAGATGAGTTTGATATCTGAATTCCTACTAGATACTTTTTGACCGAAGCAAAATACCATTACACAGTCACCTCAATCACAAAATGAGCATGATGGTTGTCCATGTAAAGTGTGAGACAGTCCTATTACTAGTTCATTATATGTGGGAGCGATAGTTCAAAGTGGTATTCTCCAAATGAACAAACAAAAGCAAAGAGATTTTCATCAAAAACTTGATTCAATTATGAAAAAGGGTGATAAATAGCTGTCAATGAAAAGGGATAATGATGAGCAATTAATGAAAGAGAAGGAATTAAAATTGGCAATCGTAGGGGACCACCAAGCTCTCAGAGAACGTCGGCTGGGGAACAACAGCAACATGGTATGGCCGGTGGAGGTGGAGAGATGATGATGGACCCAGACTCGCTGGCTCAAACCTACTGGCATTTGCATGTTCAAGGCCGGACTGCTTGGACCCAGGAGATCGACCTCCGTCCCTCTAACTCCATCAACCCCAGATCCTGTTAGTCCCAAGCTACGTACGTGAACCCGTCTTTCCCTTCCATCATTCACTCACCTTAAATCATCACAATCACAATCATGATCTATTTCTATATATGACAAGCAACTCTTATTTTCTCTCATTATATATGGTTATCATTGTTATTTTGGGTTCTTGTAGCTCTTGTACCCCAGGCTACACTGTTTTATTCCTTGTCCATATGAAAGGTTCATGCATGGTCTCTTTTGAATCCACTTGAAGGATGCATCCACGTTGAGAGCCCCACAGTCTCTCCAAGTGGTCAGAAAAGGAAGGACTGTGTTCTTAAGTTTCAAAGTTTCCGTTTTCTTTTGGGTTTGCAAGAACTTTCATATTAGCACCGTTGGGAATTGAATTGTATCTACATATTTTTCTCTACAAGTGTGATTAAAGGATTGTTTTTGGAGGTTATCAAGCTATATTGATCTGTTTATTTGGTGCTAATATTTTGTTTTTTAGCGTGCAACTAGTTTTAAGACCCCACCTCAAGTTGGGCACGAGAGAAGCAGGAGGGGTACGAAGGTTGCATGGATACCTGAAGGACCTCGTGTTCTAATTTAGGACACACAAACCTTCATATACTCGATTACGAGCTTCTTTTCTTTTTCGTTCTAGTTCTTTCTCATTTATCCTTATCCATCTTTTTTTGTTTTTTTTTTTTCAAATAAATATATCTTTAATTTAAAATATATATCAGGAGACCAAGTTTGTTTTTTAAAACGATTTTAAAAATATAACTTCCAATACGGATCGCGGATCTGGTTTTTTTACTTCAATATTTTTGAAAAAATGAACTTTAAAATTTGAATTAAAAAATCTTATTTATCACAAGATCAACCTCTTACAGCCTATTTAGAACCCTTGAAATTAAATTTAATTCCAAAAGTTAAATTAATTTTTGTATTTGAAATCCTTTTGAGAAGATGTAATATTTTATTTATAAACAAGCTATTCATTGAGAAGATGTGCTTGCAATTCTGAATTAGAGAAAAATAATCAAGATTGCTATTTCAATTCAACTACATAGATATTTCAAATGGTTATGTAATTTAATATATTTTATTTTACATATAAAAATTATACAAAAATTATGAATTTAATACAAATCAAATTTCAATTACAGATATAGTAACCTGGTTCAAAAAAGACTGATAGAGTTTAATTCCCATTTACTGACTCCATTATAGATAGCACATATAGGCTACAAGGGTCAGGAACCACATAAAAAATGCAGTGGTGTCATTTTTGACGAATTTCACAAAAAAGAAAAGTGGAGGGCAGTGGGGCTTTCAGTCAAAAGGTTAATGTATAGGGTGCCCAGTTATGATATATATATTTCTTTGAAGAGCCGTCGTTTAGGGCCCTTTTATTGTCTCTGGGTGTGCCATGCATGGCAACAATACGACGCAGGCATGGCTCCCACTCCAATCATTCGATGTCAATAGAAATTGCCCTGGAAGTTTCGATAGGGCAGCATCTAAATTATGACTCAGCTGTATGACTTCATGGTTTGATTCCGATACACTCCTTTTTCATATATAATGGTTGATCAGGAATCTCTCTTTTCTCGTCAACAGATTTTGATTGTGAGAGCCTAATTCCAACTTGCAAGGTGGTGGCTGTGTGGGCATCATTAATCTTCAAAGAGTTTACAATATCGTCAGCAATTAGTTCGTCAAATTGTTAACATCATAGCCTCGCTACTCTAAACATTACAATTACATTACAAATTAAAAAAACAAAAAAAAAACTTTTTTTATGGTAGGTTCTTTCACAAAACAGTGTGAACTGTTCACAAAACAGTTATAAAAGCATTTATATACAAACAAAAGAGAGTAATAGAAAGAAAAGGAAGGCAACAACAGGAAGCAAAAGATACAACATATCTTCTGAACATAATAGACCAGCTTAGCAAACTTCGAGAACCTTTAATCAAATTCGAGCATGTGTAAGTGAAGTTTCTATCAATTGTGAAGTATGAACTCAAAGACCGACTTTTAATCCGGTATTTCATCTTGAAATATCAAAAGATTTCTAGCCAACTAAAGTAAAGATAGCTTCATGTTGAAACTTCCCTCTAACCAGGGCAATTTTTTGAATTATGAGTGATTCTAAAGAACTTGGCATACATCATTCCAGGCCTACCCATTTGATAAAGCGACTCTCTATCTTCTAGGTTTCATAGCAATGAAGGAAAAGATGCTCAACAGTTTCTCTATCAAAATCATAAAAGAAAAAAAAAAAAAATAGCCCACAAGATCATTGTCTATTAAATTATTTCTATCAAGTAAGTCCTTAGTGCATATTTTGTCATGAAGTA